>OY292517.1:6835786-7026809 GCA_958496365.1 Subacronicta megacephala | reverse complement strand
TTTTTATCATGTTTAGGATTTTATTAGTACTTTACTAGTTGCTAATGTGTAAGACAACTACATTAATAATGTGTCCACGTGGACTGCAGACACGTTTTTCATTCTATTTATATCTATTGTTAAAAATGCCAGAATTAGGTCTGTTGGGGGTGCAAACTTGACTACACACCTATTAACAAATGTATAAACATGACTAGAGTGCGGCAGACGTGGCATGTCGTCGTCTTCTTCGACGTCTGACAGCCGATACAATCTCATCCCGAGGCCAGAGGAGCGCGTACCGCGGATGCCAACACCTTCCTGTTCTTCTAGCAGGCCTGAATTCAAACAGAGTAGGTATTAGAACGAAACAAAATCACTCAAATTCTGAGCTATTATAATTATGTGAGCAAGAGTTCCAGTTCTGTACCTGACATGGAAGGCTTGGCGAGCTGAGCCCAGGTGTGCAACGTGAGGGAGCCCTCCAAAGGTTTGACAATCTGCAACTTGTGTGGAGGTCGAAACCGGGCCATGCCGCCCGCGCCCAGCACCCCATACCGCACTCTCTTCACTTGAATCTCGCTCTATAAATAACAACCATTTAAAATATTTCGCTAAAAGTTATTTTAATGAAGGAAAAATGTACTGCGGCAGGATTCGAACCGGTGTATTCTGGTTAAATGCACCAGACGCTATGACCAACTAAGCCACCGCGAGTTCCGTCCGCTAGGTCGATATTTGCCACATTACTAGTACAGTTTGTTCGAAATAAGTAAGCCGATCGGAAGTTAGCCGTTCCGAACTACCACGGTGATAAAAATCGTTTAATTAAGTGTACATAAATATCGAAATTAGTATACAAATTAATTAGAAATGAGAAACATATACCACTATAATTATCTTTACACCAACTCTTTCTATTAAAATTTACCCCTTCTAAATCACTTGCAGACAACTTCCGTTCGGCTTACTTATTTCGAACAAACTGTAAGCTGTTTAAAAGAAAATGAATTACGACCCCAGTTGTCTTAACACCGACCTATTAAAGTTGACCACTGCTAAACCACTTGCGGACAAGTTCAGACAAGCCTAGTTATTTTGAACAAACTGTATCATGAATGAAGTGTTGTAGTGTGTAGGGTACCGGTGTATCTCCTGTGTCGCAGCACGTGCGAGGCGGTGAGCGAGGCGCGGCGCGAGTTGATCTCGTGCGGCGTGAGGCGGCGCAGCGCCGCGGCCAGCTCCGCCGCGCCCGGCGCGCCCGGCACTCCCACGCCGGTGCCGCCGCTGTCACATACCACATACAATTAACTATTCAGGGCGCCTAGACAATGTTATATTTCCATATCGAAAACGAACTTAGATTTTTTTTTTTTTGTGGCAATTGAGCCGATTGCGGCTATTCTGCCAGTGTCACGTTGAGACGGCGACTCGCTAAAGACCACCGTCGAGCTTTTGACTTCGTGGTAGATGTTAGTCTTAGCAGTTAAAATTTAAGATCGTTTTCATTTATAAATGTAGCCAAAATATTTATTAATTTAGGAGAGAAGTGGGAGATAAGGGAATGAAAATTGGTTGGGAGAGGGATGTTACACGTGGGAATTTTTCGATAGAGGTCGAAAGATTTGCTGTATAAGGAGCAAGAAAAGAAAATATGGTCTAGAGTGCCGTCCGCAAGACCACACTCGCACAGGGAACTATCCCGAACATGGATCTTATTCAGGAACACTGGGCTACAACAATGTCCGAGTCTCAGTCTACAGAGTGACGAAACAGTTCTCTTCGACAGTTTAGGGCATTTAAAGAACCAAGGCCTGCGTTGGATATCGGGTTGTATAGCTGCATAGTATTTGCCCTTGGTTTTAGAGGTCGTCTTCCATGTTTCAGTCCACAATTTAAATAACTTGGGCTTGGCACCATCCCGCAAATCGTAGTTATGAACCATGTAGTGCTTTCGATCAACCGGATTCGATGTGGCATACTTTGCTAAAGAATCAGCGCACTCATTGCCAACAATTCCCGAGTGACCGGGGATCCAGGCTATCTCAATATCCAAACCGTTTTGGGAACAATCAAATAACAAGTTCTTAATATCAACAATGATTTGACTATGGATTTTACTGTGAAGTTGATTTTGTTTCAAGGCCTGAATGCTACTATGGGAATCTGAAAAAATGACTGATCTTGTTATTTGATGGGATTTAATATAGTGTATGGCTTCTAGGATACCAATGCACTCTCCTGTAAACACTGATGCTTCTGGTGGGCATTGAAAAAGTAGAGCGATCCTAGTATTTTGGAAGTAAACCGCCACACCAGTACTTCCTGTTTCAGACAATTTCGAAGCGTCAGTGTAAAAGAAATTCCATCCTACCCAGTAACGCTTGAGAGCTAACTCAAAGTCATCTTTCGCGTTCTGGGTATTCTTTGATATACCCAATCCCAAGACGGTTTTTGGTACGAAATGAATCGTCTCATATGCGGTGGAGAAGACCGGGAGAGTGGAATATTGACAAATTGGCGCAGAGAGTTGTTTAAGTTCTCTGTACCCATTTATCAATAAAGGAACTGTTTTATTGTTCCAATAAGGGGAGGTATTATAGGAGAGGTCGATATGCTCTAAAATTTGGAGTAAGGGATGGGATGAAAGGGAGAAAACTTTAGATAGGAAGCGGTCTGCCAAATATTGTCTTCTTAGATTTAGAGGCGGCTCTGCACATTCTACTTGAAGCGCATTTATGGGGGAGGATTTCATGGCTCCAATGACAATTCTCAAGCATTTGGCCTGGATGCCGTCCAACTTTTTTAGCGCTTCTTTATTGCATGGCTCAACAAGGAAGCTGCAGTAATCCAAAACGCTTCTTATTAACGCATTATAGACAAGTTTAAGGGTATAGGGGTGAGCTCCCCACCATACCCCGGCTAAGGCCTTAAGGACTGAAACAGAGCGTTCGCATTTTTTGACCGTGTTGCTTATGTGGTCGATCCCCGTCAATCTTGAGTCCAAAGTTACTCCCAGGAACCTAGCCTTATCCTTGACTGGAATAATTTGTCCATCAATATTAATATCTATTGGGGGAACAGAACGTTTGCGGGTAAAAATGACAGCTGTACTCTTCGGCGCACTTAAAGACAAACCGTGATCAAATAGCCATTGATTTAGAGAGGACAGAGAGAGATTCATTGAGAGAGCGGCGTCCTGAATGGAACTACCACAAACCATTAAAGCAATATCGTCAGCATACTGGAGGATTTTACAGTCATAATTGAGAGATGAGGGTAGGTTAGCAGTGTAGATGTTATACAGCAGGGGACTCAGAACAGAACCTTGAGGTAATCCTCTCCAAACCGTTCTTTGGTCAGAGTCAGCTCCAGGGATTCTCAATTGAATGGTGCGGTCGATAAATATACTACCAATGATACGACAGATCCTAGCCGGGATTCTCAGCTCTTGCAGCTTTTGCCTGAGGTTAGGGAGGAGGACCGAATCATAGGCAGCCGATACGTCCAGGAAGACAGCAACCACAGACTCACCCCTGCTGAGGGCCAGTCGGACCGCTGACGTGAGGATACCTACACTATCAGCTGTGTCCAGACCTTTCCTAAAGCCGAACTGAGTCTCCGGGAGCAGCTTTCCGTTCTCTATCAGCCACTCCAATCGATTTTTAACCAAGTGTTCTAAAAGTTTTATGAGTATGGACGATAAAGCAATAGGCCTATATGAACAATGATCACTAGGGTCTTTGCCTGGTTTTAGTATTGGGATGACAACTTGGACCTTCCATTCTTTGGGAATGTAGCCAGAAGTAAAGCAGGAGTTAGCCAAGTCCAAGTAATATTGATGAGTTTTTTGACCAGCTTTAGAAATAAAGGAGTAGGTGAATCCATCCACTCCCGGGGCGGAGTCTCTAACATGGGATAGGACAGATGTTAATTCATCTAGGCTAAATGGCTTGTTCATAGGATCTTCAGTATTATCTACACTATCCATGCCAACACTGCATTCCTCTACGCATGGAACATAAGCCGCGGCGATTTTTGTGAAGAACTGGTACCCCAGTTCCTCTGTGATGTTGTTGGAAGAAGCAGGTGCTAAACTGCTTCGAAAACGCTTCAACTTTTGCCAGACTATCGAAACCGGAGTGGACGGACACAGCGAACTACAATATTGTGACCAACCTACACTTTTCTTTTTTTTTAAGAATTTTCTGGACTTAGCTAATATCCGCTTGAAGGTGATGAGGTTATCCAAGTTAATATTGGAGTTAACTGTCTTTTCAGCCTCATTCCTGGCCTTGATGATGTCAGTGCATTCCCTATCCCACCATGGTGGAGGAGGAAGTCTACCCGACGGGGTTTTTTTGGGCAGGAAGCAATCATCTGCTGTGGAGGAAATTGTGGAAGAGAAGGATGAAAAACATTCGTGAGCATTATGACTGTCAACTTTTGGAAGGGAGGATATTCTTAAGTCTACAATTTTGGAATAAAGATCCCAATCTGCCATATTGAGTTGATGTTTTAAAAGGGGCGGGGAGATTTTAATGGGGATACTTTTGGAAGGGAATTCGATTATGATGGGATAGTGATCACTTCCATGGGTCATATCCAAGCGACGCCAAATGAGGAGACTAGATATATTGGATGAACAGAATGTCAAGTCAACACAACTATTACACTGTCCAGGTGTAGACCTGCGTGTAGCTCTGCCATCGTTGATGAGACAAAGGTCTAAATCATCCAATATATCAAGCAAACCTATGCCAAAGTTATCACAAGTATCTGATCCCCAACGATAATGGTGACAATTAAAATCACCCATGACCATTAATGGACCGCTAACACTACATAACAAATTTTTTATTACTGAAAGATATTCAGGTTTTGGGTGCGCAACATAAAAAGAAAAAATATTTATATCCTCAGTCTTAATAGCAACAACATTGATGTTGTCACCAACGAAGGTTAGAGGAATCTGGGAGTTACCTTGCTATTGATGAGCAAAGCACATCCCCCATATCCATCAGTTCTGTCATTACGAACACTACCAAAACATGGCAACCTGAAATTGCTATCAGGCAAGAGCCATGTCTCAGCAATGCCACAGATCGATGGTTTGAATTTATTAATTAAAAAGGTAAGGTCAGATTTTCTGGGAGTAATACTCCTCACGTTCCACTGAGGGATTTTAGGGGATGGAACATCGTGGATAAAATTTAATATTGAGTTCAGTTTTGAGGCAACGTGGTCAGGTACTGATTGGGTTGGGCTAGCTAGTACAGACATTAACATACTAGTTATAAAATTTAGAATATTTGTAGGGTTATTCTCTTCTCTATAGGCAATTGGCTCTGCAACTTGCGTTGGTAGAGCACATCCGTTTCGAGATGGGGAGAAGGAGTAATTTTGTGTAAGCTCCTGGTGAGCTTGTCTATTATAGCTAGGCGAAAGAGGAGTGTGGGTTTTGGGTTTTAGAAAAACTGTTTTACGGTAAGATTTTTGGTTACCAGAAAAATGGCTTGAGGATTGGGACTGAGGTATATTTATCCTGTTATGAGGAGTGGATTTGAAGACATCAGCATAAGATCTGGAAACTTGTGGGAATACCCGACTTGCCTCCGGATACGAGATCGATTTCTCCGACATCAGGGCTTTGATGCTCTTCTGTCGGCCCAATTCAGGACAAGCACTGTCATTTGCGAAATGGTTGCCAGTACACGAAACACAGAAGCTCAATTCCTTGGTAACTTCACATCCATCACCTGGATGGTTTTCACCACATTTAAAACACCTTGGTTTTGAACGACACAAGGTGCGCGTATGTCCAAAGCGACAGCAATGATAGCAAAGTATAGTTGGGTACGTGTATCTCTCAACTGGAAGAGACGAGTAAAAGCTGATAACGCGTTTAGGTAGGACTTGTCCGTCAAAAGTTAGCACCACAGTTTGTGTAGGTTTCCACTCAGTAATTCCAGAAGAGGACACCTTACGGCTCATCCTTCTGGCCTTGACAATAGGGCCGCAGCCCTCTGGAACTTGGATATTTGCAATAACTTCATCCTCCGACCACTCAACCGGTATATCTCTAACTATGCCCATTCGGGTGATATTAAATTGTGGGATGGCTGCAATATAATTATTTTTTGTTAAGATTGAGTTGTTGAGGAAACTGTTTGCGTCCTGATGTGACTTAAACTCAACTGACACACGATTTCTGCCAATACGTTTGATCCCGTCCAGACGTACATTACTGATGTTATTGGTCATCAAAAACATACCAAACTTAATTGGTTGTAGAACAGTGCCTGAAGTCTGATCGTTTTTTAAAGAGACATGGACTATATATGGTGGGTTATCCCTCATTGTGTACGTCAGTCTACCGGTAACGTTTTTTGAAATCTTTGGCGGTAAGTTAGAGATTGCAGGGGGTGAATCAGCGACCCTTTTTCGATTTAAGTTCTCGGTATCCATAATAGGGTCTTGCACAGAGGGGATATCAAAAAAATCATCAGGGGGGTCAGGGTCAGGAGGCTTTTTCGAGTTCATTTTTAAACCAGGAACACAAGCACAAGCACAGAGAGTATTCTGGATCAAGTTTCACTAAAAGCACGTTTTTAGCCTTCACCAAGTTTTCTATTTAGTCCAATCTTCTGATTATTTAAATCAGTCACTAATTACGCGATGAGGAACGAATCCCGTTTTCAGTTATTTTTTATCGGTATGTTAGGATCGGTTTTCGAAATGTTGCTTATAAATTGCAATTGAAAATTCAAATTATTTTGAATAATCCGCCATTTTTCAAACATCACGAACGAAAAAAAACAAGGGCAATATTGTAGAACCAGTGAAATTAGTCTTTTATTACTTTATTTATCGACATCAACAACCAACCACTCACTCGACAAGATAATGACCCGAACTTAGATTAATTTGAAATGTATGGAATTGGCATAATCTTTCGATATGTCACGTGTAATCACGTGACATAAATTATGTCAAATCCATACATTTCGGTTATCTAACTTCGTCATCGATAATGAAGATGTGACATTGTCTATGTCTTTGCCCAGGACTGTTACGAATCGAACTTCGAACTTATTTAACATCACCTTTTTGGATTTTATTTTGTCTTTTAAATTTAAAAGCACTGACAGATAGTTTGCACTAATGAAGTTCTTCGATTTACAATTTTTTTTGTAAAAGTACCTGTTAATAAACTGTAGTTTCCACTGAATCCAGCGCCCTTTTTCATTAGTAGTTACGATCAGTAACAAGGACTATATCCTTCATCGATCTCTAATATTAACTAACTCAGCTGCTGAGCTATCCGATGGTGGAACCAATTTAGGCAAACTGTTTTCCGTTGCCGTAAGTACCCTTTTATGCGCCCGATGCGAGCTCCCATAACTAACCTCTAAAGAATCTTAATCTATACTCCATTTGGTTAGGTACTTAACTAAAGGTAAACAATAAAAATGGCGGCGTTCAGGGCTCTGCAACCTTTATTACAATGGTATCTTATGAATTGGGAGTGAAATTAATAACAACACAACTAACAATCAATAAAAACAACGAACAAACAAAACAATAACTAATTAATACAATTTACGGCAAAAGAAACACAAAAACGAACGAAAGTACAAACTGTTACGAATGGCGTCTGGTTACCCGACTAAGTATAATATCGGTTAATTATTTTGCCGCGCTTCCTCGCGCTACTACTTCTTAATTTTTTCAAGTTATCAAAAGTCTATTAAGTAGAAAAATGATTTGATTTCCTGTCTTTTTAGATTCTTTCTAGTAGGCACATTGCAATACTTTATGACATAATTATCGGATTTGATTTATTTATTGGTCTCAAGCTTAAGAATTAATAATTACCATTTAATATTAAACAAAGTAGTAAAATATGCTAGTATAGAAAGGGAAAATTATTTTGAATGATTAAATAATTTATTTTGGTTACGTTTTGTTTCAAGATGAAAAATGGCCCTATAAAAGAACCTTTTTTATGATTTGTTTACCTTTAGTTAAGAACCTAACCAAATGGAGTATAGTTATTTCGACGCCCTGTGCCTGAGCACCGCTAGCCCTGCCCTAGTTGTTACACTGACTATTAATGGTTTTGATGCCCAAGAAGAGATGTTATGATATTTGCGTTAATTCATTATTATGTTTTATGTTTAACTCCCAATGCAAACGAGGGTATTATAAGCTTGACGTGTGTATCTGTCTGTGGCATCGTAGCTCCCAAACGGATTCCCCAATTTTCACCGTTTTTTTAAAAGGTGACCTGATCAGTTTGAATAAATTCATAAAAATAATATTATGTTCAGCCATTTGAACCTTTTTTCTAGTTGATTTCGGGTATAAAATTGCGCAAGTCTACTCGATCGAAATTTGGTATCCTGTTACTTCCATCTTATTTCAACAATGTAAATGAAACAGACTTTTTTTATTTAAAAGACTATCAAAAATACGATAACAAATATAAAACGAATACTAACGGGTAGAGATCATCGGAGTCGGTATCGGAGGTGTCGTCGAGGAAGGAGTCGCTGGAGTGTTTGAGGGGTGCACGGAGGTAGGGCGCGCCGGCCGCCGGAGCATCCGCCACGTCCGAGCCCGGCAGGGACGGGCCCGACTGGCCCGACTGGCCCGAGTGGGACTGGCCGGACCAACGCGATGCACACTGCACAGTCTCAAACACTTTGTGCATGCTTGATCTGGAAACAAACAATCTATTAACAATTGAACATCAAAGGCATATTATTTAAAGCGAAGCGTTTAGCCTTGCGCGCCAAATTTAATGTAATGCGTTATAGGCGAACAATTTGCTAAAAACTAAAAAAAAACAACAAAATTTGGCGTTGCTTACTAGCAATTTGGGTCACGCATTACTAGTAATCTTGTAAACCAATCGTGCTAAGCTAAATGCTTGTGTTACGAGTGAGCTCGGTAGTGCAATGTGTGGGTTTCGAACCGGCAACCACATGATCGCAAGTCCGACGCCCCAGCCTTTAGGCTACCGCCGCTTCATAGCGTTTAACACAGCAATTGATTATGTTTATTATAAACGTATATTATAAACGATGACACAAAGCACTACTTTCTGTGAAGTTTAGTTTAACGTATTAATTGAATACATGTCCATGTTGTAAGGGTGTCGCAAATAGTTTACGTGTGATACTGACTGTGCGAGCGGATCGCCGATGCCGGAGTCGAGGCTGAGCTCGGAGAAGATGGAGGAGTGCATCTCTCTGTGCAGGCTGGGAGCGGCCAGGCCGGCGGCGGCCGCCACGCTGGGCATGAGGCCGCGCACGGGCTCGCCGCGCTTGCGCAGCGCACGAAGCTGCTCCTGCGCCTCCGCCAGGTGCGCAGCCACTTCCATGTATCGCTCCTGCACGATAGTACTCAATTTTTATAATTTATAATTTTCATGTAATCCTAATTTAATTACCTTAATATTTTTCATATGTATTTTTTAATTGATTTTAACGAATTCGTAATGTTTAACGGAGTTGTGCATGTTGTGTTAGCCTGTAAGTAATTGTTGCACTTTTAAAGTTCAATAAAATTATTGTCTCCTTTTTCTCGTGATAGTAATGGTGTATACAATTGTTGGCTAAACTAATAAATAAATTTTAAAAAATAGTACTACGTATAGGCCAGTATTCATTTGTTTTAATGTTAGGTGAAACCTTGACTTGAATGCCTTTAGTCTAGTGGTCCTTTTATTTTACCTGTGTGAAAATCCTCATGGATGTGATCTACCTCTCGAAAGGAAAGGCGGAGGGTTGTCGGACTTCTACCGACTAAAAACACACGGTCATCCGAAACACAATGTGGACCCCATCCACATCCGAGATCCGAAACTCTGAGATCTCCAATGAACGCATCGGTGGTAGTCTAAATGTTCTAAGCGCCACTACTGTGACTGCAGGTCCAGATGGAGCGGTGTTATTGGGGTTTTCTATGAAATTCTGAGTAGGTATGGCAATCTATCTATCCATATTCCAATTCCGAATGGATTTTATTACCTTCGTATCAGCCAATTCCGCTGCAAGAGCATTTTGATTCTCCTTTGTTATTTCTAATATTCGTACAGTGTGCTCATGCTCTGCAGTTAACTGTGAACAATGAAACATGTCATGATCAACTTGATCAGATCAAGATAATATTAAATACAATATGCATTGTATAAAATAAGAAAGGCATTCTTCAAATGCTGCGTTAAAGAAACCTAAGTTTAAACTAGTTTATCGGATCATCTAGGACTTATAGCTACGTCTTTTACGTAATCCGATACACAACTAAGTATGGCCAAGGTCCGTCATTGTGTAATCGTAATCGTGCTGAAGATATGATAATATTTTACAAACATGGTTCTGAGGTATTTTATCGCGTTCTTTTTTATTTTATACAATGAATAACGATTGTCCTTTGTTCGTTTTAAATGATTCATGTCATTTATGGCGTATAGCTACTACAACTATATTTATCAATAGCAGTTTCTAAATTGAAAATTCACTATAAACCCAGATAACGTTATATTTCAGTAATGTTTTGCGCATGTGGCCAGCTAGAAATGTTTTTAAACGGGACCACATTACGTTTGCTTCGCGCGTGCGAATTCAACAGATGGGTGTGTTTGCCAAATGGAAAATATTTATGTCACGATGACGACGACCTAAAAACTGCGCGTTCGATGTACGTTTTTAAGATTCGAAAACCCATTGGGTAACAATTTTCAAGGACTGTCATGAAAATAAGGTATTACATAAATATAAAAAAGTCTATAAATCGTTAGTCTAGGCAAAGATGTGGTCATCGGTAAGATGTACTGACTGAGCACAATTAAGCAATCATTATTAAACATGGTAACTTGGCAAGTATGATGCATTAAAGTAAAAACCTAGTATTAGTTAAACTGCCTCATTAGCGTAGTTTTCGTAAGCGCGACTGTCGCGTCAACAGTTTTATTGTCTTTTTTTTGGAAATTTTCAGCTTTTTTGTAGTTTGAATTTGTGTCCGATTAATCTCAATAGTCCTTATAACACGGGGTCTTAATCGACAAACTATGCTGCTTAACTCATTAGATAATACAGGCGTGATGCTATGTTATGTTCATTAAAGTAATTCACCGTGTTGTAGCAGTTTTAAAAAATTACTATAGTTTATGAAAGACCAAAAAAGCAAATGAGAAAAGAAGTCAAGATTTACCTGCTGATAATTTCTTTCGCTAGCGATGAGCCTCGAGTTGATGTTATCAAGCTGTTGTTGAAGGTCCGCGGATCGTTGTCGCTCTTCCACCAGCTCAGAGCCCAGAATACTCGCTTCCGAATTCGCACTAGCTGAAAATTAACCTATTGCTGTACAATAATATAATACTAAACTAGCGATACGAGGACTCAAACGCCTAAAACCATTACTTTCAATTACATACCAACAGTAACATACAATAACATATCGGAAATCATTTGTGCAGTCAAATAGAATAACATAAGTATACGTAAATAATACTTTTCATCCGTAATAATATCCCGGTGTTGCAAAAGACACATAAACAGTTAATAAATACGAAGCGCAAGTCAATTAATGCAAAACGTGAAATTAGTGTGCTCAGAAATGAGAACTGAATAAATTATAAGTATTTTAAAACATAATTAGTTTCAATGTTTATCAGCGCAGTTGCATAGAAATAGTTCGGTTATTATAGTTATATACATAAATACAAATTATACATTTAATTAAGTATAGGTAGGTATACAATGTTGAATTGCGTTTCAGGTGCAGGATATCCTTCTTCTGGAGGTGATGATTAGAAGCAAGTTGAAACAAGTATGGTCTGACAGGGTGCAAACCTTAAGAGAAAACACGCTGCTAGGCCACCTTGTACCACCGAGCTTTCTCTTGTTGACTGGTGAGAATCCGATACAGCTATGCAGCGAAGACACCAACCACGATATTGCCGAAGATTATTTGAACTAGAAACTGGTCAGGCATTTTTTTGTTAACTTACGTTAACAAAATAATGACTGACCAGCCTCCGTGTCCAATCCCGATGATGAATAATCGAAGCAAACACCTTTCCTATGAAGCATTGTAGACTTTCCTGAATATATTAAATGATATATCTACTATTCTTTAGCTGGTACGTTACTGACCCACAAACTAGTTCAAAACTACTTCCGCAACAAACAAAAATACTAATAGTGTGCCTGTCAATGTCATGACATGTAGAAAAAAAAAAGAGTTATTTTTGTCTTAAAATAAGGCGGTGCCCCGGACGAGTCGGCTAGCTTGCATTTCCGTCTCCATTTTCGGAGCACAACAATTTTAAAAACATTGATGAGTAGAAACAAGATGATTCGACAATAAATCTCGTTACCATACATTATAGCTTTACTTAAATTATATTATCAAATTAGTCAGACAAGGTTTTATGTAATTTATAAGACTATAAGACAGTGACTTTCTTTAAAATATGTAGTAGGTACATATATCTACTTAACGACGAACCAGCATCTTACTACAGGTGCAGCTGGCCTCATTACCGTCTGCGATATGAATATGTTATCTCTGATAAGTTCCACCTAATTGTCACGTTATCATACTTTATGATTAATATGTATTCTTTTTGTAGAAATTCTTATGTATGGAAGTGAATGTTGGGTATGGCAGAAGAGACATGAAAGTAGAATAAATGCTGTTGAAATGCGTTCCTTGCGTAGTATGTGCGGTGTAACTAGGAATGAGAGACTGAGAAATAGTGTGATAAGACAACGTTGCGGACTGAAAGATGATACAGTGACACGTATTGAAAGGAATATGCTAAGATGATTTGATCGAGGCAGATCGAGGATGGCATGTCGAGAGAATGAATGAAAGACGATTAACGAATGGAATTGATAAGGCGAATGTTAGTGGCAGCGTCGGGAGAGGTCGCCCTAGAAGGACGTACACCGATCTTATCGGCGAGGTTTTCCAAAAAGGTCAGGTGCGTAGTACTCGCAACCGGCGCGTGTGTATGAAAAGATGTATGAATGTGGAAGAAGCGAAAGAGATATGCAAGAGTCGTAGCAAGTGGCAGTCCATAGTTTCTGCCTACCCCTGTGGGAAAAAGGCGTGAGTGTATGTATGTATGTAGAAATTCCTCAAACTTGAAATATACATATACCACATATGACTGAAACAATAATAAAAAATACATGGTATTGTTTTATTGCGGTAGGTATCCCAGATAGATTTCAAAAGTAGTATTGGTGCTCAATCGATCATCAAGATAGTCTAATTTCTAGTTAAGTAGGCTGCAAAGTCGGCTTGTAGGTCGTTCGTTTGACTGATAACGATAACTGATGACCTTCTAGCGACTAGACGCAACACAAACAATCGGAAACAATTGTTTTGTATCGTTTAACACTACCGGCTACAAAAAAAACTGTGTAGTAACATAGTTTTACATTGAAAATAATATCAGCATGTTCATGTATATACAGCATCAAATAACATCGAAGCAGACTGGGATAATATACAATTTTATTCTAAAACATCCTTAGTGTCGTTGAGATATTCCTGTTGTACATATGGACGCAGAAACTGTTGAAAATGATCTGAATCGATTGAATGATTCTTCTGTCCCGGGGCCCTAACGCGCTTTACTGAACTAACACACTTGTCGTTAGTTATCATCATCAATATGTAACATCATTAGTATAACATATCCAATTAAACATCAAAATAAAATCAAGTGTGGCGAAACAGACAAGACCTATTGTGAAGTCTAATAAGTTCTTGCGGATAACATGACTCGATTTTGGCTCTGAAATGTTAATTCCGAATAAAACATTATTAATAATAAAAACACTCGTCAAACATTAAATTGCCACTAATTGGCTCCTTCACGGAAAGGCCTTGCGATTTAATTGTTTTAACTACGAACAACGCTATTATTGATATCCACTAGATAATTCGACGTGGTAAAGTTACCTAGTGAAAACCTTGTAAAGGTTAGTTGTAAGATTTCACAAACAGTTGACATTTAACCTATAGTCATCATTATATGGTATTTAAGTAATATCATGAGAAAGCTCACTTTTTTTTTGTAATCATGGTGTTTCACAATAGCGTTGGAGTTGAAAGTGATGAATCTGAGTAGGTACAGGATGTACCTACTCAGACGTGTATGTGATGAAACCTGCTTAAATGAATGAAAGAACAAAATAGATACTAATATTTAAGAAGCTCAAGCATCATAGAGTTATAGACTAACATAATAGAAAATATCCGTCTAAAGTAGTACTATTGTCACTATAAATTCCCATAAATTAATGTAGCTGAAACCAGTAAACCAAAAGATTTTCATGAAACATATTTTTACCATTCTATTTTTTATTGGTTAATTGACAAAATCCATGAAAAATACAAACATTTATAAAGGGGCCATTCATTAATACGTAAGCGGGACGGTTTTAGGTTCGCGAGAGGGAGAGAGGGTTAAATAAATTCTACATGCCCTCATCTTTGGGAGGGGCGTAAAACCCATTCTTTTCTAAGTCGAAATTTAATATTTGAAATCCAGTTCCATATCGGATACCGAATTGTTTTCTTCATTCTATAATGTGCCAAAATCATCCTTAAGTAATTAATGAATGACCTCAAAATACATACATACAATTAAAACTACATCTTAATGAAGATCTATTCACTTTTTTTTTACATTACACTATAGTATATTTAAGCAGGTGTCGCGTTTTCATGGACACCATACATATATTTAACTATATAAATAAAAGTCATAAAAGTTTTATCGCAATTCATTCTCACTCACTCGGAATATATTACTGCTGTTTCTCGTAGTCTCTTGATAGAAACAGCAGCACAGCATTTTCATTTAAGATTAATACAATGATTTAGCCAATTAGAAATCAACACGACATAATAGAGTATCAATTTTTAACACCTGATAATAATAAGCTATACCGGTTCTGAAGACGACTGGATGATTTGCAGGCTAGTCTTATGTCCTGCTGTGGGCTATGATTTAATACGTGAAACGAAAGGGGAGGTGATGTCATACCGAGCTGGTGTGCAATATCCCTGAGCAGCTGTCGCTCGGCCAGCTCTGCGCTGTCGGCGCCGGCGGCGAGGCGCGTGGCCTCCTCGCGCAGCGCTCTGTTCTCGCGCTCCAGCGCCCCCGTGCGCTTGCGCAGCAACGCTGCGCTAGCCTCCTCCTGCTCCGTCGGAGACGTACCCTCCTCTGTGTCATTTGTTAACACCTGCACATCATTTTGTTTGCGACTTAGTCATTTTTCAACTTGACTGAAGAATTATCGACAGTTTTAACCTATTATTTGTTACCTTAATTATTTAGCACCGATTGTTTTTATTACAGACGAAACGTTACAAAGTGTCTAAAACCTCGTCTAAATATCTTGAAAATATTTTACTATATCTTGTAGCTAAGTATATGTGAGCGTGACAAACATATTGTTCTCAAATCAAGTTGATTGATTTTCACACAAGGTACCTATACAATTAAACAAAGATTGGTTTTCCTTGTGAGATGAAAAGAAACGATGACATCATCTTTATGATAATACGATATTTTTATTCTTAAGGGTATTACATTGCCGAATGACCTTGAGGATTCGGGTTTTTGTGCTAGTATTTGTTACTTCAGCGCCATCTGTCGACATTTGATCGTACTCAATAAAAGGAACTGAAGATTAAGCAAGAATACAGATATGTCGCAGTGTCGTCATCGTATTTACCTATTTTATTCGTTCTCTGAAAGATTTAAGACATTTTGTTCCTCTAGATAAAAGTCTTGTACGAGTTACCTACATCTATAATTATTATAGGTAATTCTTGATAATTTTGAAATAAGGGATACCTACACCTTTCTACATATTACTTTAGTACCTAATGAAAATAACTAGGGTGACCTGGCTTAAAACATTTATTTATATTTACATATAATTGAATACGGATGCCACTATAATTATGATATATTCTGAGGGTCTGATGATGATCAGGTAAGTGCTTATAAGTTCTCGGAAACGGAGATAGCTAGGATGAGCTGGCTGTCAACACTCATCTAATTGAGTGTGGGTGCTACTACATGATACATTCTGAGGGTCTGATGATGATCACGTAAGTGCTTATAGGTTCTCAGAAACGGAGATAGCTAGGATGACCTGGCTTTCAACATTCATGTAATTGAGTTTGGGTGCTACTACATGATACATTCTGAGGGTCTGATGATGATCAGGTAAGTCCTTCTAGATTCTCAGAAACGGAGATAGCTAGGATGAGCTGGCTTTCAACATTCATCAAATCGAGTGTGGGTGCTACTACATGATACATTATTGACTTTACTTTTTGGAACGAAGTTCCTTATCGCGCGTTGCGAAAGGGGACTAGACGGAAAAAAACGACACTTAAAAGTGTAACGACAAACAAACATGCATGAAATGCAGAAAGTTTCGTAAGTCGAAGTCAAAGTCAAAGTCGAAGTCGAAGTTGATATGGGTGTCAATTTCAAGGTTTATCGGGATGCTAATTACGAAAATGACATTAATTTTGAAATCCAAGATGGCGGACATTATTTTTCTTTATAAATTGATATGGGTGTCAATTTCAAGGTTTATTGGGATGCTAATTACGAAAATGACATTAATTTTGAAATCCAAGATGGCTGACATTATTTTTCTTATTAAATTGATATGGGTGTCAATTTCAGGGTTTATGAATATGACATTAATTTTGAAATTCAAGATGGCGGACATTATTTTCTTTATAAATTGATATGGGTGTTAATTTCAAGGTTTATCGGGATGCTAATTACGAAAATGACATTAATTTTGAAATCCAAGATAGCGGACAATCTTTTTCTAAATAAATTGATATGGGTGTTAATTTCAAGGTTTATCAGGATGCTAATTAAGATAATGTCCGCTTTGAAATATATCTAAAATTAATATCATTTTCGTAATTAGCATTGCAATAAATTGAAATTGACAACCATATCAATTTATGTAGGTATTTAGAAAAATAATGTCCTCCATCTTGGATTCCAAAATTAATATCATTTTCGTAATTAGCATCCCGATAATCCTTGAAATTGACACCCATATCAATATTTAGTAAAATAATGTCCTCCATCTTGGATTTTAAAATTAATTCCATTTTCGTAATTAGCATCCCGATAAACCTTGAAATTAACACCCATAGGTACTTATCAATTTATAAAGAAAATAATGTCCGCCATCATGGATTTCAAAATTAATGTCATTTTCGTAATTAGCATCCCGATAAACCTTGAAATTGACACCCATATCAATTTATAAAGAAAAATAATGTCCGCCATCATGGATTTCAAAATTAATGTCATTTTCGTAATTAGCATCCCGATAAACCTTGAAATTGACACCCATATCAATTTATAAAGAAAAATAATGTCCGCCATCTTGGATTTCAAAATTAATGTCATTTTCGTAATGAGAATCCCGATAAACCTTGGAATTGACACCCATATCAATTTATAAAGAAAAATAATGTTCGCCATCTTGGATTTCAAAATTAATGTCATTTTCGTAATAAGCATCCCGATAAACCTTGAAATTGACACCCATATCAATTTATAAAGAAAAATAATGTCCGCCATTTTGGATTACAAAATCAATGCCATTTTCATCATCTGTACCCCAAGATACCTCGAAATTGACACCCATATCAATTTATTTAAATTATGTGCGCCTTCTTGGATTTTGAAATACGTCTCGATAAAGAGGGGAATAACGACTTTTGGTGACATGAAAATACGCAACTCTTATTGACCTGATCTCGCATTGTAAAGACTTTCCGTACAATAAAGGGTCAGCTTGTACTGGTGATATGTATAGCTTGTTAAACCTACGTATCCAGTATAAGCTGACCTCACATTGTATAGACTGTCCGTACAATAAGCGGTCAGTTTGTACTGGTGATGTAGGTATAGCTTGTTATACATATAAGCTGAGCTCGCATTATATAGACTTTCATACAATAAAAGGTCAGCTTACTTACGAGGTCAGTTAAACTAGTATCCAAGTAGGTACCGACCTACTTAGGTACTCCGAGGCTCATTCAACCTTTGGATAACATGATTATTATGTATAATTGAATTAAAATGATTAAAAAAGATTGTCGGCATTTAGAGCCAGACAAAGGAGTGCGCCCGTAGATTTCATAACACTATGGTTAGTCTATGATAATGATCAAGAACAAAAACAAAATTATAAACTACTTAATATATATTTACAAACTTAATTTCTACGTAATATTTATATTTGTACTATTTACGATATTGCTTAATTCAAAAATCATTCAAAAATCACCACTTTTGTAATTTATTTGCAAACAATAACGCACGTACAGCCCACCCGTCGCAAGAGTCGTCGAGACACTGATATTCGCGTCCTGAGTATTCATCACGGGCATTGCGGGGGTGCTTCACGGGGGGCGCTAGTGAAGTTTCGGGTTTTTCTTTATTATTTAAAAATATTCAAAGAAATAGGAATAATTAAACAATACAAGTTGTTAAGTGTGTCATTACAAATTTTTTGATATAACATTTATGACAAACTATTAAGCGGTTAAAGAGACAAAATGCAATTTAGTTTGGAAAAGGACTATTTTCTTGGATTTATTTAAAAAAAATGGGGCAATTTTATGAAAAAAATAAACAATACAATTTATTTGTGATGACCTTAACTATAACATATATTTTTTATATGGCAAAGGCACATAAGGATTCATCTAGAAACTTCTTTAAACCTAGGGTGTTTTTGGGATTTGAGCGATGTAATACCCTTAAAAGGCGCAACGTCGACAATAACGTAATTGATTCAAAGACCATAATAGTGAATAAATTGTTATTGTTATTGGTTATTCAAACCTTAGCAAATCGTTCATTCATCGACTCTCACAACTTGTGCCCAGTTTTTTCTCACAGTCCAATCTGGGATTCATTGATTTCTAATATTGAAATCTGAGAAAATAGAGGTGACGTTAGTATTCTTTACCTGTAGCAGGTCAGACTTCGCGTTGAGGTCGTGCCTCAGCTGTGTGATATGATCCCGCGCGCTACGCAACTCCCCCTCGAGCGCGGTGACTCGAGCCTCCAAACGCCCATTAGCAGTTAACAATTCCTTACCGATGCGAGCCGTCAGCTCCAAATCTTTTTCTTTCTGTAAATTATTGCAATGAATTAACAAAATATAAATATGCGACTATCAACTATCCAAAGTCAGAGAGATTGTTTTGAAACAAGTACCTACACATAACTATCTCTACATAGCTAAAATCATAATAAAAAGCGCCAATTATTGAAGCAAAATCTAAAGACGTAAAATTACTAAGTGTCTAATTCCTACAACTGCACTTTGAGACTGGTTAAAAAAATAATTCGCCAACACGTGTGGAGTTTACCTTGAAGTGTTTGACTAAAATTTACATAATGTAGGTACCTCTCTAATTGAATGTCATTAGCAAATACAACAAACTTACTTCTTCTAAGAGCCGTGTTACCGCTTCGATGTCATTGTAGGTTTTTGTCATTTGGCTCACCCTGTTGCTGCATAGAACTGTAAAAAGAACACCACTATGTAGCAAAGAGCACCAACGTTAACATTTCTAAAAAGCAAGCAAAAATATGTTATACACACTAGGAATGTGTCAATATAATTATGTGATTCAAGTGTCGATACAAGTAATCATACTTCATTTTATCGCTATAGATGGCTAGATTAGTGCTTAGTGTTGTTTAACTGATAATATTGTTACTGTAACATATACTTAGATAAAGTGCCTAAGGTTGTATAGACAAGCGTATCTTATATAAACCACTTTGGGATAGATCCATTGTTGAAGTCTAGTAAGAACTCTTGTGAGAAAAAAAAACAAAATTATTTAGGCATGAAAAAATACCTATGAGGCTGATTCATAATAGAACCTAATAATTATGTATTTTTAATTCCATTTCGTCACGCGCACAGAATAAAAAAAGTTAAGTGGTTTTAGGCGATGACTAGTACTTACTCGTCATAATGTCACAGAACGTACTTGGGTCAATCGACTCGACTAAGATAAAATGTTTTGTTCGAGGCAAGTAAAAGCGTCTCCCAAACAAATTGAGTCGAGTTTGTTCTATCGTTGAGTCGAAAACCGGATCCGGGACTGGGTTAGATAAGTACATTCTTGGGCAAGGTACTTATTATATTAATACCAAACGTGATCAGATAGAGGTATCCAGATAAACTACTTCCATTGGCTTAATTAAAGAATGCAAATAAATGATATGAAGTCAAGATATCGGCACCCATTTATTTCTGACTAATTCTTGTTATAACTTAGATAGTGCAAAGTAGGTATTACGGGAGGCTGTTTTATCCTTGAATCGGTATTAACCTTAAATTGCTTATATTTTATCAAGCATATGAAAAAGTAACATTGCATCTGTGTATGCTCAACTATTTATAGTGCATCATGCCAAATATTTTCGCCATCACTTTATTTAGCAGGGCCAGACGTTATCTGCGCAACTTCATTCTATTTTTTCTGAAGGTACACACGACAATAAAACACGCAAAACGGTCACTTACATACATTATATCAACCTTCAACTTTACCACAGGCCGTGGTTTATACTATGCATATGTAAGTATCCATATTATATTTACTTTGCTATGCAATCACTTGTCGATAGGAATAAGTTTATACCTATTGACGTGCCAATGCAACAATTGTATCATCACTATATATACCTATATAGTCATATTAAAATCGAATATATAAAAATCTCGTGTCACAGTGTTTGTTATCGAACTCCTCCGAAACCGCTTGACAGATTTTGTGTATGTATATTTGGTAGGTCTGAGAATAGGTGTAGGTTATTTTTTATACCCATACCCTCACCTCCCATTTTTATATCGCGATTTCAGTACTTATAACATATTTACTAAACTTAATACAGGATGGTACATTGGGATCTCGTAGTAATGGGTAAACAACGAAGCTGCTGTAAATACGTAAACAGATCATAGATTTATAAAAATGCTACTGCTACTACTAATAGTTATTTATCAACAAATCCATTTATAAATAGCAAACAACATAAGTATAATGTTTATTCTTAATTAGTCTGGTTCACTATTCCAATTCGGCTCCGCACTTCACTACAGGGTATTTTAGTGGGGCCACGGTCGATCAATATTTTATAATTAAATCTACTGAAATTGAATCTTGACTAAATTCGCCACCGATTCGATTGAATCGGAGACCTAGATGTTAATTATAGCCAGAGATACGTGCAATTAATTTTAATCAGTAATAGGTAAAATGTTAAATTATTTTAGGAATATCATTTATTTATACCATCTGCAAATACAAAATATTATAGACTAGTTATTGGCCACGGTTTCACTCGTGACTCAAAAGGTATATTTAATATTAATTTTGGTTGCAATATTCTTCTTTTAGGACTACATTTTAATAGGGTATTTTTTAATTTCAAATAATTACCATATGTATTTTGAGAGGGATACCTTTCATAAAAACAATATTCATAAAATATATTGTTAGTTATGAAAATATTTAAAGGACAATGCTGCCAAAATAGAATATTTAACCAGTATAAGTTGAATAATGACTCCCTGCAGTAGTAGCACAGGTGAGTCCACACGTTGTTATTTTGTTACAAGTTTTACACACTAAATACATTAGTACTTCAAATTCGCTTTTTCAACCATATTATTTTCCTTTTACACATACAAACAATCACATTAATACACTGGCACAATGGGCGGATAACTGAATACTATGCATGCCACTTAACGAACTGGAATCACTTAGTATCGCAAAACATCGTGTAAGCGCGCACTCGACTGTAAACACCGAATAAGGTTTAGATTCGCCGCTTGCCCGCTTCAATCACATTGATAAGATATCATTGCATTTTAAATTTTGCGTTCCAATATTTGCCATTCACCCATTGTGATGACAACAAAGTGTTTGTCTTTAATATCTACTAACCCGGGAGTACATCACACGTGTTTGGCCTCTGGCCGTTCATCGAACCCCTATTGTTCGATCACTAAATGCAACATTACACATGAACTCGACGATTCGTGGAATAGCACAGTTCGATGTCTGGACAGGATAGGTAGATATTTAATCGATAAACAACACCTTTGCTTGTAACGTTGGCGACAAAACGACAAATACGAGCGTGAGGTTCCAGATCAAGTAAGTGACTGGAGCGCAAGCTCTACGCAACCGGAGTGTGTACTCTATGGCGCTCTTATGGAGGGCAGACAAAACATATTTTCTATTGTATCCATTTTGTGGGAACACTGCATTACAAAACAAATACGCATCGGATTTTTTTTACGCATAACTTGGTAATTCTCCATGTTTCACTTAACACAATTGTCTCAATAAATTCACTTTCGATTCTCACGTGAGTTCTCATTTTTATATTAATAAAATTATAATTATGGATATTGTATTTAAAGTGTTCGAATGTAAGTATTTGTATTTTAAGTATATTAATATTAAATGTCATTTACAATCAGAAGTATCTAAAATTATTTTGCAGCATTGATGACGGTGATTTCTAAAACATTCAATTTAACGAACTACGTTATATTTTAACAGTAAATCTGCTATATGGAATAAAATTTTATGGGAACCGCCTGGTATAATAGTTTCATTGACTGAGACGCGGGCGCAGCACGGGTATCTTGGCAAGTTTTTCCCACTCTTACCTAACATGAGATTACAACGGATATTGATTGTGTTCGTCATTACATCTCTCACACGATACTGAAAGACTTTCTCGGTTTTTGCTTCAATCATTTCCAGTATAAAGCATCATCAGGTGCTGCCAAATTACACAAAAATAATAATATTTAAACTCGGGAAAATTATTACCACTTTTTTTGTGGCTAGTGTGCAATTGACAAACAGAACACTGTCAAGCATATTTTGTAGCAACAGGGACGGTTTTTTTTTTTTTCGAAAGACTTTCAGGATATGGTGTTATTACTGACTCTTTCTTAACACGAATATGGATGTTGATGAACATACTGGAAGTGAAATGATCGAAAAGGAGTTGCCTTGAGTTGGAAAAGCGGTAAGATAGCGGTAGGGTAAAATAAGTGAATGGAAAAAAGTGATACTGGAAACCCTAAATGATTAGATGAAATGCAGAGGAGAAAGATTACAATTCAGTAGTATACCCACATAACAAGGGTAAATAAAATCTAACAATAAAGTGTTAGAGACATGTGATAGGTGATTTTCAAAACAATATTCACATATTTTAGTTTAAAGTAGAAATATTTATCCAGTCTATCCTATTCATCTGGCAACTGACAACCCTACACGAGCATCTTTTTATTAGAAGTAATATTGTAAGCTTATACAACAGCAGTTCTTCCTTACATTCTTCTTGGAATTAATTAGATAGGAAGAACATGTTACTAGCGACACTGAAGACAGCAATAACAATAGGTTATGTTTTTTGCAGTGAAAGTGATCTTAGATTTTATTTTCGGCAGGTTATGTTAGTTCGAGGGAAGCGTGAGTTAGTTAATTTAATATAGTATTTGATGTTAAGTCATTTCGGAGAGTAGAAATTATTTGAATAAGCACTTCAAATCACACAAGCAAATATAAGAAAATGATTATGGAAATCGCAATGACTTGCAGATTAAAAGAAAAGCAAGATGATGATCGGATCACATCGGATGTTGCAACGTGCCATGAGGTGATGCAATGAAACCGTAGTCATCTACATGATGCTATACCTCTATCAAGGAGCAAGGTCCTGATGACGCGAAAGTATAGTCGGCCAAATTTGTCCCGAGCGACGTGGTAGAGGAAGTCTGGGTACTCTCCGAGACACTCCCGAAGCTCTGCATCGGGAAGGAAGCTCAACTCCTGGAAGAGCTCGCGATCGAAGCCCGGCGGCGGCGAGGCGCGCGGGCTGTCCGCGCACCCCGCGCCCGAGCCCGCCCAGCCCTGTGCCGTGACGCGCGCGAGCCGCGACCATCTGCTCCGCCCGCCTCAACGCCGACGATGACTCCCTTACGCCGATCAACAACCCTTCTATATTGTCCACTTGTGTCCCATGCGAATCCTATACACAATGTCTCCGACGTAAAGTCTCATGTGAACTGGACTGACAAACCATTTTACACTCTGCTAAAACTAATATTTATACTGACGTAATACCTGTAAAATCACGAGAATCGTGTCGACCACTTATTTGAGGATATAATGAAACGCGTCTGACAGGATAGTGTAAGTAGCTAATGGATATCTGCAACACGCTCTAGTGCCCAAGCGAGCTGCTTCAATTATAGCTCTCTTATGAAATTCATAATATAATACGCGAAGCACGATAATATTTATAGCCCCCGCTACGAAGGTGTTGAAGACAACGTGTTAGTAAAAATCGGAAATGAAGTTTTGTTTTGATGTTTAAAATTACCCATGGATTAATTCAGCGAAAAAAGGACTAAATGGGCTTAGGGTTGCCATCTTTCATAAAGACTGTTATGTTTTCGAAATTATAATAATTAAATTAAGAAATTTAGTATCCATGAAACCGGATAAGATTTATGAATTAAAACATCATAAATAATATCAACGATTAACTAAGCAAGAGTGTATGGAAAAATATTTTTAATTTGATATTTCAACAATTTGTAGAACACAAGTCGTTTAGTATGATAGGTGGGTAACTTCTAACTTATTTCGGGATTAGTATACCCTTTCCGAACAACCTTTTACAATAAATTTAGTTACGACAGTTTTTTAAAACACTAACTAATAAAAAAGTTACCTGGTAAAATTGATAGTAGTGAGTATTATTATCACACTTAGAAAAAATTAATAAGTAACTATTTCTTTTAATTTTAGCTGGCAGCGAATGATGAAAAAAATTTACGAGCATTAAAAATACAGGTTCAGACTATATACAGGTTCCGTGAACCACGCGGAAATGAAATCGCATCTGAGAAAATCAAACATTATAACAATAGACTGACAGCTCCTATTCTTTAGGGTTTATGTTTACTAAGCAATAAACGAGGTGGCATGTAATACTGATTTATAACTGTTGAATGCAAAACATTCTATGATCTCAGTCTCGATAGACTGTAAATCATCAGTTAAGTATTTCAAATGGTCGCGTTTTCACGGTCAAGTTAAAAAACAAACGCATTAACGGTGTAATTGCTTAGTTACTTGTAATTTCCTTAGAATAACCTTAAGAAGATGAGTTTGAAGTGTGCTTCTGATTACAAAAGTACACAGGGTCACAAAAATTATTTCATTTATAAAACCCGTCAGTATGTATATTTATATTAATTGTTATGCGCGTTATGTATAATAACTTTTTGTTAAAGGAAATAAATATTATATTTTCATGGAAAGGTTGTTGTATTTGTCATTCTGTTCAAGTAGTTTATCGAGGTGGTTAGGAAGTGAAGGCCGGACTGCACGTGATTTAACATTGACGTCGAACAACCTCTCCGAAAGGCATTACATCGCAACCGGTAATGCACAGAACCGCACAAACGCCGGATAGATATTATTTCTTATCTTCTTAATTTCAAATTTCCACCATTACTAATTTATTTATTTCCTTTGAAATTAGTTCAATGGCTTAATACGATTGCAGAGCTACGTATTTTGAGCCGCTTAGAACTCTTTAAACTACATTCTAACTTTTTACTTATTATTTTATCTCTAAGTCACGGCCATTTGGTCGTTTGCTTCCGTTTAATCCCACTGACCTCCCGAATATAAACTGTTATTATTATTAATACCAAGCTTTTCTTTAAATATTTACCCAGTTTCAGGGGGTACCTATTAATAACTGAAAAACATAATAATTGAACCAACATAACGTGGGTTATGCATTATGTTACGCATGAATAATCTGAACATACCGAAATAATAATACATATCTAATCGACCGAATCATACTGGTTAATGTTACCTACTGGACCGAATGATTTACTGGTCTGTGTCATTTATTTATTAAATATGAACACTAACACTACTTTTATTTATAAAAAGTACCAAAATTTTAAATTATTCAAACAGCTGAAAGTCCAACAAAGAATAACAATAACGTAATTTCAATTATGTATATGGAACGAATTTCACAGATCGAATCCGTGAAAACACGTGAATCTGACAAATTAATTTGTTACGTGGTTATTTATCAATGACATTGATTTTAAAATTAGCACAAAAAAAATAACTAACAAAGTTTATAGCAAAAATGAAAGTAGGTTAACAGAATCATGACGTAATTCTGGCCCTGTACGCACACCCGTGAATACACTCATACCAATGAGCAGACAATGTCAGACGCGTTTTATAGCTAACCATTAAGCAGTGTCGCAGTCTATTAAAATTATTTGGTGGATTACCATGGGATACGTCACGTGATGACTATCTTGATGCTAAACAACCATGCCCAAGTGAAAGGTATTATCACCGGTATTATCCGTAAACATAAATTTCAACACAAGAGGTAAGGTGCGCAATGTGCATACACAACTCATGATTCACACAAAATAACTTTCATTTAGTTTCATTATAAAACGAATATATATATATCGACACACTATTGGATTAGACTACACAATCACAATACAAATTCCAATGTTACCACTGAAATTACACACAAAACAATCTTTATCTCACAATAAGGCGATTTCTTTTAGTAACGGTTCTAGTGTTTGAGGCCAGTGGTAATAAACTTTCACGATCAAGTGCAGGCGTCTGCAATACGGAGGCAACACGCTATTTGCGCGACCACGACACATATGAACGGTATCGGAACAGATTTGCGCTGCGAACGACCGACCACGTCCACTTCCGTCGATACCATACCAATAACTAAAACTAAATTGGTATTCTACACTTACGTTCAAGTCATGCTAAAATTACACACGAAGTGCAGACTATGTATGATAATTACACAACGCTGCTTATCATTGGGTGAGTTTAAAGAACACAAGTTGTCAGAAAGATAAAGAGCACACAAATGATATGACCAAACTTGAAATACTTCACACTGTATATACTGGTATTGTTAATTAATTTACTCCCTATCAATAAATTGTTTATTTTTTTCTGTAACTACCTCCATCCTACAAAACATTTTAATAAAAGCAAAGCTACTATCTACGCGTACAATATTGCCATTGGCTATTAAATAAAATACGCAATAATACTCATAAAGTTAATTAGATATAATACTATACAAAATCATATAAAAATACTCATTTAATGTCAAAGTATTCTAAAAAATATGTTTTTCTTTTAATAATATCTCAACCTAAATATAAGGCAAACGTTGGATGTGTATATCCATAAGTACAACTAACAAAGGTCTTAGGTTAAACAAGCATGTGCAATAATACGTCATAATATAATACACAACATTTCATGATCTTAATTAACGGAATAAATTAAATAGTTTTGTAGCAACCATTTCGTCATTTTACTATAGCAAGTCTGAATTGCAGGAAGCACCTAGAACCTTCTTATATTTTTTATCAAGAGTTTTTGCACAAATTGCAAAAGAAAACGACTCGGTCAACCAGTTATATGGAAAATGGAAATACCTACGGAAGGTTATTTATATTTTTTTGTGAATTAATTTTGTAGTGTGATGGCAATTTCGTATAGATGGAAATTTTAGTACTTTAAGAGAGGAAATGTTTCCTGAATTGTTCACAAAATGACAGCCTCAGTTTCTGATAAGCTAATTGTTTAATTTTTATGGCCTCATAAAATGTTTAACATATATTAAGTTGATCAATTATGTATAACTTTAAACGCCTATCTTAGATCCTTATTAGCCAATTCATTTAATTTATTTTTTGTTCTTTAACCGTTAAAACACCTGCTAACTACCCTATTGATTCAATACAGATTGGGGAAGCGCTTTAGCCACTCTGCCTTCGCACATCTCCGTGCTCCTATGCTACAGTTTGTTCGAAATAACTGAGCCTGTCTGAAGTTAGCCGTTCCGAACTGCCGCACAGGTAAAATCGCTAAACCTGGTGTTTTTATACTTAAAAAATCTAAATAATTATAGAAAATAATCACAAATGCGAGCCGAATGTATTCACACAGACTCTTTCTATTAAAATTTACCACTCCTAAACCGCTTGCTGACAGCTTCAGACAAGCACAGTTATTTCAAACAACCTACTAGGTATGTTGCGTCCAAAGATGTTTGTATCAGAAATTATATGAATGAACCATACTTTTGAAAAAAATAATGTGCAGAATCACTGCACTTAATGAACGATTTATTGCACCCCGTTACGCATAATGATTCTGGTTACGACACTATTATATTATTTCCTAGTTAGTGGTTGTGCGCACAGCCTACTAGGTACTATAGATATTTCTTCTAAATTGTGCTGAAGGTACAAGGCGGCGCTTTTGTCCTTGCAAAAAAAACGTAGTAAACATTGACCAGAAACAAAAATTACCTAATCGTATCAAGCTGATACAGTACAGCATCAGTGGTAAAAAGAAACTGTATGAATATGTTTCTATAGAATGGAAATTGTGTTTTTCATCCAAGTCAAAAATATTAAGAAAATTTATATATATCAATATTTGACAGATCCCACTATACAGAAACTAATACATAAAATAAGTAGTCAGTCGACTGAAGATTATTTGACTTTTTCTAGATGTAGGGATTCGAATCTAAATAAATTTTGACTATGCTTTACCTAAATTTGAAGAGTCCGAGAGTTAAAATCTCTTTAGAACTACTAATTTAATAATGGTGCTGCTGAAAGGCGTTGTGAAAATATATAAATTTTAATTCTAATTAGATTCCGCGCATGCTCACTGCTTACATCCCCTAATACCTACTTGGGTTTGCAAAATGGAGGTCGTAGGGTGACCAGCAATTTGCTAAAATTGTAAGAACCTTGGGAAATTCTATTCATAAGAATTTAAGGCACTGGTTTCTCAAAATATGTCTAAATGCAAATTGCATAAAAGAATACATACTAATAGATAGATAGACATAAAGTATGTTAGAACGTCTACATAGGGATATAAAACTGAACAAAATTATTTGTATATATTATATACTCGTATATAGAATAAATATATATAATTTCTTTACGGTAAAATTTATGAATATAAAGCACTAAATTGCATTTTCAAAAGCTAGATTGATTAAAAGGCTACGCTTAAGTTCGAGAAAAAGAATGTCGTTCTCACGTTTAAATTTTGTATAGTACTACACAAAACAATGAACATGATAATTATTATGCTCTCACGGTCAAGATAACAGATCTTGCTCACAGCTGTTGCGCGTTGCGACGCGGCGCCGCGACTCCGTCGCGTCCCATACCCCCAACTCCCGAACCACCCTCCAATCGATGACGCAGATATTTGCTAATTTACCTTCTACAGCATGCCGAATATTACATTGGTAGGTTTTACCAGAAAATTGATTTATGTTAAGAAATGTATAAAGCACTAATAACGCTAGAAGCGAAATATCGCCCTCTTATGTAAGATATTAATATCACAAATACAGTACCTATATATATTAACACAAACTTAAGGACAAGGACTTCCTAAAGGTTCTACTGCAATCCGTCCAAGGTAGGATGGGGCACGTGTGATACACAAGGCTATTCTACACAGTTCCGTGCAACGGCGCACCTCTACTCTTTCTCTAAGTTTAGCACAGGTTAGGGCGTATGATGCGCGATGCGTGCGGCGCACGATGTTTTTCGGCGTCGCGTTATCGATCGACCCGTTGCGGCGAGCGATGAGGGAACACGCGTGCCGCGTGGCTACCGGCGCGACCGGCACTGGTAGTCGCGCGTCTCTATGCTCGCGCAGGCGCAGTGCTGCCACTGATATGACTAACATACCGACCACCCGACGGACAAATACGTCACTATATAAACAATGCGGACGAATCTATAATTTATGATACAAACTTACTTATTAAACGTAATAGCATTTGCAGAACTTGGAAAACTTGGACTTAGAACTTGAAAAACCACACTCACTTGTTAAAACATTAGTAAATAACCACAAAAAAAATCAATTAAGTCCTTATCTATTCAATTAATTACTTACCTATCTATTCTCTGTTTTTGCTGTGAGTTTTCTTAATAAAAAAAAGAAAAAAGAAGCTACACTGTTCTATTGTAAATTAGTATAACTTTACTAAAAGTATAGTAATCTTGCCTAAAAACTAATTCCATTGCAAATTGGAAATAAATGCGCTTCAGTTTTCTAGTTGTTTTATAATTAATACAGCTTACATGCAAGTACTTCGAATATTGCTTATTTATACAATGTGTTGGTAATTATGTAAACTAACTAAAATACCCATTGATTTTAATGGTATTTCTATACACATGGCAATCACTTTCTTACTCCTGTGGTAGTGCTAAGTCATTTTCCTACCGTTTATGTAAAATCAGATATTTAAGTGTCTAATTAAGTAAGAAGAAATTAGTTAAAAAAATCAGCTTTCTACTATAGGTACTAGAAAGTTGATTTTATTAAACTTTCCCTTAAAATGCAAAACATAGTAGGCAGTGTTTTGCATTTTAGAGTATCATGGTGCAGGAGAACTACAACTATCCTGTGGTATCTAGATACTTTAAATGATATTCATTTATTAATAATAAAAACAAACATTATTAATACTAATTGATAATGAATATTTAAAAAAAATTTGGAACATCTTTTATTACATTGTTATGTTATATCATAATTATGCCTGCAAAGGTTCTTGTTTTTCCGGTGTGTACAATTATTACATATTGTAAATATTACACATTTCATAAAATTACTTATATTTTAATTAAATATTTTCATAAAAATAAAACATTAGGAAAACTATCATTAAAATTTTCAAAATTTGGTGTCATTATTTTAATGTGGAAATTAGAATTCAATAACCCATTACAAACTACTCCTACATAGATCTAATCCAAATAAGACTCGTGACTCGTCCCGAATCAGGAAAATAGAGTGCTACTCAGTACATCCTAGAGCTGATATTATGTATATCAGGGGCCCAATTCTGCTATTTCATCATATATCTATATCAGAATGGTCGCCAAATGCCAGTGAATGACATCAAGGCTTGACAGATAGAAATCTGGCAAAAATTGACAATTCTGAAGAGATTGAATTATTTTTACACAAAGCTTTTACTTGAGGTCCTTCTCTGTTTATCTGTTACGTTAGAACACAGAAAGTCTCCCTTCATCTCAAAAATGGAAAGCAAGTGAAACCACGAGCAAGAGCTATACAGGGTGGAAGGGACATCGACGCACATCCGCTTACCACGAATACAGTACACAGTGCAAATGAAAAAGCAGTTTTTTTTCCATTACCGACGAAACGTATCAACGCAAGGGTGTCCAGAATCATGTATTGAATTCGTGGTAAGCGGATGTGCATCGATGTCCCTTCCACCCTGTATAGTACCTAATAAATGATTATACGTTGTAACTGCGAAGTTGTGAAGCGGCGGTAGCCGGTTCGAAACTCACCCATTGCACTACCGACGTGAACCCACTCGTAACACAAGCATTTCGCTTAGCACGAGGGGTTAACAAGATTACTAGTAATGTGTGACCCACATTGCTAGTAACCTTTAAAAAAAAAAAAAAAAGCTAGACTAACTTACTATTATTTAATCTGTGTTTCTATCTAGATATCAAAAATGTACCTACCTATTTTAATTTCAGCGTTAATTACATATAGTACTTAAAGGTTCAGCAGTGGGCGCCAAATGCAATTTCGTTTTTTTGTTTTTCGCAAACTGTTTGTCTATAACACATTTAAGTGTAAAATAGAGGATTCTGCCAAAAATACAATTTACACCTAAATCTCCTACGGTAACATACGTTTTAAGCAAACGTTGTAATACGAATATGAGGACGAACTTACGAATCCGGGTTTGCGACTAATGAGATAACATATCTCTTCGTGTACCTATGTATTTTCAAATTAAAATTCGGTTAATTATGTTTTCCTTTCTCTCTTTTAAAGACTTCAACAATAAATCAATATTTAATTACAACATTAAGTTGTGGTGTTGTCAATAAAAATGATTAATTAATCATGATCATGTAACATCTTGTAAATAATTCAAATAAAAAATATAATCGTTCATAATAGAGCCATTTGGTGAAACATTTACCATGTACGGTGGCCAGCACACCAAGTTACCACAAAATGTCAATTTTTCTTCAACAATTTAAGGTTTAAAATCATTTGGAGAAATTTGTCAGTTTTGTATACCTTGACCTGCTGGCGACTGTACAATTATTGTAGAATATTGCGTACATTATATCTGCATACTCAGTTAAATGTATAAATTTAAAGACAATAGAAAGTTAAGGCCATAAAACATAACAAGAATTTATAAAATTCATGCATCATGTACTTACGGAAGTAATTGAGAGTCTCCCTGATCTGGTCAGGTGTAAGCGCGAGATCTTTGTCGCTGACCGGCAGCGCCGGAGACGGAATAAACCAATCTTGATTCTCGTACCCTGAAAATTGTCAGGTATTTTAAAACTAACCTTTTTCACCTAATAATAAATATCACATTCGTCATTCAAATTTCAAAAATATAGTTTAGGAATAGATAAAGTAATAGCTAAAAACGCTTAAAACATATACTGACATATTGTTTAGGCTTATATCGTTCAAATTGTACATAACGCCCATTGAAATAATTAATGAGACCTACTACAGATGAGCCCCAACACTCATAACGTCACAGGGCCGTTGAATCACACGGTTCCTCAACCGCCGTCAACCGCTTTATCCCACCACCAATTCAAATCTATTCGGATCGCGTCCCATTACAATGACTTATAACTAAATGTCGAGAACTTCTCATGACTAAGAATACATTGCTTTAATTTTACACCTATGAGTACGCTCACTTACTACGGGCCAGGCGTAATAGAATTATATCATATAGCATTACACTTCTGAAGTTACACAATAGCATGTCACTATAAACTAGTTGGTCGACTTAGAAGTCACTTACAAGGTTTTTCTAATTATGAAGGCACATGTAAACATAATAATTATGTTAATGGTAAGTAACATTGAAATTGCATTGTGGAGTTATTTGTCAGCCGTTGCTAGTAATTCCATTGAAATCCATTCTATCGAGGAGTTATGGTGTAAGGTACATCGAACGCAGAGTTGACATATGGCACGCATCGACCGGTCGGGGACGTATACGAGCCGCCGGGCGATGACTCGACCGATGAGATGAGACACCATTATATATAGCATTAAAGTACGGCGCCGGCGCCGGAAACCACGACTCAAATACTTATTAAGTCCGAACACCACATATAGCAACGACTTTGAGGAATTCTTACCATTTCTAATCACATTTCCTTCAAATTGTTGTATAAACAAGAGGATTTTTGGAATAGCAACAAACGTAAATACAAATATTAAATATTATTATTATTATTTATTATTTATCAATGCAGTCAGCTATTAATTGAATACGTGTCTAATGCTGTCAAGAATAGAAAGTGTTTTTTTTAGTTAGTTACCGTACATGTAATATTGGATCGCGGTCGGTACATAAATTTTGTAACACTTCTTTCTGAATTAGCCATTTTTGCAAAGAATTAACATTTTCCTTAATACAGGTTGACGTTCAGGAGTTTTTCTGTAACATGGTGCATTTCATTTTGCAGATTGATATTTAAAGAAAGATTGTGCCTCTATATGGTATGAGACCTTGCTATTCTAATATAATAGATACACACTAAACACTGGTCCTGATCCCTAAATAAACCAACACAAATAATTTAAACAATAGGCGATCACGCTGAAACCAACTGGGCAGGACTACATTAGCTCTGCAATTCATTTTATACAATTAAAATAAGAATGTGTGCCGGCTCAAACGCCTTGAGCCGATGACGATACCAGGCAAAAAAATATATATGCTCACAAGTAGGCTACGGCCTAGTTACTGAACACTGACCTGATGAAATTTACACAGAATTACTGAAACAAAACTGGGACAACTTTACAGATGAATATTTACATAAGGTTTTTCCAATTATTTTGCGCCTCCATTTTTTTTGATAATAATACATAATGTCAACTTATTAAATAATTACCTATACGCTATCATATATCAAAACCAACTGTGTGTAACCATATACTACATTAATAGCCTAGAATTATAGTAATAATTTTCCGTAAATGAAATGAATTGTTTAAGTTTCCACTTGGAATTAGTACCAAGTCGTGCCTGTCACTGATATTCCGAAAAGGTATTCAAATAGATACAAAGACTCGCGCATTAAGCGCGTTACGTTAAGAATTTTTCAAAATTGTAAAGAAGTCTAAGCTAATAAGATTTTATTTAAAATGATGTATCCTTTTTCATCTCGCTGCCTGGACAGTGAAATAAATATGTTTATATTAGTCACAGCAGCATTCAGTATTTTCTGCACTTTACATCTTTCTACTTTTAAAGACAAATTTTACGCATTTCCTTTTGTTATAATTATTTTGTGTCGAGCTGTCAAACATGGCTGTGAGTGAAAACCCAAGTATTGATTTTAGGTCAAAACGACCACATCAAATTTTCCGGACGCCATTTTGGCTACGTGACTCGATCTTGCATGTCTAGAGTCTATATTTTTGTGCGAAACTTGATTTATATACAGAGCATATTTCCAAGCTAGCACAGATAACGCATATACCTAATACGTAAAGAGTAGTGGAAAATACTGCAAGCCTGACAAAGTTATAGTTCTTTAAGATAAATAAAATGTATGAATTATAAAAGTCTGATAAATATTATATTTTCAATAGATAATTGATAAAAGTTTAGCGACGACAAAACAGCGATATGATAATGGTTATGATAGCATAGAATCCAGAGATTTCCGTTTAAAAATCAACGTAGGATGAGCATTTACCGTTCGAAATAAATATATGGATGATGGAAATCTAGAAGCAAAGCGCATAAAAGTGTCTATACCTCCAAATTGTGTGATACTGTCGGCTCTCAAGCGATATTTTGGTATGTGTTCTTGTAGAAGACTGACTATCTCTACCTCGGGCACCTCCCCGCTATTGCACACCTCTGTTGACAAAAGAAAAATTAAATAGAAACTTACTAGCTTGTACTATTATAACAAAAAAATAACAAATGCAGCATTGGGAGGCAGCAGTAGAAGTATAGATAAAGATAATGAATAGTTGGAAAGCTGCAAGTTTCAACGCAATGTCGTGACTAGAAAAGTTGAACGCATTGCAGTATTTAACTGTATATAGCCGCTTTGTGTTGCAAGGAGTGTCTGCTTTCCGTATTTAGTATGGATATAGCGCGGCCAGACAGAATCGATATCTGCCTCCCGGCGCGACGGGAGGCGGGTTGACAAACCATCTGGCGGGCATGCACTTCTGCAATGCTAACGTCCTTACATTACACTACATAAATATCAACGTTTTTAACGTTTCTTCTCCGAAACATTTCCCCTACTATGAACAATTTTGTGTTTATTTAGATGGTGTTATGTTATAGGTAGTATGGAAAGATAATGTTCACACTTGTTAAAAATAATAATTAAGAATTAGCCACACAATTAATTATTTATTGGTGTTAAATACAAATTGTAAAAGATAAAAAAATCGATGACCGTGAAGAAAACCCTATTATCAATACCTTCCTATTGAGAAGGCAAATCCTAATTTCTCCCTGAGACAGGTGGGTACTCTCAAATCTTTTCCTGGTCAAATTGATCTGCCACAAATCTGTCCTATCAAATCGTTAAAAACAAAATATCATTATGAACATTTTCACTATATAAATATCAACCTAATACTAAAAAAAGAAAATAAGCTGATCATTATTTATAGCCTCATTTGACTGCCTCATTAGTCTAGTGGTCCTAAGCGCGACTGCTACGCTTGAGGTCCTGGGTTCGATCCCCAGGTCGAGCAAAGTGTTATTGGGGTTTTCTATGAAATTCCCAGTAGCAGCTCGGAGTCTGGATTTGTGCCCGGTTAACGGCAATAGGCTCGCCCCTTTTCCATGGGACCTAAACATACCGGCGAAATGTGGGTGTACATTAGTACACCTCTGCCTAACCCTTCGGGGAATACAGGCGTGATGGTATGTTATGTTATGTTATTATTTATAGCTGTTTTCGTAAGTACGGTGGCTAGCACATCACACATATAAATATCAACATTTAAATTATTATTAACTTAAGTGAATATATATAACCTACACTGCTCGCACAGGCTTATCAATATTGTATTCAAGATTGTACTATTATATCATTTAAAGTCGACACGTTGCCTCAACGACGATAAGGACTAAGTTATTAAACTACCTAATTACTTCTAACTCTACAATCAATAACTTTAGTATATTATGCATATAAAAACATCTTAATTGGCTATGACTATCGGCAAACATAATTAAATAAGTATAATGCCTTTCGTGTGTCATGTCTAGTCATAAAATTTTAACTCATCCAACAGACAAGCTAAGGAGAAGGATACTAATTAGTAGAATTTCAGACCAGTATATATTATAACACATTTTGTCAGAAGAAGTGATCTAATTTCCTTCTTTTAAATTGCTGTCATAAATAGTCACGTTTTTTCGTAAACTTCTGTTTCGTGTCTGCGCAAACCATCATTCATATGTGAATGGCTCAATCATTTTGAAATAGGTCTTTTAAGTTTATTTACCCTATTGTAAATATGGATTGAGTGCATTTGAGCGTTTTCAGGGGTTTTAAGTAAATACTCATTCTAACTGTAACAGTGCACAAATTTAGACCCGCCATAGTCTGTAGACTTCTAAGCGTACAGGCATGGAAAAAGTCGAATAATATGAAATTTATACCACTAAAGCAAAATGAAACTTTCCGCTACAGGATATATTTAGAATGATGATCCTCGTAAAGTGAGCTGTCGTGTAGTCACCATCGACTATTTACTTTCCTCTCAGTTTTTGTTTAGGGTTTTAAAGTCCGAGGACTACATACATGACATCAGAAACGCGCCTAATATTTTGCAAAGGTAAAAGAAACGTTCTTCAAAACAGTGCATACTGAAAACAACTACACCAGATCGCCAAAAGTCTGGTAGCGTTCTTGCTTCAGTAGGATATATCCTAGAAACAATAAAATCAGATTTGTATGATGTAGTGGCCACGAAATTATACTGATTATTAATATTCTTTCGCCCAACGGAAATTCCCCCTTTTTAGATAAGAATGTTTCAATGTTATCGGCGAAATTAGATGCGAGCGAATTAAGTAGCGACAATCAAATAAAGTTTGCATATATTTAATTTTTATGTAGGTAAGGTACCTTTATGAATCAATAGATTGAACTGAATTTGAACTTTCTTTCTGCTAATAACATAACATTACATACCATCACGCCTGTATTCCCCGAAGGGTTAGGCAGAGGTGTACTTAATGTACACCCACAGTTCACCGGTATGTTTAGGTCCCATGTAATAGGGGGCGAGCCTATTGGCATTCACCGGGCACAAATCCTGACTCCGAGCTGCTACTGAGAATTTCATAGAGAAACCAAAATAAGACTTTGCTCGACCTTGAGATCGAATCCAAAACCTCTCACGTAGCAGTCGCGACTGTGACCACTAGACTAACGAGGCAGTCTTTCTGCTAATGTACCTACACATAGATGTTTAACCTGTATATTTATATGCCACCGTAAATTTTAAAAAAACGTTATATTATAATCTATTTTGCGACATTGTGAACTGTCCTACGATTTTACCCATTATTTTTAAAACATCGAGCGTTAAAAAAGATAACACTCAAATTCATGAAATGATTCCATTCCCTATAATACAATATTTATTTTTGTGTATCCGTTGGAGGATATCCAAAAATCAATGGTTAGTGGTTACGCATATCTTGCAGGTGCTAGAATTTGTTAATAAACAATAACAATGAGTTCATATCATTATAAAATCTGTAATAATATTAATATTTCTTAATACAGTGTACTCCTGCATATATGTAAGAATTCATGTCAGAAAAATGTAGTTATATCTACGTAAAAAGTGGCTCATCTTTCGTTACATAATAAATGCAGTTGTGCATGTATGCAAAAGTTATCATTGAAGTAAAACGAAACAGGTGTTAAAGCAATCGATGTTTTCAGTTAAGTACGTTGTAAAAAACGTTCGTAAATCATTCGCAACGCACGACCTAAAAATTCGTATTGAACAATAACCTTTTTAGTCTTCCCCCTTTCTTTCAGCTCTATGCCAATCTACATGTACCTACACCTACTTAGATAATTAGAAAGTCTGATCCAAGATTTTTTCTAGGTGTGTTTTTTTTTCAGTTTAGTGCTCTCCATTTTCGCAGTACGATAGTTAGCTTATTTTTCTTAACAGCTAAATGCTAACTGAAAATGTGACTTCAATGAGACGCCTAAACATTAATCGATTTAGCTTCAGTTAATCGTTTAAGTCGTTATAAAAGCGGTTATGCAATGCACCTGCTCTAATCTAGACTTAGGTAATGGCTCACCGTTACTCCAAGAAAGCAGCAAATCCTGTTGCCTCTCGTGCAACTCATCTCGACGTCGCGGCCGAGGCCGGTGCCTTTTTTCAGTCATAATCTTGTCACATATATTTCACTAACTAACACGCTTTCAGATTCTCACATCACATTGCACTTGTTGGTACCTTCAAACAACATCACTTTCACTAATTTATGATATGCGGACGTGCACCTTGTAGCGGACTCCCAAACAATTAACGATATAATTACATAGAGATAGGAGATAATGTATATAACGTCATAAAATCCGATAACGAACAGCGCCAACCGATCAGCATCAACTAGCAACAAAGATTAAAGAAAAATAAAGGACTCAACGTGAATTATCAACAACGATCGGAACTATAACAATGATATTTCCATAAAATTATAACAATCTCTTTGTTTTCTAGGCCGCGATAAAATAAGCCTTAAGGTTACTGCATAGCTTCCTACAGTACAAACTAGATAGCTGAATAGAAATTGTTTGCGCAGACACCGGTTCTCGGCACTACACTAATGTCGCACCGGTCACATGCAAATTTATCATTGCAACAACGGCAACCAAGCCTGTTAAACTATCCCTCTACGAATATGAACGTCACGACACTTGATTACCAGCTGTGTCGCCACGTAATCACAATGGTTATGACACAGATCGAAAATGGCAATATGTATAGGATTAATTTACACCAAGATATGGCTAAGAAGGTCAGCTCAGACATGCGCCTATTTAATGACTGCAGTTTATTTTGATAACTTTATAATCTACAGTATTTGGCAGCCATCGTAATACCTATAGCCTAGGAGCTCACGAAAAGAACTAATCCATACTCATGACTTCACACTCCAAACTTCAATTATAACCCCTCTTTATTTGAAAGGGCCCAAACTGTGATTAAGGGTAATCGTTTTCGATTGCATACTCCCTACGCCTCTAAAACTCAGGGATGAACTTTACTGGCCAATTTTAGGACGAATTTATCCATCTCTATACTAATATAATAACGGTGTAGAGTTTGTTTGTTTGAACGAGCTAATCGCTGGAATTACCAGTCGGGATTGGAAAAAAATATTTGTATATAAAATGGCAGCCACATTCATGAGGAAGCCTATAAGGATATCTTGCTACCTCCTTACGAACGGGGCAAAGCGGGTGAAACCGTGGGGCACGACTATTCACGAATACAGTAATACGACCTTACCTGCCTAGTCAAAGGTCTCAAGTTCGAATAAAGACTCCTGACTTTTCGAAATTATCTGCATATTCATAATTAAATACACCCGCTTAAACGGTGAAGGAAAACTTCGTAAGGAAACCTACATGGCTGAGAATTTTTTCTGACGTCCTATGTGTGAAGTTTACCATCCTGAAGTAGGCTAGATAGCGTGATATCCCTCGTGATCTGAGAGGAGACCCGTGCCCAGCAGTAGGACAACGTAATGGGTTGATGATGTTGATATACGAACACGAATACGGACAGTTTCATTCTTTTGACCAATAATGGGATGATACTCTTAAAATTGTCAGTGAAAGCTCCGCAGAAAGACAGAGCGAGGCCACACGCACAGTTTACCGATGGAGGCGGTACGGTCGACGTACCCATTCAAATAACCAATGAGAATAAGGATGTCGTCAATATGTTGGCATCGCTACCATAGTAGGGTCACCTCCGTCACGGGTTGCCCTGTTAACTCGGTGACGCAATTTTGTGACCTTGCCGTTTACAGTATGATTAAGCTCCCAAAATTTACCATAATTTTGATTATTGAAACAATAATGAAAATAATTACATAACGTTATTATTCTACTTTAAACCAATGCTAATGTGACTCGATTCAGATGAACTGTAGTGAATTGATTACATAAGACGGACAGTTCATAGCCCCAACATTGTATTGATTCAATACAAAAGATTAATTGGCTCGTTTGACGTTGTAAATTCACTTTCGATTTACTTTCGATTTTTTTAAACTTCTCTTATCAGATAAACCGAAAGCCGAATAATAAAATTAATTTGTTTGGTACATTAGCTATAGAAAGAAACCCTGTACAACAAATGGCCGTCGAACGTAGATAAAATGTAATGAAATAATTGTATGTCTTTGTCTATGAGAAAATTAAAATGAATTGTGAACAAAATAAATGTTAGTGTTCAATAGAGTCTCAAAATTCATTGCCGAGCGTTAAATGCTTCCAAACATGATGATTAAAATATGAATATTTACTTATTTTTATTAGACAAGACCATGTTAACAATATCATATTAAAATTAACTATTTAAAAGCATTCCATTCAATACAAACTAACTTTGTAATACCTTTCATTCTTGTATTAGGATGGATTTTCAGGTTGTCATCAGTTGACCTTCATGGTAAATAAAAAACACTATAATTATATCATCAACAAAATTGATTATTAGAACTGTAAAAAGATCAAGCTCTTAATCTCGACTATCTACCTGTCTTCTATGTGCTGACTGCACATTTAATGAGATATTTTTAAGGCCATAGTTGTTTAAGAAAATAATAAAGATCATACTAATTAGCTTTAATTTGAACACAAAAGCGCGTTAAACAGGATTGTTTTATTTTATGCATTAAATTATCTCTCAACTCAATTATAAAAACGTATGATTACTCAGTAAGCGCTACTATCTGGCAATTTAAGTCGTAACTTTAAAAAAATATGAACAAACGCTGAAGTTATGTATCGTGCAAGCGAGTTTCCTCACAAAGAGTTGAGAGGAGGACACGCGGCGACCGACTGGATGCGCGCGCGCCGCCCGCCCGCCCAGAATAGCCAACATCTGGCACACAGCCAATCACACGCCTTCACAATAATTTTACCCCATTCATGATTTCCAACTTAAAACCCCTTAAGAAAAAAGCAAAAAAAAATTTACATTGTAAAATTACAGAATTCATCATTAATTAACAAGTCGCCTATTTTTAGATTGAAGTTGTTCATAAACAATTAAATCCTTTGTTAAATGTAGAGACGGAATATATGTACTGTTTTTTGCCATGATACTTGTGAGGATTTAAATACTAAACTGAATAAATTTTAATTAATTAATTGACCCAAGATCATTATTTTTTGCCAACTTTTTTTTATACCTATGTAATATAAAAAACAGCCACTGTGCAGCTTGCACGACACTATATAATATACCTTAGGTGGATCTATAGTTCATCATTACAATAACAATGATACCTGTGAGTGTGGCGACGTGGCGAACTGCACACGATGCTAGCGAGGGCGCGCGAGCCGCATCCTGAAGGGCCGCCAGCTTGACGATCTGCCCTACAAATAGATAAACCTATTAAACAACCTGCTACTCAGACAAGTTAAATTGCTAAAAGATGAAAATGTAAGCTGCAAATTAATTATGTTTTAAAATAAACCTAACTCTTACTCTTCTTGGATGTTTCCTTTAATCTCAATGCACTTTGTATTATAAAATTCATATTGCAAAGCACAAAACACTGCTCTATAGAACTCTTTTGTTTGATAACTAACAGGCAGATAGCAAGCCTATCAATTCTGCACTTGAATTCACATTTCAGAATTGTTTTTGATAAGAAGATGACACATGGAGATTATAGTTTCCCATAATACTGTAAGTGTAAATATATAGCACACTCCAGTGTGTTAGTCTGATCTTAGTATGTCGGCCAGCATAAGACATTGTTTTAGGGAACAGCAAAGAACATACATTACGGATCCTATTTTTCAGCCAGTAAAATATTTAGGTATACCTAAAAATCTGATCTTGTTTGTTTCATAACATACCATCACGCCTGTATTCCCCGAAGGGTTAGGCAGAGGTGCACTAAATGTACACCCACATTTCGCCGGTATGTTTGGGTCCCACGTAATATGGGGCGAGCCTATTGCCATTCACCGGGCACAAATCCAGACTCCGAGTTGCTACTGAGAATTTCGTAGAAAAACTCAATAACACTTTGCTCGACCTGGGGATCGAACCCAAGACCTCTAGCGTAGCAGTCGCGATTGTTTCATGACATTGTAAAATCACGATTTTATGATGAGGAATGATCATTCAAGAGATTATAGAATTAATGTTGAAAATACTCACAGAATCAATTTCTATAACTGCAGCTTGCATGTAATGAATCTAAAACCTGAAAAACAAAGAATTATTTTAGATAGTATAGTAATTTGTATGAAAGTTCTTACTTACAAAGGCCAAAAGTTGAATGATAATCAAAGTATGATTTCTACTTTCATACCAATATGAATTGTTATTGATTATTGATTACTGATGGTCAGGTACAGTTTAACTAATAGTACCACACAGTTCACCAGTTGGGCACTATAATATTGGTTCTAATTTTATCAAATTTGTAGCCATTACCCTAAGATTTAATATGTGCCTTTAATATGTTCCTTACAGGAAGTTCTTCTGTTAATTGTGTTAACTTGGCCAAAAAATATAAACAAAAAAAAAGGTTTACATATTCCTGCATTTGACCTTGTAGAAGAACAGAGATTTGTATTAGTCCAATTGTTTAATATGTAGCAAGATTGTAATGATCAATAGAAGCTTTGTATGAACTATATGAAGCACTGCAGTAATATTTGCACAGTTAATAACCCTTCAAATCCCATATTAGATTATGTAGACACAATGCCAAATCTATTGTTTTGGTTACCTTACCAGGTACCATTACAGGCATGAGTGAATTAATTGTTCATTCATTATTAGGCACTTCGATAATGCGAAAACTATATGATACAACTCAGCAATTTTATTGGTGTGCAGAAAATGTTATATTTCAACTACCACCTGGGGATCACCTAGTATCTAGTCTCAGAAATTTGCAAAATTCAGTACAACCATGACATTTGCAGGTCATTGCAGCATTTGCAGAGCAAACATAAAAACAAAACACATTTCTGCCGAAAACACCAGCCATGTGGCAACACTTTGACCCTTATGCATCATATTGTAAACGAATGCTTCTAAAACACCAAATTTGAATTATTTTAGTGAAGGAAAAGATAAAAAAATAACAATAAACTTTGCATGGAAAATGCCTAAAAAATACAAAAAGAAAATCAAATTTGAATTTAATTGCAACATTCTGGGCAGTAATAGTTTACTGGACTTTGAATGAGAAGGCTTACTATATAGTCTACCATATTGTACTTAAGTAAGATTACTCTACAAGAGTTCTATATTACGTGAAGCAATGATATTCCATTTCAAATGTCCACATGATTTCATGAATTTGAAATGTATAGTGTTGTTTTATAAAGTATGGAAAATCCTCATGGATGTCCACTACCAAGGGAGGCTGATATGGTATGTCGGACTCATACCAACAAAAAACTCTACTTGGCTTCTTGCAGGCCCGCCTATCGTGGCTATTGACTGATCAGGCGGCAGACTCCCTAAGTGAGCCATCACATGTTTGAGTGCACAAACACAAACATAATTGGCTAACATTTTTATCACTAGCAATTACTGCAAACCTGTTAATAAAATAAGTAACTGGAAAACAATAATAATGTAGTCTAAGTATGGTGATTTATATGCAACAGATAAATTGTACTTTCTAGGCAAATAAGGACTCTCTAACCTAATTACTGCAGTCTTTATCCCTGTTGTTCCACCATGAAACAGTTAAAAAGTATGACTTGTTCTCCCTAACCTAATTATTGCAGTCTTTATCCCTGTTGTTCCACCATGAAACAGTTAAAAAGTATGACTTGTTCATTTGTTATAATAATGAGTAATAATTACATGGGAGTATTACACATGAAATAAATAGCTCAGTCAGAGAGTAGCCGTAGGGGCGGAGTCTCCAACAATACTAACGTTAACGTTGATATATCTCTCAACTTTAGAAATCCATGTCTATTTCCATGAACCAAATTTACAACTTGAAGACTAAATTTTCCAACATCATAACTTCAATTTCCTAGGAACCTATGGACGTAAGTGACGTAACTTTTTCTGAATAATTGTACACTACAAGCACGGATACTGTTACAAAAACCAGTTAAAACTTACTGTCATAATTTACATCATCGCTGCAACTGTGACCTTGCTGCCAAAAACCCCAAAGACTCCATCCACCCGTCTTACAACACTTCTTTTGTACACACGTTCAAGTAAAGAGTTCAATTTTCTCTCGCACATAATAAGGACACATGCGGTTTAAACTTTTTTGCACAAAATATCGCTGTTTTATTGTGTAAATTTTACTACAAATTTTATTCTCCGTCTCTCCGTTTTCGATCCGACGTACTATCTTTGTACTATCAATTGACAATTCGGTTCGTTCGTTCTATTTTTTTTTCCTCTCTCAATCCTCACCTCATTCACCACCACGACCATTTCACTTCACTGAGTCAGATAATGTTGCAAGCGAAAAATTCTTCGTTACCCCATTGCATCTAACTGTAAGACTATGTATCTCTCCTCATCTATACTAATATTATAAAGCTGAAGAGTTTGTTTAGCGTTAATCTCAGGAACTACTGGTCCGATTTGAAAAAATATTTTATTTTTAGATCTTCTTCTTCGAAGTTCCTCTCCAATTACTGGAGGTTGGCCGTCAGTCCGGAAAACGTGTTAGTGTTAGATAGTCCATTTATCGAGAAAGGCTATAGGCTATAAATCATAACCAATAGGAGACCTAAGACTAAGACCACCAATTTTGCAAAAACGGGAAAAAATATTCCTTTTAAATGCAGAAACGCCGAGAAACCACGCGGGCAAAGCCGTGGGCAAAGGCTAGTCGCTTATATTTGGGAATGTAGTTAAATTTAACTAATGGGAATACAGTACGCACGGCTACACATCAAGGTATAAAAAACCAGTTTACGCTGGCCTCTTATTATGTGTGAAGCCTATACAATGCGAGTTCAGCTTAAACTGCATTTTTAGGTTGACCTGTAGCCGTGTGTACATGAAAAGGTTAAAACTACTTGCGCATATTAATTAATGAACGGAGCTGTCCGAATTAAATTTTTCAAAAAAAATTGAAAATACCGACGGACTCTAAATCAAAACTCAACCACGACTAAATTATGGCGCTCTACCCAACTTCGGCTAAACTCCTGCGTGTGCTGCGTATCCAGTGATAATAGTCGGGCGTCGGTTGCTCCTCAGTATGCCACACGGAAACTTTGCTGAGCATTGGGAATGTCGGTGTCAGCCATAAATTGAGGATGCCGTGACGTATTTCCAGTCACTGCTTCATTTGGTGTTACTGGCACTTTTATGACGTGTCCCACACTGGGTCATGTTAGCCGTGCCTTCCACTCCGCAATTGCCACTGGGATTGGGTGCAGCGTGTTCCGCAAGGCCACACGACAAGCTATACAAATCCGGTTTACGGTGACCTCTTATTTATTAGAAAGCATATAGTTTAAGCTGGATATTTATAGGTAGGCCTGTAGCCATGTGTGTTTGAATTCATCAGGACCTAACGCCTTCCCGCACCAATGCAATGAAACAGCGAGGGCTATTGATTCGGGTAAATATTATTGTCTTCATAAGATTGGCAGGGTCTATCCATATCTATCCAATGGATTTAAATCAAATATTTTCGTACCTCTGTCGTCAATAATTACTTTAAAATAATGTCCTAAAATGGCAGCCGGTGAGCTGGCAACAGGCAGCTATTGAAATCTAACACATGTACTCTTTAATTTTTTTATTAATCTACCATCTATGCAATAAACACTCTACATCTGAGACATCAAAATTGATACTACAAGTACCTATGTGTTTATGAAGACAAAAATTAAGAATCTTTAATAAATTCTCTGAAATGTTTTTCTACTACAGATCGGAAGATCGAATCTCTGGGGATTCTCTGGGGAAGGTGGGGAGGAACGTCAAGGATAGTTTTAACAACAGCAGAATATAGAGGAGCCTCTATATTCTGCTGTTGTTAAAACTATCCTTATTACTAAATGTTCGGCCTTAGGTGAAAAATATTTGTTTTTTGGTTTTTCGCAAGATGTTCCTATATATCACATTCCAGATAATTATGGCAGTAGATATTGCGTCATCGACTATAACTTATACAAAAGTTGATGTCGCAATTCTTAGTACAATGAACGTAGAATGTGTTATTGATGAACAATTATGCAATAACCAAAAAATAATTTGGCACCCAGAGTGAGTAAAATTGTAATACCTTCTAATTATTTATAACTTGTAATAATCCTGCATACTTAATATTTTACCTTTGTAATTAGGAATAAATGTATTGTTTATTATTATCATTACATATATATCGTGTTAAAAAAAGCAAACCACATAAAAACTTTTGGACCCTTCATATCAACTAATTATTTTGGCAAAACATAACTTAAAACTTTCTGAACTATTATTAATAATAACTAACAAAAATTTTCATTATTGGAATTATGTCTCATTATTTGATACCGCGTGCTTAATCCCAACTACCATAATTGTTATGAGGGTAGCTGCACCTATAATGACACTCATCACAGTTACGACGAATATAAAAGCGAAACCTGAAACAAAATTGAAAAAATATTACTTTATATTTTTAAATTAATTTGACTCTAACGTTTCACTGATTTGTTTAAAATTACAATTAAAACAGTAACTACTAAATTATTTAAATACAATAGGCTCGCCCCCTATTACATGGGACCTAAACATACCGGCGAAATGTGGGTGTACATAGTACACATCTGCCTAACCCTTCGGGGAATACAGGCGTGATGGTATGTTACTAAATTAAAAAATAAAAATACCCCCAACAATTGTTTTATATTTCGACCGATTTTCATCAAACATAGCTAAGAACAATCCCGACTAATACACATTCCAAACAAAAAAAAAACAAATCGGTCCATCCGTTCGGGAGCTACGATGCCACAGGCAGACAGACACACACACACACGCACACACACACACACATACAGACACGTCAAACTTATAACACCCCATCGTTTTTGCGTCGGGGGTTAAAAACCATTTGTTTAGCGGGCTAAGTCGAGCGATCAGCCTTAAAAAATGGACTTAAACTTTGTATAAAATTAAAACTCACCTCCAACTAGCATGATGATGAAAACAAAAACGAACACTCCCAATATTATAATAAAGGCAGCTGACAAAATAATAATCAATAGAATACTAAAAGCAGAAAATAATAAAGTTGTTAGCAAAGGTCTTTCCAAAGAAAAAAATATTAACTGCAAACATGACTTTTGAATTTCTTCAGTTATTTTGTAATATTTTGCTTTAAATGGCCCTGAAAGAAAAAAACAGGAACTATTAAAAGCATCAAGATTATCATAGTACGCGCGGCTACACGAATCGAGGTATACAAATCCAGTTTATGCTAGCCTTTTATTGTATGGGAAACCTACACAGTGTGAGATCAGCTTAAATTGGATTTTTTTACGATATACATTCATATAAAAACTGCATAATCAAACTTGTATTACGGGCAAAAGCTACGTCTACTTACTGCATGACAATTCCACTGCGATTCTAAATGCGTTCTTTATATTAATTTCCATTTTATTTCTAGATTTCCAGTCTGTTCCTTAAACTATTTCAATTTCAATTGCACTTAAATGTGGGTATGTAATTGAAAAAACAATCTATATCGCCAGATTTTAGAGATTAGACAATTATTGTTGTTAATTTATAGATTTCTAGGGCTTAAATTAATATAATAATCAGAAGCAAGCGTAAATTGTGGTAAATTGTTGCGTCTTTTCGCTATGTATATTATAAGTTGACAGCCCTAGTCTCGATAATTCAAACTTATGAAACAATCTTAGTCGATACCCACCGACAAATGAGCTGTGTATTCTGTGAACAGTCTTGATGAAAGTGGGTGATGGTTTACAGTTTTATTTTTAGTTTCTTGATATTTTACAAGGTGCCGCTTAAAAGGCTTAGTTCTTGCCGTTTTATTTCGTATGGAAATTTTGTATATGAGTCTGGCAACTCCTGCAACAGGCTGAATGTCTCATGTTAGTGTCACCTTTGCCTGGTTTTGAACAATTTCGCGCCATTATTTGACAGTATGAATATGGTGTGATTGGTCGATCTAGGATTCCAGCCCAGGTCATAGTGTTGTAAAACATCGATAGTTAATCGATATTTTCCGTTTTCGAGTCTTTTAAAGGCACAAAATAACAGACCAATTTGTATACTTTTGTATTAGTAACTCAAAACATATTTAACTATTTTTAAAACATATTAAAGTTGAATAATTTACAATATTTTTTTTCGTTTTGTATTTAAATTTAGTTTATAGATTGTTAGAATAAGCTCGCTATGTTCAATTTGTCATTTTTAAATAAAGTTCAAGTTTAATGATGGACTTGGTAGAGGTCTCTGAGTAATCTTTAAAATTATTTAGCCTAGTCAGGCTAGGGCACGAAATTCATTTTTTTTTTGGTTTTTTGCAAATTATTCGGCTGTAACACATTATATAGTCCGTTTCTAAATCTCGGCGACTGAATTGACACATGCTAAATGACAAATTTACAAGTATTATCATTATTTGTCAATTTGACATTTAGCATGTGTCAAATCGGTCTCAGAGATTTTGAAACGGACTATAGGTACGCGTAAAAGATAAATGGATACTTTTCTGAGACAATCGATAGTTGAAATACCATCGATTGACTATAGATGTTTAAGCAACACTACCAGGTTATCTGTCTGCATCCTGTTCTGCTGCTGTCTGTCATCTCATCTGTTGAAGTCTTGAACTTTTAGGATAAACATTTTGAATTGTAATGAGAGAAAGTTGTGGTTGCGGGAGGAGATATGTTACATTTCCATTTTAGTATAAATAATCATAATACTTATCTGTAAAATTTTACATCAGTCCACAGTGTCTTTTTAATTGTTTAAAAATGGTAAGCATTTCGTACCAACCCCTTGCTCTTATTTTATGCAATGGTGTTATTTATAATTGTTTTGTATCACTTTTCAGGTCGGGCACTATGATGAAAATATGTTACCTGAAATGTTGCCTATATACTATACGAGGCTATTTCCCCAAAATATATTTTGTAGGTGGCTTACTTGTGGCAGTTCTCCACAGCCCCTTTCTAACAGGGAGCTATCATTTACATTAGCAGATGATGTATATTTGAGATATTTGTCTATTTGTAATCAAAAAGAATTGCAAACTATGCTTCAAAAGAAGTGCCCACACAAGTTGGATATAGGTGCTGTTTACAACACTAAGTAAGAGAATGAAATGTAGTTACAATACAATTATTACTTTATTTACTTTCATAATTATTTAACAAAAATAATTTTACTGCATACTGCTGCCCTCTTATGCTGCTTTGTATTATTATGATACTTGCAACCATAGAATTTTCCTTGATTTATGTTTTCTGAGTGATGCATGCATTAATTGTAATAATTCAAAATTATTTACAGACCTTCAATAGGCCGACATGATGCTGTGGTGTTATCCAGAGAACTGGTTTTTGATATAGATCTGACAGATTATGATGAAGTTAGAACATGTTGTCAGGAAGCTAAAGTGTGTGAGAAATGTTGGAAATTCATGGTGATTGCATGTGAAATTATTGACAAGGCATTAAAAGGTAATACAATTTTGGTGATTAGGTGCATCTTATTTAATGTGTTGAGTTGTTTAGTTTGTTATCTGTAAACATCTCAAAAGAAACTTGTTAGTCTATTTATCAGATGTGACGGAATGGCTGAGTACTACTGCTAAGCAGGAGGTCTTGTACAGGTAAAATTAAAGGTTCCCAAGAATCAAACTCAAGACCATCCGCATACTTAGTCCAAATAATTGGTGTTTCTGTATAACCTATAGGTGAAACAGAAACACCAACTATTTGGTCAACATCTTAAATTTTATTTTATTTTCTATTTGAATAGTAGCAGTAGAGTTGACAGACCACTTGCTTATACGCATCCCTTTTGGGCCACTCGCACGATGATAATTATGAACATGATGATATCTGGAATAATTTCTCATATTTAGAATCCTTTTTGCATTTGATAGCATTATTTTTAAGGTAGGTTGCAGGCTATTTAAGATCACACTATGACTCTTAGGAGCAAGGCGAAGGTGTAAACGCAAGGCTCAGGGACAGTATATCTATCACTGCATATTATAAAAGAACTCCCCCAACACATCTGTCTGTATCTGTTCACAATAAACTCAAAAACTACTGGATTTTCATGTGGTTTTGACCAATAGACAGAGTGATTCATGAGGATAGGTTGGTTTATAACTTATAAGGTTTTGTATGATTGAAATATGATGCCTGACAATCATTTGAAGCTAGGGCAGGTTGCTAGTAATGTATTAAAATCAATTGCTTTTCCTTAGCCTTGCTAAAACTTCAAATCATATCTCATTTAAATATTTTTGTTCTCAAATAGGGTCAATTCACAAGTTCACCTGGTAGGTGCGCTGCAGTTGATGCAGGAAAACATCTGTTGAAATGGTCAACTAGTATTATAAATATTTATTTCAAATTTTCAGAAGATTTTGGTTTCCAAAGTATTTTGTGGGTGTTCTCTGGTAGAAGAGGCATTCACTGCTGGGTGTCAGACCATGAAGCAAGAACACTGGACAGTCCAGGACGGAGTGCAGTTGCTGATTATTTGTGCTTGATAATGGGTGGAGATAATCAAAATAAGAAAGTCCACTTGGGAAATGATAATCTACATACTAGTATTAGGTAAAAAAAAAATATATCAAGCTTTCGTCTTTGTTACACATACAATCACGCCCACATTCCCCATAGAGTAAGGCAGAGATGTACTTTAAGTACACCTACAGTTTGCAGGTATGGAAGTCTCATATTATAGGTAGTGAGCCTATTGCCATTCACCAGGCACATATCCAAACTCCAAGCTACTACTGGGAATTTATAAACAATAATACTGCTCAACGTGGGAATCGAAAATTACTGTCCTGCTTCATGGTATGGGGCTCCTCTCAGAGAAGCCCCATACCATGAAGCTTCCAGCGAAAATCTCTCAGGAAGGTTTCTTGACGATGTTTTCCTTCACCATTTTAAACCACTTATAATTAATATAAATATAATATATTCACTACACACGCAAAATACGCTCTAAGTCTTGGAGTTGCGAAAAATAGCCCGCTATACCATACCCATACCCATATTAGATTCAAACTCAAGACCTACCTATGTCTTGAGTTTGAATCTTAGGCACGCAACTCGTAAGTTTTCGAAATTATGAGCTTATTAATAACTAGCTGACCCGTGCCCAATTAGTTCGGCGATGACACTCACAAATAATGTGGCTTTCTACTGGTAAATGAATTTTCTAAACTGGTTCCAGTAGATCCAGAGATTACCCCCTACAACCTCACAAACTACCTCTTAATAATATTAGTATAGATATGGGTATGGTATAGCGGGCTATTTTCCGCAACTCCAAGACTTAGCGCGTATTTTGCGTGTGTAGTGAAGATATGAAATGATATTTATTTCTGTAAATAGATCTTTTAAGACACTTTTACAAGTCGTTTTTTTTACATATTTTTTTTAACTAGATGGCGTCGACGTTTCCTATCTTACGACCTCTGAGAAGAAACGTCGAAACAAACTCAGAGAATCATGGTCTCTTTTAAAGTCCAGACAATAGTTATATTATATGCGAGTTCAATGTAGGGCAAAATCTGAACAGGCCTTTTGAAGAAAGAACCATACCAGCTTTGAGTTGACCTGTCCTAACTGACGGAACGCATACATCAGTCATCGTGTAGCTCAACCATTTTTTAGGGAGCCCAACGACCTGACGCACAACGATACCAGATCAGCAAGACATTTGCGTAGGTCATGGGAAATACTCAAGATATTATATTTATATTAATTATAAGTGGTTTAAAACACTGCATAGGCAGTCCTCATACCACTAGGGAATCAGTGCTATAATTCATACTAATATTATGATTTATCGGCTGAATTAACTTTGATGAATTTTAATAGAGATGCGATTGGCTATTGGAGACTACACTACTCACATTGTATACACCATACACTAATATAATTTTTTTTAGGAGGGCACTGAGGATTATTGATAAATATTTCGAAGAACTTCTACAAGATCAAGAATTTTTCAGCACTCCAGAAAGACTAGACAAAATGCTAAAAATGATACCTGACGAAACATTAAAATCACAGGTTCAAAAGAGTTTAGAATGCATGTCAGATTCGTCTTTAGAGAGGTGGAAAATGTTTTTAAATGTATATGAAAACTATTGTCGAGATGTAAGTTACATTGAAATATTTGTTTCAGTATAAACTATGTATAATGTTACATTGTAATACTATTTCTTTTTTCAGTCGGGTAACAATACTAGAAAAATGAGATACTTAGTGGATGAAATCAAAATTCAGTATTGCTATCCTAGATTAGATGTGAATGTAACTAAGGGGTTCAACCACTTACTAAAATCACCATTTAGTATTCACCCAAAGACGGGCAAAGTTTCTGTGGTATTCAAACCAAATAATGCAAAGAACATGAAACTTGAAGAAATACCCTCAATCTATAGTTTGCTTGATGACAGTGCACCAGATAATGCTCAGCATGAAATAAATATGAAGGCAGCTGTGAAAAACTTTCAAGAAGTTGTATTTTCTTTGGAAAAAGCTGAGGCAATAAGGAGAAGAAATGATGCTAGTGAGTAAAATTATATTTGTTAACTCATCATCCTCATTTTCTTACCTTTTTCCAATGATCATTTTCAATGTATTGCCAGTCTTACCAGATGCAACTGAATAACAGTATTTTACACAAAGTAAGCTTGCAGGTGAAATGGCGCACACTAGGGGAGGCCTACGTCCAGCAGTGGACTAGTATAGGCTGATGATGATGATGATGATGATGAAGCTTTGCAGTCCAAGTTTCTTCTGCAACTCCTTAGGCATTGCAGATGTCCATGGGCAGCGATGACTACTTACCATCAGGTGGATCGCCTGCTTGCTTTCTGAGTTATCGCATAAAAAAGAAACAACTTGGTGGTCAGGCTTTAACTAATTATTGTCAAATGTGTGTTATTGTCCAATTTTCTACAAGCAGCATTCCGATGTAGATATAAATTAAATATGTTGTTTTTGTTGTTTCAGATACATCACTGGAATTTTAAGAATTTTGAAATGTGTTCAATAAATAAGACCTGTACGAAGTATCCTATTATTACTCAATGTTTTTCAGATTAAAAATACCTAACTGCATAAATCATAATACGGAAAAAGGAAAACCGGTCGCCGTACAAAATATTATACTGCAGTGACAGGTTCGCAACATTATTGGCATTTAATATTTCGGGACACTTGAGAAATGATGATCCAGAAACTATTTGTTCTACTTAATCCGGCCCTTCTTTAGCGTTCACTGCACGTTTCATTCAACCATTTTCCCAAGGCGTTTTAATTTTAAGCTATTAGTATTGAAATTCCCTATTTCGATACTAGTGGCTAAAGAAGTACCTATCGATAAAAAAATGTAATGTAGCTGTCAAATGGCTTATTAAAAAAAAGATGCACACTCCACATTGTTCCATATTTGATGAAATTATTCTTTTGGATTTCTACAATATCTGGGTTACAAATTAGACCAGTTTACGTAAAAAAAAACCAATAAAACGAGCTTAATAATAAAATATCTGCATTTATTTCCATTTACCAAGCAATAGCTAGCTCCTCCAATAACGTTTTTATTCCATTCCATTTATATAATAAAATAATTATGTCATACTTATAAATTATTGCTATAATGTAATTAGATATTATTTTCGTGGAGATTGGGTGGGAAAGATATTTTGTGATTTCGATTTCCAAAACTTTAAGCAATTGAATATGAAGTTTACTACAATTAAAAAACAAATGATATTGTATAATGGTACCCGTACAATTTTTATTACTAGCAAGATTGTCATTTAACTCATATTTTACTTAATTATTGGTGCCATTTCATATGTAGAGACAATAAAACTCGTTTATCAAGCAAGCATCTCTTTGTACTAAATGCAGTCATACCTTGGAAAATTACGAGTATTATAGGTACTTATCTATTCGTTAAGACATTACAATGTACCTATTTGTAATTTTATACTAACTAATATCTCCCAGATATACAATGAACCAGTAGCAGAGCCGATAGCTTTTAGTTAGCATTGTATTAGATTACAACAGAAAGAGGCATAATTCTGCATAATCATTAATGAAGTGCCATAGAGTTCATCTTTGTGATTGGCAATGGTGAACAAGGGTGCTCGTTTTTTATTTAACTTTTGTATAGGTAAATTAGGTTTCACTGCATCACTGACAAAAAAGAAGAAATGCGTCATCTCCTGCCAAGTTTCAGGCAAATTGTTCTTTTCAAATGGAGCAGCTGAGGGCTACGTTAAGAAAATCTTCAAATCCGATTGTCACTGTACCGTTTTGTTGGGTGTCACGCGCCCGAAATGCTTCAGTGAAACGTTGGATTTGCACACATAAAACAATAAATTGGTCCACCGAAACTTTTCCTTCCTTTGAGTCACTTCTTTTCACTAAGAAGTTTATGAATTCCGGCGAGAATCTGAAACCCATCTGTGTCAGCGCTGAAACGTAGAAAATATATATACTTTATTTTATTTAAGAAAGAAATCTGGGCTAGTATTTACACATAATATTAAATTAACTTTGTGTTGCTGTTGCACCAGCCGTTGCCGTTTTTTGGTCGGCTTTTGAGGTTCAAAGCGTGATGTTTAACCTACTCGTAGTTACTCCTTATACTATCAGCTATTTGCCACTGAACGACGATAAGGTCTAGCCGTTTTAGAGATTAGCCGGAAAAAATATACAGAAAAATGTAGGCACTGTATATTCTTTCATACTCATTTAATAAAAGCTGTTATTTTGACATTATAAAAAGACATTTCAATTTATTTATTTTTGTATAGACTAGCTGTTGCACGGCGGTTACACACTTATCCTAACGAATTTTTGAGGAAAAATTTAGCCTGATTTTATTTTTCTTCAAGGTCCAATTTAATGTATCTTTATACCACATTTCATTAAGTTGACAAGTACAGACAGAGTCACCTACTTATGCATTTATAATATTAGCAAAGGATTACCATGTGAAAGCTCCTTTTCTTCTATGCATCCCGATTGATCCGTATCGTACGTCTTGAACACTGCGAGCCATTGGTTAATATAAGTGTAAAGTTTTTCAAACTCCTCGACATTGATGTGCCCTGAACGATCTTTATCGAACATTCCTATAAAAGTATTAATTGGCGTATTAGTCGGAAACGGTTGGAAACGTGACTGCAATTGGTCTTTATCTATAAAATCTGAGTAGCAGTACAGTTTGGATTTGACAAAAGCTAAGCTACTATTACATGGGACCAAAACATACCGCCATGTGTGCGAGGCGCCAGGCGCAATGTTATGTTATTTTGTAATTAAACATATTGAAGAGAGTAAGTAGTCAGTTGGAGGTACTTTGAGACAGAACGGCACCGGGATGGGAGGACGACAGTACCTCCGTCGTCATCCTGACCATGTGTTACATTTCACCACGACATTTTTGCAACCAGCCATTATTAATTCAGCAAATTTTAAATATTAGTCTAGTGGTCCTAAGCGCGACTGCTACGCTAGAGGTCCTGGGTTTTTCTATGAAATCCAGTCCAATCCAGTAGCAGCTCGGTCTGGATTTGTGCCCAGGTAATGGCAATAGGCTAGCCCCTATTACATGGGACCTAAACATACCGGCGAAATGTGGGTGTACATTAGTACACCTTTGCCTAACCCTTCACAATCACGGAATCATATCTTTAATGATATCTACTTGTATTTATAGAGCAAAGTTCTACATAAATGCCAATCTTATATAACGATCGATTGAGTAAGGATTACATTCATTACTGCCTCCCTCATAGATGACAATTAAATTTTATTATACTGTGAATCTGTGTCCGAGATATTATACTGGTCACTATTAGCAAATTAATCATTAGGTACATTTGTAGGTACCTACCAAAACTTACCAATCATTAAATTGCAGGCAATTTCAGAGAATGTTTGACCTTGCGCATTTACCAACGCAGCTTTTAGCTCTACAGCAGTTATAAAGCCAGATTGATCTTTGTCGACTGCACGAAACCACTGTTGCACTTGTGGATTGACGCCACCTCCGGATCCTATTGATGGATATGGTCCATGCCCTATTTCCAATTGGCCTGGTGGCGGGCCTCCATATCCCGCTGGCTGTCCATATCCTTGTGGAGCACCACCGTAGCCAGGCTGCCCATATCCTGGCTGAAAATAACTTTAGGTATTGATATTGGGCTCAGATCAAATAAAAAGTTAAGATGGAACTTTGCGAACAAAGAAGTGAGGCCAGCTAAAACTACGCCTTGCCGTGTACAACACACAATAACACGCAAAAATTCATTAGTTGATTAGTTCATTAGTTAGCCGGCCTCACTTCTTTGTTCGCAATGTTCCATCTTAACTTTTTATTTGATCTGAGATATTGGGTAGCAATGAATTAGTAATTAACTCCAGTGGTGAACAGCTCTAGTACCTAGTGTTTTGCCGAAGACATATGGGGTCGAATCAGGAAGAAACAAATCTCGATAGATGACGCTACCGGCATTATTTGTTATTGAAGTTGAAGTTCATGTAAATTCAGAAAATGTCCGTCCGCCTGTGCGAGGGATCACCTCGGAATGTTCAGTTTACAATTTACATTGCTGGCGCCACACACGCGGATGAAATTCTGCTATTTTATAGTAGGTACTCATTGCGAGCATATGAAATGTAACAACAATGCAATATGCAAGTATTGCAAGCTACTTCTAGTCTGGTGTAAAATAAAGGCTTCTTTTTCTTAGATTATTTTATTCTGTAAATTATATAAATAGTGTCCGTATTTACACAGTATATAAACAATAAAAAAACTGCATTACCTATTACTATTGAGGTTGTTACAATTATCAATACTTACATATTATTTATACACAAGATGCGGCAATTCCATATAAACTCATTACCTCCAGGGCCGGGCCCTAGAGATACTGTTTACTTAGGTACACACGGCTATAGGTCAAGCTCTACTATTCCACTTTAAGCTGTTCTCGCATTGTATAGGCTTTCCATACAATAAGAGGTCAGAGTACACTGGATTTGTATTGAGTACTTGGTAAGTGTAGCTATGTGTACAGGTACTAATTAATACATTGTTAAAATACCGACCATGCCATGGTACGTAATATTATTGCTTGTAAAGGTATGGTACTTAAACTGCGGGATCTGATTCTAAAAAAATATCGTATAGAAATTATTTTATATTTATTACAGAAGTTATCCAATTGCTACATCTCCTTATCCCCTAGTGTGTCTTACGGAAGGACATTGGTACAGTCGCCAGCAGGTCAAGGTATACAAAACTGTCAAATTTCTCCAAAAATAAAAATTAAATTGTTGAAGATAAAGTTCAAAATCAACTGAGAAAATTTGATATTTTGTGGTAACTTGATGTGCTGGCCACCGTACCTAATGTCTTTATAAATGAGCATCTTCATATCAAAATGTTTTACTTATTATTTTAAGGGTTAAATTAATTCATTAGCAGTGGCACTTGGGTCTCAGACCAATTATTTTACTTTTGTGTCTGCCTTCTGGTAATTGGAACCTTGAATGATTAATGATTTCACATTTTTTTAAATAGCTTGCTCAAGAAATAAATAGTCTGATTTTAAATTATGTCCAAAATCCTAAATATTCAATAATCTCGTTCCCTTCACTCTTAAATGCCTATACATATTAACTTACACATTTCTAAAGTATCATATTACATTACCTTCATTATACATAATGCAAATATAACATTTTTCATGTGTTATTGTTAAGTATTCATTCTGTATATTATAAAACAACATGTTTATTTAACTTTCTACATTCAATCCAGTAGAGGTGGATATATAGCAATATCATTTTAGGTTGTATGCCTATTGCTAGTATACTAACATGTTTTACTGCACAATAGTTGATATAACTATATGGCAAAAAACTATCTGAAGCTTATTTGTTTTTATTATTTTTAAGTGCACTTTCATGTAGGTTTGTCACTAAACTGCAGTTGAATATCTAAAAGCATGTCAAATATACATTATAATAAGAAGTCTATATAAAGTTTTATCTAATATTCAATAAAAAGCTGCTAGGTAAATCACAAGACATAGCATCTAAAAAAATGTTATAAAATAACAAATTTAAAAATATTTATTGCCTATTTAATATTACAAAATAACAGTAATCATACACTTATTACTTAAATGACATTCAGTCTTTTACATCAAAACCAATACTGGCAAGTTTGTTACATTTTGTACTAAGCAATCAAGTTACATAGATGCCTAATTTTATTGCCATTTCACTAACTACATTGCATATTTTGTAAACATTTAATTTAAATATCATCATATTTATAAAATTAGGAGAATATCATGCTCTTTATTTATAATACTTTTATACTACGATACAGATCAAGCTATAAAAAACCAGTTTATGCAGCCCTATTACTGTATGGAGAGCCTATACAGTGCGAGATCTGCTTAAACTGGATTTTAATAGGTTGACCTGTAGCCGTGTGTACACATACATAACATAGTTGCAATTACATCTCAGCTGCCAATAACATTTAAGTATTATCATACATCTACTATGTAGTACTTGTTCATCTTCCTCACATTGTTACATTAACAAACTGTAACACTTTAAATTGAGGAACAGGAACAATGAAGCATTATATATTTAGGGGCTAGTAGGTAGTTCTCTTAAGATTAAATGTAATTAGTGAAACTGCAGGAAATAGGTATTTTTGTACCTATTACTTACTTAAAACTCTAAAGGTATACCTTATAAACTTAAACATTACCACTGTGACTAGAAAAACTATAAGTAGCTGGTGTTACAGATGTATTTACACACACTTGAATTGAAGGTTTGAAAGACGAAGGAAGAAGTTTATGTGCTTCAAGCACTGGAGAATAGCTCCGGCACACAGCAGTCTCAAAGTGTACTTGTTCACTTCTATCAGTAGGCACTCCATCAAAGCTTGATTGTTTAGCAGAGTCACCCGTCCCACTATCCTTGCATGACGAGTGCTCTAAATTGTCTGAAATATTGTCTGTAAAAATTTGAGGTGAATCACTGTCACTATGCACTACATGTGTCATTTTTATACTTTCGGCGGGAAAAGTATGCACAGCACTTGCCATGCGTCTACGGGTGTGATAAATGATTACCACCCAAATAATAGAAGTCCCTACAGCACAACACACAACTGTAATAATAATAATACCAGCCATATTTTCTTCATTAACCATAATGGCTACTGGAGGCAGTACACGTAACTCTGTCATATCTTTTTTAGTACCCAACTCATTGGTAATCTCACATTCATAATGGCCTGCATCACTAGACTCAGCTCCAATTATAATGAGCAACTGATCATCAGCAGTTAGGAAATGGCGTTCTGTAGCAGTAATGGGGGTTCCATCTTTAACCCATTTTATCACTGGTTTGGGAGATCCAGATATCATACATTGTAATACCACAGAATCACCACTTGTCACTTCTTTGTTTTCCATAACTCTAACAAATGATGGTTCCTGCAATACTGTTAGTGTAGCATTAGCTATAATAGTGCCTGCTGGGTTTTTTGCTGCACAGCTGTATATACCCATATCTGTGGTTTTAGCATTTACTATAAAAAACAAATGGTCTGTAGGCATTACATTCATTCGCCTCTCTCTAGCAGCAGGAAAATCATTACCACCATCTTTTTTCCAAGATATTTCTGGAGGAGGATCCCCTGTGGCTGCACAATTTAGAGTTACAGTCTCTCCAGTCTTTACAGTTACATTTGTTGGAGTTTTTGTAAATCGTGGAAAAGTGACAATGTTGACTTTTGCTTTTGAAGAATAAGTGGTTCCAAAATTATTACCAACAACACACTGATATTTACCAGAGTCAGCATGAGTAACATTTGGAATGACTAAAACTGAAGTGGCTCTTGCTTGACCATTTGGTCCAATAGTGATATTTTCATATACCATTGGGTTACTGACATTGCCATTATTTTTTCTCCACAAAAATGTCATATTATTAAAAGGAATTGATGTTGCTGAGCACACTAAATTAGCTGAACGACCTTTTATGGCAAGATGTGTTTTAGGATGTTCCACAACTTTAGGCTTAGGTGAATCACCACAGTTTTCTTCTTTCAATTTTGTCACTGATATTCCTCTAACATCAGATGGATAAGCACAGTTAGCAGTAACATATTTTTGTTCAGCCTTCTCTTTTATCCATTTCACAATCCACAGTAGATTACAATCACATAAAAGCGATGTGGAGTTTAAATGCAATTTTCTTAATTTTGCCATCGAATCAAAAGCATGTTGTTGTATGGAAGTTATGTTATTTCCTTTTAAATCTAATTCTATAAGATTGGACAATCCATCAAAAGCTCTTGAATTAATAGATTTTATATGATTAGAAGCTAAACTAAAAGAATCCAAATTCTGCAGTTTCGAAAATGGTCCAGACATATCTTCAACAGTCCAAGATATTTTATTATTATTTAATTGTAGTGTTTGCAGCTGAGTCATATAGCTAAAGGCATCTTGTGAAACAGATGATATTTTATTATATCCAAGATAGAGGGTTTTTAGGTTGGTCAAATGTTGAAATGTTCGGCCCTCAACTTCTAATAAGTGGTTACGTGACAAATCTAGCAATTCCAAATTTGTACATAACTCCCAGCTACCAGAATCTATTTCTGATATCAAATTATTTGACAAGAATAATTTAATCAATGATTCCAATCCATACATCCAGCCTTTAGAAATATTTCTTATTCTATTATGGTCCAATTGCAACAAATTCATAGACTTGAATCCAAAAAAGGCACCATCCATTATATTGTCAATATTGTTAAACCTCAGCTTTAATGTTGTCAAGTTAGACAACCCTTGAAAAAGAAGGGGACTGATCACATGTAACTTATTGTGGTTCAGTTCTAGCGTCCTTAGATTTGTTTGATGCTTAAACAAATGATTAGGAAGTGATTTTATTTCATTCCTATTTAGTTTCAAAACTTCCAAATTTGACAAATTAGTTAAAGCTCCTTCTTGTATGTATTGTATGTGGTTACTGTTCACATTCAGTATTCTAATGGAACTATTTGCAGGAAAAGTACCTTTATCTATTGATCCAATATTATTTCTATTCAAGCTCAATTCCTGTATTTGTTTGTGATTTATTAGTTTTGGTAAAAAATTAAAAGAGTTCTTGTCTAGCTTCAGTTCTTGTAAATTTATTAGTTTTTCAAAAGCCTCCGTTATGTTTTCATTCAACCTATTATAACTGAGATCCAATCGTTCCACCCACATAGGAATTTTTGGCACAGACACGAAATTCTTCTTAGAACAATCCACGTACTGATCCAGGCAATCACATTTATGTGGGCATTCAATGATTTCTCCTTTTACAGAAAAACATATCAAACGAATTATCGCTATAAACAACAACAAATGCGAGAGTCCCATTTTCATGCATTTGTATGGCTGCCCGATTGATACAAAAAACTCTTTGTTCTTACATAATTTGGGACACTAACGCAACACACGCAAAGTCCATAGAAAAACTCACTTTCCTAGATCTCATTTCTGACAATATTCGCATTGTAATAATGATAAAAACGAGCGGTTTACAAAATAACTCATATTATTTACTGCGACCCACTCGACGGCCATTTTATTTTCGTTCCTTTCTGTTTCCAGTTCCTTTTAGTGCAGTACCTTTTTATCGGTGTGGGCATACTAGAAGGTAGTGATGTCCATTGCTTCAATGAGGCGATTTCTGATAATTATTTATCTGGTTTAAAACCACGTAAGTTATTTGTTTATTTTGTATGTTATGATACTAATGATTAAACTTTTTTCGTGTTAAGGCGAGTTTGCGTATAGAATACGCGAGTACGAGTGGACTATAGAGTATTTACTTGTAACAGTAGTAACAAAACGTCGAGGTGTCATGAAGATTGGAGTGAAACAACAAATGCAAAACGTTCCAGGATTGTTCACTCCTGCTTCTTTTAGGGTTTTTAGCATTGATACTGTAACGGCCCGTTCACGACTTCGGTCTTAGCGGCGAGCAGCGCGGCGGGCTAGGCGGTGGAGCGTTGTGCACGCCACGAAACCTCAGTAGCGGTGAGAGGCGGCGGCGGAGGAAAATTTTCCCTTCTCTGTTTTGAAAAATTTTATATTTTTTAAATAAGACATCCTCAATATGAGAGAATGAGTGCACGAACTGAATAAATATAGCTATTTAAATGGTGAATTTATTTCTTCCTACAACTCTTTAATTACGTTTTATATTTATTTTGAGGATATTTTGACATCCGCATAGGTGGTCGATTTACAATTTCAGTGATGAACGTCTCTGAATTAATTATTGCCACAAAATCGTCTAAAATATTTTGTTTTACATTTCGCCGCTGAGTCCATCTCTCCTACACCGCTGTCCGTGCCGCTGTGTCGTGGCGTCGCACTCATTCCATAGTACAGTTTGTTCGAAATAAGTAAGCCGATCGGAAGTAGTCTGCAAGTCGCTGCGCAGTAGTCATTTTTACGTCAAAATCTGAAGCGCGCATGCGTGGTAATGGCGCGAGGGGCGGGGTCAGCGTCTCTTCGCTGTTTCACTCAATCCTTAATGTTTGACGTATAATTCTGTCTCGCTCCCCCAGTGCAAGTACACAGTCAGTGCCAAAAGTGCTACGCGATGTATTTATTTTGACGTTATTGTTGTTTACTTCTTGGATATTGTATTTGTTATTTCTCATAGCTAATGTATTATTGTGGTTTGTCCTTGTTTCTTTTTGCTGAAAAATGCCTAAACGCAACACTGTTTTGCAAATCTGTGGACTATTTAAAATTTAAATGATAATTTAATGTTTTTTTGTAAATTCAAGTATGGATTTTATCAATAAAGCAATCCAGCAATATTACACGTAATGTTAACAAATTATTTATCTTATTTTCGAAATTATTTGAATACGTTTCCAAACGCTAACACTTTATTACGCGACTGTAGTTCCAGACCAGTCGCGTAATAAAGCCGTTTTCTGGAGTCTAACTTCCGATCGGCTTACTTATTTCGAACAAACTGTTCGTTGGCGTTTCGTGGCGTGCTTCAAACGTTTCTATACATTTCGATCTTACCGCTCGCCGCTCGTCTATTTTTGTACCAAATTTCGTCTAAGTCCAAACGGACTTTTATCCCCTATTTTATCCCAACACAGGTCAAAATTTCAAAAATCCTATATCAAATATTTATTTATTTCTTATCAAGTGCCTAAATACAAAATGTCATCGTTTTATCTTCAACAATGACAGACGCCCATACAAATTTTCATCCCTTATTACAACCCCTTATTTACAACAAAACGTATACTCCATTTGGTTAGGTACTTAACTAAAGGTAAACAATAAAAATGGCGGCGTTCAGGGCTCTTCAACCTTTATTACAATGATATCTTATGAATTGGGAGTGAAATTAATAACAACACATCTAACAATCAATAAAAACAACGAACAAACAAAACTATAACTAAATAATACATTTTACGGCAAAAGAAACACAAAAACGAACGAAAGTACAAACTGTTACGAATGGCGTCTGGTTACCCGACTAAGTATAATATCGGTTAATTATTTTTCCGCGCTTCCTCGTGCTACTACTTCTTAATTTTTTCGAGTTATCAAAAGTCTATTATGTAGAAAAAGGTTTTGATTTCCTGTCTTTTTAGATTCTTTCTAGTAGGCACATTGCAATACTTTATGACATAATTATCAGATTTGATTTATTTATTGGTCGCAAGCTTAAGAATTTATAATTACCATTTAATATTAAACAGAGTAGTAAAATATGCTAGTATAGTAAAGGAAAATTATTTTGAATGATTAAATAATTTATTTTGGTTACGTTTTGTTTCAAGATGAAAAATGGCCCTATAAAAGAACTTTTTTTATGATTTGTTTACCTTTAGTTAAGTACCTAACCAAATGGAGTATAGCTTATATCCTTTCCCAAGGTCTAATCTATTTTTGTACCAAATTTTGTCAAAATCTGTTCCGGACTTCCAAACGAACTCTCATTCCCACACAGGTCGAAATTTCTAAAACACTATATCAAACTTTTTTGTTTCTTTTTTATTATTTCGTTTATTGATTTTTATTATTTAATTTTATGAAAAAGTGTGAATAATACAATAGTTATGGGCAAAGTAGTTATGGGTAAAATTTGTGTTGTGAAAAATTGACCAAGTGGGCGTAAACCCAAAAACAGAAAAAATTATTCGCCTCAGCCGCTTTCATATTTCCAACCAACCGTATGTAGGTAAATCAATTTTTTTATGAACTTTTACTTTATAACACATTGCTCATTTTTATAAATTTTACTTTAATTTTAAACACATTCATTTCTTTATTTTTATTCACTTATTTATTTTGTATAATTATGATTCTTTCTTCATATTCATTACGTAGACCTTAAAAAATGATACACAAAAAATCATCATATGCTTTTTTCTACTTTATGAGAGTTTTAAAAAGCGCGCCTTTAAAATTCACCCTGATGTTACTGTGGCGCCACCCTAATTTAATGCATTTTTACGGACACTTTTTCTGTACACAGATGACACTCCATAATCAAGCTATACAAAACAAGTTTACGCTGGCCCTTTTATTGTATGGGAAGTCTATACAATGCGAGACCCGCCTAAACTGGTTGTGTATAGGTTGACCTGTGTGTACGTTTTTCGTTTGTTGTTCGAGTTTACTTTAAATCAACCAAAAAATCACCAAAAAATCAAACCACCGAAAAAACTGAAAAGCAATAACTTTTAACAAAATAATAAAACCGCCTTTGCCACCGACTTCCGAAAGTATTTTATGCAACACTACTTTTACTACTTTTTGAAGGCAGTTCTATTATTGTGGTAAAAGTTATTTTATTAATTTTTCAGGTGTTTCGCGGGGTAATTTTTTTGTTAAAAAGTTTTTATTTTATATTTTTTTTGTGTCTAGTAATTATTACAACATGCTTATTTTTACAATAAACCACCCCTATTGTCCCACCCTTAGGGTAGGATTTTTTCCTAATTTTTAAATGACAAATTGGACTACTCTGTAAAAAGTTAAGCAGGGTCAATGTGGTCATATAATATAATTAGTGAGTGAACAATCCTAAAATCCCAATTTTCCTACCTTTAGGGTTAGATTTTTTTTCCAACCTTTTTTTAAACTTCTGCATAATATGCTATTCTAAATGAAGTTATATACCTACATTTTAAACATCAATTTTATTATTATAAGAATTTTGTTTGAACTTTCTAATAGGTGGCTAATTGATACAGCTGTTACACTGTATACAACATTATCTATTGAGATTTATTAGAACTTTTCTTTTTTGTGACTGAACTTAAGAAATGCCAGAACACACGGGTACAGGTGAATCTATACAAATCAGTATAACTGATCTCACATTATATAGGCTACCCATACTATAAGAGGCCAGCATAACTGGTTTTGTATACCTTGATGTGTAGCCGTGTGTACCTGAACAAATCCTGGTATTGATATAGGGGACTGATACTGGCCATTCCCACAGAAAACACATATTTATGTGGGTTGATCTTCGAGCAACACGGTAGGGAGTAGCCGTACCGATATATTACCGACCAAATAGTTCTGCCATTTTTTGCGGGGGGAAATGTGCACACAAGCGCAATTCCGAATTACTCTTGTGTGCAACTCGTGTACCCAATTCTGAATCTACAAAACTAAAACTGTAATGACGACACTAACACATACAACATTAAACAATACCAACAAGCCTTGCACAGCGCTGCAACAGCAAATAGCCGTCTAACCAGACGAAAAAACATGCAGCGCTAAAACGCTTTTTAAGCTAAGGGTCTCGCTTATAAGCGAGAGGCGCTTTCGACCTTTCTTATTAGAAAGGTTGAAAGCGCCGTAAAATTCATTGCGCTTACGTGTTTGGTTCAACGTTAAAGGTAACATCCCACAACAAGGTAACAATTTATTCATCGGCAAGAATTCGGATTTATCGCTCGACCGATCCGTATTTTAACGGGCGATCGGACTCGATGTTGGTACACAAATCTGATAATAATTTAAAATAGAATACACGAATTTGGTGTCTAAATGTAATTAAATAGAAAAATACGGTAAAGATTTATTTACATATGTAATGTAATAGTTTGCATCTTTTAGTAGATTTGATGTTCCAGACCTGTTTTTGCAGCAAAAAACCGAACAATTTGACATTTTGAGGACCGCAGTGTTTACTCACGCAGCTGGTTTAGTTCAAATTCCGACCGGCAACCTTGTTTTATTAAATGCATATGCCCATTTGGGCTTGTACTTTGGCAGAGGGGAATGCTACGGATGGCTTCTCCCTTTCTGTGTTGCTCGAAGGGGTTGATTGATAATTAATAGTGAACATTTGTAACAGTGTAAAGTTATCACATTATTTCAGTTAATAGCTAGTGAAAGAATTGGGCTGTAAAATGCAAAAAAATCAAACAGATTCTTTTTTATAATCTTATTTATCTTTTCATATCATATCATGATATGAAAAGATGTGGTACAGTCGCCAGCAGGTCAAGGTATACAAAACTGACAAATTTCTCTAAATGATTTTAAACCTTAAATTGTTGAAGATAAAGTTCAAAATCAACTAAGAAAATTTGACATTTTGTGGTAACTTGATGTGCTGGCCACCGTACAAAGTTTGTTTGGGGCAGCTAGAATTAGTATAGATTTTGGCTTACTTATCATGTAAATCAGTCCTTGAAGCAAGCAATTAGCGAACAGTATGTATGCTAAAAATATGTTTGGTACAACACACTAGTATATTTTGATTAGTGTTTGGTTTAAACACTATTAAAATGTACTAATGAATGAGTTTCTGATCAGAGGCACTCTTAGCAGTACAGTACAGTGAGTTATAGCTGTTACCTGACCCACCGAGACCCTACCGTCCCACCTTAGGTGGGTCAGGTAACAGCTATAACCCACTGTACAACACAAGATTCAGAGGTAATTTCAAGGTGTAGCGATAGAATAGACTAGATATTTAATACTCTTAATGTTATCAAGCTTTTTAAAGAACTTATGCATATTGATTTATACAACTTGGGCTTGTCGTATTACAAATGCAGGTTTCTTACAAATTAAGTACTTTCACGTTGATACTTACATTATATGCCATTGTAGAAATTTCTGTACACCTGAAATAATCAGGGTAGAAAATATAAAAGAAAGTAATACACTGAAACAGTGACAGCTACAGCAAGACAAAATATATACCTAGGGTTTATGTACTTTAATAATTTTATACGTAGCTCAAAATAAAATTAGAACGTACCTACGTACTTTGGACGGAAAGTTCGATTAATTGAAGCGGTTAATTGAGTGGTTGTGTGGAAACACTTCAAACTAACTACTCGTACTCTCTTGACTTGATTACAACTTGATGGACATTACAAGTGTCAACTGTCAATGTCACTAACACGAGTAACACGGTAACACCTAGTGATGGGTCACCTAAGCTTTTTTGAAATGCGACTTATTCGACTTGAAATAAATGTTGTTTCAAATCGGTCGAGTTCAGTCAATAGTGTACACCGGGCTACACATCAGCTATACAAATGCAGTTTAGACTGATCTATTGTAAAGGGTTTCCGTAAAAATAAGTGCCATCCTATACTGGAATTTGTATAGCTTGTTGTGTAGCCATGCGTACGAACGCAGTCAGGCCGCGATTTTGCAAGTCGGCTAGTGGATTCAGTTAGTTTCCTCTCGCAACTAACGTACTGTATATTTTAAATATTTTAAAACATACAAATTTATCCCTAACACTGATATAAGCAGGAAAACGAAAAGAGCGAGACAGCCTCTAAGTACGTGTGTTAGCGATGGGCGCTTCGAATCATTTAACTGTAACTCGGGGGCTCGAATAGCTGGTGACTGACTCTGATTCGCTGTGCCGCTCCGCCGGGAACAAGTGAGACAGCGAATAGCAGCGTTTCTACGAGTTCAAGTGTGATCAAACCATGGATGTATTTCACCTTTCTCTGCCAAATCTTAAGAATTTTGTATCAAAATTTTTAGCCTCTAAATAATTTGGGTAATTTTGTATACTTAAGAGTAGTTAATATTAAAGTTATTCTCTTTTGTACTTACGCCATCCTTTTTTATTGTATTGCTTTGTTCCTTAGTTTATTAATTTTTTATCATTTGTCCGTCGCAATTAATTGAAAATTATTATGTGGAAACTGTTTTTGGATTATGTGTTGTTATCTATGTATTAACTTTATTCAATATTGTATCTGTTTGTTTCCCAAAGAAAGATTGATTTTTGAATGTTTATGTAATACCCAGTGAACATAAAAGGTTTTTACAGTAAAGGTTAGTAGAATATTAAAAAAGAAACAGATATTCAATACTCCATCAAAGTGAAAAGTTAATCATAATATTGATTCGGAAATTTATATCCTTTCGTTACGAGGAGACTTAAAAAAAATCAAGAAATTCAATTATTAGGATGACATAGACGGAGACAAACTAAAAAAATCACAGCAGTATTTTTTTATTATCAACAACAAATAATCTGTATAAAACAATAACCTAACAGTAAAATTACACTCTCCTCTAACAAACTATCTACTCAAAATTATTAGAAACTTTTTAATAAAAGTCTTAAACGTGGCTTTGGACGACCGAGCGTGGCTTCAAGCTACCCTCCCTATTCGGCTGGGTGGTCTCGGCGTCCGCAAAATTTCTAGTCTTAGTTTACCGGCGTTTCTGTCCTCGGTCCACAGCACCAACACATTAACCAGGAAAATTTTAGCAACATGCCTGGTTGATTTTGAGGTGCCGTGTTTGACTGATGCTGTAAACGCATGGAAAATGGCTTGTCCAAATACGAACCTGCCGGTCATTCCATCATCCCAAAAACAGTGGGACTGGCCGCTCTGCAGTTTGAACGGCCGTGGGTGAATGGGAGTCGGGACTTTGGCTTCAGGCACTTCCGTCACCTAATATAGGTAGCTTGTTGGATGACACTACGTTTCGGTGTGCTACCTGCTTACGTCTAGGCGCTCCTTGTGTCACTCCGCATCGGTGCCACTGCGGTGAATATGTCGACAGCCTTGGACACCATGGCTTATCATGCTGTAGAAGTGCTGGGCGTATAGCGCGACATGCCAATATAAATGACATTATTCGTCGTGCTCTTGCTACCGCCGGCGTGCCAGCTGTATTAGAGCCTCATGGCCTGGCACGTGACGATGGGAAGAGACCAGACGGTATGTCACTTTTGCCGTGGAAGTTGGGTAGGCCTCTGGTGTGGGACGCAACCTGCGTCGATACCCTTGCGCCATCTCATCTTCCAAGCTCGGCAGGCTGTGCTGGCGCTGCTGCTGCGGGCGCAGAGACTCTAAAGCGGCGAAAATATAGTAACCTCAATGGGAGCTATATTTTTGAGCCGTTTGGAGTCGAAACGCTCGGGCCATGGGGTCCAAGTGCGCGCCTCCTTTTTAAGGAAATCTCCAAGAGACTTGTCGACTCTTCACGTGACCAGAGGGCTGGGTTATTCTTGGGACAAAGAATTAGTATTGCCATTCAACGTGGCAATGCTGCCAGTCTTCTGGGCACGTTACCAGACGACAGTGATGCGGAGGAATACTTCGACGCCTGGGCGTGACAATTTGTTTTTATATATTGTGTATAGTTTAGTTCTCTTTTAAGTAGTTATATATTCCTAAATTATTATCTCTTATTTGATAAATAAATAAAACTAGTGTTATATTCTACTCAACTATTATTAATCTGTGACCTCTACTCAACTCTACTCTACTCAACTCTGTAAAAAATTGGGCACGTCACGCACGTCACATCTTTACGTCATTAACGTCAATACCTGCTATCAAAACACAATTCCGAAATTATCTAAATTTTTCATGATAAATTGAATTGTAGTGTAAAATGGAATCCTATGAAAGTGTTATACTTGTTAAGAATGAAGTGTTTGTATTTAAAATACCGCCAAAAACTTCAAACAGAGGATATAGGTAAGTGTTATATTGTTTTTGTATAGCGGGTAATTGTTTTGTAGAAAAATGATAAAACGGTGGGTGTTTTTAGGGCAGCCGATTGGAACTTGCAAGAACCGCAATGGACGGGGCGTATGCGACTTGTTGCCAAGGCAGAGGAATTGATTATGAAGTTGGAAGACAAAACTTCTGGAGAACTCTTTGCCAAATGCCCCATAGACAAATACCCGGGGGTGGCCCTCGAATCCGTCACAGATAGCTCCCGCTACTTCGTTGTGAAGATCCAGGATGATAATGGTCAGATAATATAATTTTTGTTGTCCATTTACAAATGGGGACAGTAAATTGTAAGTACCTAAATTTAATTAAATTAATTTTGCCATGTTATTTCAGGGCGTAGTGCTTACATAGGTCTAGGATTTGGGGATCGATCTGACTCATTTGACTTAAACGTTGCTTTACAAGACCATTTCAAATGGTTAAGAAAAGAACAGGAAGGGGAGCAGGCTCCCCAGCAGAATCTTGATCTCGGCTTCAAGGATGGAGAAACAATAAAAATCAACATGAAGATCACTGTAAGTAGTAATTTTATTTGTACTAAATAATGAGGAGTCTAATTAGATTTGGTTTGGATCCTCACTATCTTCACCTGAAAACTTTTATCCTTTGCAGAAGAAGGATGGTAGTGAAGGCAGCAGGCCACGCCGCGGTGGTGCAGGAGCAGGTGGTGGAGGCTTGTTGCCACCACCACCAGGGGGCTCCCGTCTGCCACCTCCACCTTCTCCACAACATGCCCCTTCACCCTCTGCAGCTGTTGCACCTCCTGCTGCTAATTCTGAATGGGGTGATTTCAATTCTGCCAGGTAATTACTATGTCCTTAATAAAATAAAATAATTTATAAAAGAGCCATGTGATCTAATAATTATGGCACTCCTATGACTATTCAATGACTTGACTAATCAATGTAAATTCTCAGAATGAGAGTTACTCATTAAAGTCCTATATATAAGTACACACTCAGTAAATGATGTATGATTATTGTGTTTCCAGTGCACCAAGTCAACAACCAGTGACACCAGCGAACCAACAGAACTGGGTGCAGTTCTGAGCTCACACCACCACTGTGTTATTGTGATTTGGTGTCAGTCACAGGATGGCACTCATGTGTGATGCACAATACTTAAAATTACTTAATTATGTAGGAATAATGTATCAATATCTCTCATATTCATTCTGTAGTAAGTTAAAGTAATATCATTATCAATGTAGGGTTAACTATATTATTGATACATTACTATTAGATGCCAGATCACAATATAAATTTATGCAATAAATACTATCAATAATAGCTGTACTTTATTATCTGTATATGTTGTAACACTTGTATAATAACTTAGATATGTGTTAGAATATTTTTGGCTCTATTTAAATGTTGTTGTTGTTGTTGTTAAGCAGTGCATGTCATAGACAGTTTCTATGTAAATACTTTAAAATTACACACTGTGGGCTGAATTATGGATCGGCAATATTTTGAAGGCAGGTTTTAAGGCAGTGTGTTATTATACTTTCTAGGAAGGTAATAATATTGCCTATTCGAATTTAAGACTAGCGAAAAGTAATTGACGTTTCAGTATTCTGCTATAATATGCCAGTTGCGATGTATCACAACATTAAAATTATCCTATATAAATTAAATACAAACTCTTTTTTTTGGGCATTCACTACAGATGTACAAATATAACAAAGGTATGAAGTTATACTTAGTTAATTATTATTCAGTACTATTTGGTTTTCTTTAGGAATAATAATAATATATGTTTTGTTTGGTTCTTAAGAAACAGTTTTTAAACAAGTGCTTATTTATGTAACTATGTATACTTATATTTATTTTATCCTCCGGAACTCTGTAGTCCTAATGACAAACCACTTAATATCATAGATAAATTTATTAATCTAAGGGTACCGTTTTATGATTTTAGTATTCAATTTTTTTACTTACACAAAAGGCGGCTAAAGCTCGAATAAGATAATTATGTCGACATTATATCCCTAATGTTTTAGGCTCAGAAATTCAAAAAGAATTATAAATTAACACCGTTCAAACTTGTTTTATTTGATAACATTATTCCGTATTGCTGTTAAATTATGCACCTGACTCATGTTTAGTCCACACTCTTTTTTTTTGGATTGATTCCTTCATTGTGCGATAGTACTTTTGTGCCTTATTGTGCTAAACTTATCACATAAAACACAGTGTGTATGTGTTAGTGATATTGTTATCGTAATGGCTACCCCATCTATTCTCAAAGAACAAAAACCCAAAGCGTGCTTTCTTGACTGTCCTCAAACATAACATGAACCATATTAAAACAGTGTTGTGATGCTCACTGAAATAGTGGCCTCGTCATTGCTTGCCCCAAACTCTCTTCGTGGCGTGACGACAAATCATGTTGCAAACATCTATCTAACATTCGTATCTAACTCAAAGAGTGAGTGGTTTCTTGAATGTCCTCAAAACATGAACCATATTAAAACAGTGTTGTGATATTCACTGAAATAGTGGCCTCGTCATTGCTTGTCCCAAATTCTCTTCGTGGCGCTATAACCCCGCGATTCCACTGCCGACAAAACATGTTGCAAACATCTATCTAACACTCACATCTATCTAACTCTCAAAGAGTGAGTGCTTTCTTGAATATCCTCAAAACATGAACCATATTAAAACAGTGTTGTGATACTCATTGAAATAGTGGCCTCGTCATTGCTTGCTCCAAATTCTCTTCGTGGCGCTATAACCCCGCGTTTCCACTGCCGACAAAACATGTTGCAAACATCTATCTAACTCTCAAAGAGTGAGTGGGATAGCTAGCTGTTTTGCAACATGTTTTGTCTTCAGTGGAAACGCGGGGTAAGGCTTACCCCTCAAACCGAGAGAAAGCCCGTACCCGTAACAATGGGACACCATTCTACATATTTCTTAATCTTCATATATTTGATTACAAAAACATAGATACTTAATCCAAGTTTATTGTTGGTCAATAAACTTACACTATTATAAGTAGGTATCACCGGCCGACCGGTGTTCACATGTGGGGTTGCACAGCGTTAGGGTTCGATTCCCTGGTCGAGCACGAGCAGTGTTATTGGATTTAACCATCGAGAAATTCTCAGTAGCGGCTCGGCGGTTTTATGTGTGCTCGGTGCTCGGTTAATATTAATAGGCTCGCACCCATTACAATACCGACAACCTTTCTTTTTTATTGCTGCATAATGACAAACAAGTAGGTATATTTACGAGCCACCTGATGTTAAGCGACAATCGGTTCACAGAAATCTTTCCACCCTTTGAGAAATACAGAGGGGGTAATGATTCAATTCAATTCAATTCTTTATTGCGTTCCATAATGTAGGTATACAGGTGGTCAACTTATCTATTGGAACAATTATGGACCCTGTCGGGCACAGCAGATTGGGTAGGAGAGAGGAAGGAACTGATAATAATTTATATAATTAAGAATTGTTTTATTTTAAATTTCCCATAGTATAATATCGTGTTTTCGTATTGTATTATATTTTTTGATTTCATTTAATTTTATACTCTTCATATATTTAAGTCATTGTATTATTTTTATTAAATTGTATTTTTATTATTTGTAATAGTACTGTAAATTTTTAAGTATGCTTATTTTATTAAAATGTTTCTATCTATTTTATATTTTTTTGAATTGAATTTGTTATTTGTATTTTTATTATTATTTTAATATCATTTAGGTGTAATTATATTATATTTAAGTGGCATTTATTAGTTTATTATCTGACATTAGTATATATTCTATAAGATATATCTTTATATTATTTCTAATTTATCATCAAGATATTCTTTTACGCTGTAGTAGCTTTTTTTTAACAGAAATTGTTTTATTTTATTAACAAATAATTTATTTTCTTTTTTGATCTCTATTTTATGCTTTTTACAAATCTACAACTACATAAAATTGAAGTGTCAGTTTGTAATGCCAAAAATATATAATATGCCACATGGAAGTAAATACGCCACCTGCTTGTAACAAAAATACAAAAATATAATAGGCTCAATTGCCACAAAAAAAAAATTTATATATTAATTTTTTGTCCATCTGTTTATTCCGGTGAATCTTCGAAACTGCTGGACCTTCACTATCTCTAGATGTGCCCAGAAGAATTATTGTTGTTTATAGATAGTGCCCTGGTGGGCCCCAAAAGTTTCGCCATTGGCATTGGCATTATAGTTAGCAAGTATGTTACTTTATAATTATTACAACATCTGATCTAAGGATCACGCACCTACGAGTATTTTTTTTAATAAATCACTATAAACGTCATGTGTTGAAGAATCTCCCTTATCTCTACTTTAACTTTTTTCACAGATTTATGATTCGGGTGATTTTCGCGCGTGAAATTGATTTTTTTTCCGAGGGTGACGGCTTTGTGTCGGGCGAAGATTTTTATCAAGGTTTTAGGTACCTACCTTATATTTTGTCTTAAAATATCTTGATAGACTTATTTGCGACTTTTTCGGAGTTTTTGGTACCTAATTTACTCAATGATTTAAATAAGTAAGTACCTACCTACAGGCAAATTTATTGACACATGGGTAATTGTGCAGGCACAAGCAATTACCTATACATATTAATTCGTCTGTTTGTGTAGAATAACAAAATTTATCAGAACGTTTTGTGTTATTTCCATTATCTTTATCATCATCTTTCGTAAGTAGGTAATGCCCGTAGGAACGTTTTAAGCTCTTGTAGTGGATGAAACTACTGCCTCCTCAAAGAGCAACCTTCTCCAAGATGTTTCTTTGATAAACAAAACTTATCGACAAACTTTAGTGATATCTATCTATAATATACTTATCTAACGTACAGTTTATTCGAAATAACTAAGCCTGTCTGAAGTTGTCGGAAAGTGATTTAGCAGTTGTACATTTTTATAGAAAGAAGTCGGTATAAAGACAATTGGGGTCGTAAATGTTTCACATTTCTAATTATTTTCTTTACTTATTTCGATATTTATGTAGATATAAAAACAACCATTTTACCAGCGCGGTAGTTAGGAACTAGTGTTACCAGGTGTCCCGATTTTCAGGGGTCTAGGGACGCGTCCCCATTTGTACCTGATCGGTACGCTAAATGTGACTGGACTGATTACTTGTTATGTAAGATTAAATAATAAATACATATTTAATTTAGGTAATTAATATAATACTGTACTTGCACTTGTAGTTTAAAACCGATAAATTAAACCCAGACTAAAAAACCCCTCGTTTTTTGTTTACTGTCCCAATCTGCAACCCTAAATCCCGATTTTTGTGACCTCATGTACCTACCGCTTTAAAACAAATCGGACCTGGCAACACTATTCGGAACGGTTAACTTCAGAAGTTCAGAGAGGCTTACCTAGTTATATCGAACAAACTGTATCTTCTGTAAAGGTGAAAGTCGTTAATGTTGCACAAGAGTGTTTACTTCAATGAAACACTCCTAGAAAATTGAGATGCGACATTGAATTTCCATTACCGGCGAATAACTTATGGGGGCGAAAGTGCGCTCCGAATTTTAATCGCTGGAGAATTGGGAATGTTATTGACGATTTTGCTTAAATCCTGTCTTGGCGGATGCCTACGAGCTGTAATGATAAGGAATATTAGGATAGGACCTAAGTACCTACCAATGCCCGTAACTATAGGGAAGGCAAGTGCGGTTTGAGTCGGTAGGAGTCCGACAGGATTCAGGATTCAGGATTTTCCGTACTATCAAAACAAAAAGGGTAAAATTTAAATTTCATACGTCAGCGTTCCCTCGTGATCGTTTAATCAGCGATTCAAACGAGCAAGATGGAACTGCTAATCGTAATCCCATTTTGCTTTCATCAATATGGGAGTACTTAAATATGTATACGTGTTCTTACCTGACCTATCTACGTTAATAAACTCAATAGGTACTTACAGTATCTTTAGGTTAATTATTTGCCGTCGTTTTGTTTGAAGATAAATGGACTAAAATAGGTAGGTACGCACGGCTACACATCAAGCTATACAAATCCAGTATAGGCTGGCCGTGAATTGTGCGAAGAACCTCTACAATGAGAATTCAGTGGTTTTGTATAGCTTGATGTGTAGCCGTGTGTACAGTGGGTTATAGCTGTGACCTGTCCCACCTTAGGTGGGCCGGCGGGGTCTAAGTGGGTCAGGTAACAGCTATAACCCACTGTACAAATTAGAATTTCTCCTCTGCGCTAAATCTCCTGGCGAAAATAAAATTGAAATCGTTTCTATTTCGATATAACGTTTAAGGCGATTGGTCACTCTAAATTACTACCTACCTACATACCTATAACCAGTGGTGGATTTACACTAGGGGCAGTCGGGGCTAGTGCCCAGGGCGGCAAATTTTCTAGGGCGGCAAAATATGGAAAGTGAGAAAAAAAATTCTATACTTACAATATATAATTAACTAATTCTTTTAAATAAACATTTTATCTTTCAAGAAATATAATTTAAGTATTATGTATCAAATTAAATCTTTGTATATTATAATATAGGAAATTTAAGTAAAAACTATTCAAATAGTTTAATTAATTTATTTCCATAAAGGTTTGAAAAAATTAAAGTTGATATTTTTATTTTCTGGAATTGATAAATTTATGTAGTTTTTGAAGAATTAAAAATATTTTTGATAACAGTTTTTTTTTTCATAGGGCGGCATTTTCAGAAACGCTACTTATTGCGATTAACGATGAATACTTAAGTAATCATTATCATTACTTTTTTTTTTATGGCATAACTCTGCAAACGAGCAGGCGAGCTACCTGATGGGAAGTAGTCATCGCCGCCCATGGACATTTGCAAATCCAAAGGAGTTGCAGATGCGTTACAGAGCCTATTTAAGGAAAAGGGAGGGGAAGGAGAAAAGGAGAAGGAAGGGGACTGAGGGAGAAATTGGGCCTCCGGCGCTCCACACTCACCGTACGAAACGCAACAGTATGCATACTGGTACTTGACGTCGATATTCTGTGGGAGGGTAGTACTTCCCCGAAAATGTAGTTCACTGTCTCAACTCTAAAGCAAGATAATTATCGAGTTTGTTAAGTATGTTAATAAGCTCAAGTGCTCTACAGCTATCAGTAGGTACCTAATTGCTTACGTTTGATATATATGTGGTTAGTCATATGTTATACATTACAAGTACCTACGTATTAAAGTATAATTGTTGTACCTACCTGTCTACTAATATATTAATCTTCTCTAACGTAGCTGTTCGGACCACTACAGTAATGAAGCAGGCAATAAGTTACCCATAAAATCATTTAATATTAAATACTTAATTTATTTACTACCTTATTAGTCTAGTGGTCTCAAGCGCGACAGCTGCGCTAGAGGTCGATTCCTTCGTCGAGCAAAGTGTTAGTAGGTTTTTCTGTGATTTTCTCAGTAGCAGCTTGGAGTTTGGATTTGTGTCCGGTTACGTGGGACCTAAACATAACGGCAGACTATGGATGTAGGTATATAGTAGGTACATCTCTGCCTCCTCCTTCGGGGAATACAGGCGTGATTGTATGTTATGTACCTACGAACTTTAAGTAACTACTAATAGGTACAATAAATAGGCGCAATCATATGAATCTTATTCAATCCAGATTCTTCAAAATAATAATGCTCTCACTTATTTTTATAAAGCTTTCCTAGCAGTGACGAAGTGGAAGACCTAGTTAAGTTATCCGATATTATAGAGTAATATAATTTTATTACGGCAATAATGCTTAGAGACCCTAAACTATGAGGCGCCATAAATAATCTTAGCTGTATAAGCCTGTATAGTTAGGAACTGGGTTATGGAACATATAATACTCTTTATAATAATATTATATGCAAAGAAATATTTTAATATAGTTCTTATTCCGGGTCAACTCCGCCATATTTGAAGAATGTCGACATAGTATAAAAAATATCCACTTAATATTAAGACCCTTCTATTGAGACATGTTTGAAATATGCTGGAGGATGGCGACTTTTGTCCTACCTACTTACTTTGTACCTATGCTTTATAGTTTCCAAAATTATGTGATAAGTCAGTCAGAGGGTGTTAGTGGTATTGCGGATTCTGCTCCATGTGGTGTTATTTTTTTATATTATGTAATAAAAAAAAAACTATAATAGATTTGTGGTGCTATTTTTATCAACACACTGCGGGATTATGAATAAGATTTAATTTCTTAAGAATCTTTGATATTGTCTAATTTCGTTAAAGAACTTAGTGAAAATTGTTTATCTACGCAATTTATTATTTGAAACAACGCTCGTAAATCTTAGTCTTATCCTTTAGATCTAGTTAGTTAATGAAAATTTATGATAGTACCTACAAATTATTATTTAGACCGACATTTTTGTTAATATTAACGGAAAAATAAATAATAGTATTTTTATTGTTACTTACGTTTTTGTGTTTACTTACGCCTGCTTAACCAATTCAATGGTTATTATTTGATTTGGTTAAACTATCACTGTGCAGCTTCGGGTCCGGTACGTGGTCAAAAATTATTTCGCTACACTAACAAAACAATCAAAATTTCCTGCTATATTTGTATCTATAAACTCATAGAAGGCAAGGGTTAAGGCGAAATACTTGATGACAAAAAAAAAAGTACGAAATTTCTCGTCATGACTAGACAGACCGACCGGATGAATTTGGTTTTGGTCACCCATCTGCCAACTGACAATGGCCAACATTAGGTTAGCGATTTTTATGACGTAATCTGGAACCATTCTTCTCTCGTCCCCTGTTGCCCATGCAATACAATCGCCGGTATGTTGAACGGATCATTATCATAAACATATATACATAGAGCAAGTACGATGGCGTACGATGCCACCTTAACTTTTAACTATCTTAATTTCTTCTATCTTCTTTAGATAGTTAAAGGTAAGGTGGCATCGTACGACATCGTACTTGCTGTAAAGATGTCGGAACAGACATCTGGTTCCGACATCTTTACAGCCACACTAACGTCACCTCAAAGACGTAAATTAAACATGTGAAGGCAAAATTTCTACTAGGCGGGTGGGAGTCGCGGTGGCTTAGCGGTCAAAGCGTCTGATGTACTTAACCAGAAGACGCAGGTTCGAATCGTGCCCGCGGTTGTTTTTTTCCTTCAGTAAAATAACTTAATGGTTAGTGTAGTCAAAAGCCTTAAAAGACTGACAACCAGTCCTATTCTCAGGATATCGGTATTGGCCAGAAATTGGGTGGCCGAGGTCCGATAGCAATGACCGTGTAAAGTACTAATTTTCAGCTGCAACTGGTCAGGTCAGACTGGCTTGGAGGATGATTGGATGACTGTCATAAAATATTTAAAACTGTTCTATTACTTAACGAAGCAGCTCATAAAACATGGTTAAGTTTTATGAGCCACTTCGTGTTATACGGATATCCTGTTATCCTGAGGACAGACTAGTTGTCTGGCTCTTTGAGCTTCTGACTTCACTAACGATTGTCAAATAAGTGTTCGTATGACAGCCGGGATTGCCGGCTTTCGTACTCTTTGAGACACGTTTCGATATTTTAAGAATCCTGATTGGGGCAAGTGCAGTTTAGCTTTGCATTTTAGGGATAACTGTAGATATATTCAATACATATGTATGTGCATACAAAATACTTTAAATATAACGATGTGATTATTGAAATGATAAATATCGTTGGATGCACTGATCAATCACTGCATAACTGCAACTGCATCACTGCATAAAATCTGCACATTTGCATGTAAATATCAGGCGCAATAAAATATTGATATTGACGGTAAGTGGGTCAATTGCTATTAACAGATGATTGGTTAATATTGATATTTTTCAATATTATTGGCGTGAATACTCGTTCTCTCCATCTATCTACATGTACATAGATCATACAAATATTTGTTCCATTCGGGAATCGAACTTGCGATCCAGTTACTGCGCCTTCGTGAGATCATTTTCAGGCCAGTGATGAATAAGGCACTTAATAAATATCTCAATACAAAATAGTTTGTGATACGACCAATTATACATTATTACTAACCAGTGAAGGGTTAAAGATGTTTAAGGTTAACGGCCTACGGGTCCCGGCCCAATAAAACCCTAGTTTGGTTTACCTAATGTTTTCATGTGTAAATATCATGCTATATTTTGATAATCGCGACTGAAACTGTTATTGAGAACTGTCAATGAAAGTTATCTAAAGCGTGAAAGTTGTGAAGATGGTACAGAACAATGCTTATTACCTATCATTTGATTCAATCGGCTCTTCGATTCCCGTACGACATTAATAAGCTTTAACGTGGTCTAAGATAGAGCGATCAATTCAATAAATACCCTTTTAGGCTCGGCTTTCACTTAGTTACAGACAACGAAACACGATAAAACTATTGGCACCGGTCTTGTGTGTAAAGATAGTAGCTAGTTGATCCTTAGGGTCTCCAACAAGCATGCGAAGCATGCTTTTTTTCTCAGCGATAAGAGAAAATTTTGTATTCATAGTCCTCTCACTCACGGCTCTGCGCAGTATATCGTACTAATATAATAAAATTGTAACTGGCCGATCTCTGTAGGTACATATATCTGCACATACAACCTTTTCAATATGATCTGAGCAACTACAGTAATAATACATTATCTCAACCAGACAAATAATGTTTTAGAAAGAGCAATATACACGGAAGCATTAATTTTGTCATGTATTTTATCTCATTGGGATAATACTTAGTTTATTTTCCGTAGTTGCTCTGATATTTATGAAGTCCGTCAAATCAAAAAATAATTTGGAGGGTTGCAATATCTGTAAGCACATCACGAAAAATAGGGACGCGAGTAAAAACGCGAGCAACGTTTAGTAAATAAATACAGGTCACAGATTATTTTATCCGATAAATAAAGAATTGTAGATCAATTTTCCAAAACCACTACATTTTTTAAAGCTAATTACTAGTATTCTTGTTAACCCCTCGTACTAAGCTAAATGTCGAAAGTCCGACGCCCGGTCGCCGCTTTTAACTAAGTAGGTACATTGAATAGAATATATTATTAAAAATAAAGTACCCTATACCACCTTACTCACACTGTACAAAGCATTTGGTGAGTCAGTCATATCTTATGGACTAAGCAGTTATGGTCGCACCTATAGAATTTACCAGCTCCAAATACGGATTCTAAAAATCATTGTACCACGCAAGATGAAACTGCAATGTCAAAATGACTACAGTGATCTGTTTCCATATTGTCAACTCATTCCTATACACGATAAAGTGAAATTCACGTTATTAACTGAACAATTCTTTAACAAAAAATTGCAAAATTACAATACAAAGCCGAACATGACACTACGCAGCACACACACTAAACTTGTAACACCTACGTTCACAATTTTTTACGGAAAACTGCGCATAACATATATTATAACATAAAATCGAAACTTAAAGAATACTTTTTAGAGAAATTAAAGCTTAATAAAAAAACAACATGCTGTATAAATTTGTAATGGCATATAAAATATTAATTTGTAGAGGGTAAACATCCTTTACAATCGAGCTGTCGACGGACCCAATCGGTGTACAGAAAAACCTAAATTGGTTTATGTTTACACTGTGCCTTTTTAATATAATGTAAACTTATTTGTGTTGATAATAAATAAATAAAAAAAAAATAAAAAAAAATTAACTGTCATTTACGGTCAATGAAGCGGCGGTAGCCTAATGGTTAGGGCGCCGGACATGCGATTTTGTGGTTGCCGGTTCGAACCCACCCATTGCACTACCGACGTGAACCCACTCGTAATACAAGCATTTAGCTTAGTATGAGGGGTTAACAAGACAACTAGTAATATGCGACCCACATTGCTAGTAAGCTTTTATAAAAAAATAAAAATATAACAACGTGAGAATATTATAGATGCGAGATTTCAGAATGCCATCTGGAATTGCATCGACCGGTTAAGGCATAAAACCGATTACGCGGTTACAGTCAGCGCATTCCTGAAATTCCGCTTAGAATCGACTGGTTGATATTAATAGTGTCATTCATGTATGCTATACACCTTAAACCTTTTAAATTACCTATGGTTTAGTTTAATTTATTTCCCAAAGATTATAATTTTTTATATTTATAAAAATATTTTTTTAGAGAAACTAATTCTACAATTACACACACAACTACACTTAGATAACCCTGGAACCTAACCTTATGATTTAATTTTCATTGAAATAGTTTCATTGTTTTAGTTTTGATAGGTGTAAATAAAACTAAAAGTAATTTGTGGCCTAATATTGATCCATCGGAGTCAGTTACTACCTATTATACCTTCTTTTTTCCGCTAAATTAACGCAATAATAAGACGTAAATAAAAAAAATGTGAAGGCAAATTTCGACCTGTCGTGTGGGAATCGATAGCCTAGTGATATGACCATTGGACTGCCAAGTCAAAGGTCTCGAGTTCGAATTCAAGGCACGCACCTCTGACTTTTCGAAGTCATGTGCGTATTAATAATTAATTATCACGCACTTAAACGGTGAAGGAAAACATCGTGAGGAAACCTGCACGCCTGAGAGATTTTCTTGACGGCATGTGAAGTCTGCCAACCCACAGTAGGCTAGCGTGGCGGACTATAGCCTAATCCCTCTCGTAATAAGTGGAGACCCGTGCCCAGCAGTGGGACAATGTAATGGGTTGATGATGATGATGTGTGGGAATCGCGGTGGCTTAGCGGAGATAGCGTCTGTTGTACCTAACCCGAAGACGCAGGTTCGAATCCTGCCCGCAGTCGTATGTTAAGTAATTCTTGAACCCTAGATCGGTATCGTGTCCTAAATCGTTGGTGTGTGAAGGGCATTAAATTTTCCCAACGTATTGTTTTGCTGAATAATAAAAAGTTATAACAGCAGTACCTATTATAATTTAAATCGTGCATTGTTCTCTTGCGCATGGAATACTCAATGAAAAATGGACGATGGTTTTTATGTAAAAAGGTTTTAATGGACAATTCACGCTGGTCGAAGTACTGCACTTATACTAGTCTACTTTGGTTTTATTACCTAATTTGGTAGGTACTGCGTACATTTTATGAATAAATGATGTACTAAATAATAAGTTACTCGTAGTATTTGGAATGTGGGAAAACTTATGTTTGGCTCTCTAAATATATTGCAAAAACTTACTTCTAAAATATGCATATCAAACGTTATAAAGTTAAAATAAGCAAAAATGAATGTAGGCATTATATTATTTTATATTTTGGCCATTCAGTGAAAGCGTCCAGAGAGTTTTAGTTAAAATTGTAGTGACGAGGGTTGAAAAAGGTATTCCTCAATGGTTTGACCATGTGGAAAAGATGCGTGAAAGGCGATTTACTCAAAAGGTATAATTTAGCGCCTACACAACCGTTCGTGTTGGGAAAAAATATAACAGAAAAAGATACAGTAATTACAATAATTGTAAAGGTCAATATCTATAACTTCATAGCTTTGTTGCGTAGTTCCTTGCTACGCGGCTACGAGTCCGTAGGTATTGCTACGAAGATGATGATTTGCAGTTACAGGAACATCAACTTTATAGCGGCGGATTTGTCCTTTTATACAGAATACAAAATCTATCTATCAAATACTAATTAACGGATGATATCTCAATTGTGATATACTTAAGCAAGGACAAAACATGTTGCTTCGTAGCTCTGCGCACTTGTGTGTAGTTCCTTGCTACGCGGTTACGAGTTCGTAGGCATTGCTACGAGGGCTACTACAGTAAGCTAAATTAAATATGTATTTTTGGTATGTCTCAATAATTATTAAACTGTTAACTAAATATGGAGTAAGTATTTTGCGCGTATAATGTGCATGTTAATGATGTACAAAAATAAACTGATGACGAAAAAGCGGGGTTTAAAAGCTACCTTCAGTACAAATAGAAAACTCGGTTTCTATATTTACCAATTAATACGATCAAAGTGTTGCTCGTATGCCCCCTTAATAATCAACGAATTCGTCTACAAAACAGAGAACATAATGCTACTTGTAACAAATGCTTATTGTTATTGACTTACAATGGCCTCTCGGTGAACTGTGGGTGATAGAGTTCACCTCAGTCTAACCCTTCAGGAAAACAGACGTGATGGCATATCTTCAATAATTGATTGAACTCGCACAAAGTGAGCGTCGCCAGCACATTATCAGGTGGCCATTCAAGTACGCATAGATACGTTTATACATAAAAAGATATTGATTGATTTCTCCCTCAGTTCAGTGTGGCTGAGTTCCGCATCAATCGTGATAAATGATGACGAAGCGTGGAGCGGTAACATCGCTAATGTTGCCACTTATCGAGGTGAGTATCCAATATTTTTGCGCCCCTTCAAGTTTAATGATCGTCGAGACCTTACACCTACAAACAGAGTTCCTAAGGTGCTTGAAATAAGTATCATAACATACAGCTCTTATGTATTCTTTGCGCTTCTTCAAGTCGCTGATAGTTGTTAGTTTTACTTGGGCTCCGAAGTTTTGGATACATTTTCATCATATTTTCTTTAGTGAGTAAAGTGTTCCAAAGTTAGGCTGTATTTCAGATAAAATTGTTTTGAATACCTTTCATCATTATTCTATGCGCGACACATAAATATAACTATATTTTAATGTTCGCCTTTATTCGTGCCATACTATGGCTGAAATATCTTATAAGACGTGAACAATAAAGATAATGATGTGTTTCTTTTCGCGCCTAGTCAGCTTATGAAGTCAGCTTGAAAATACCTACTTCATTGTTTCATAATAATTCCTTCATTTCGCCCCCTTTCCTTTATCTACTTTTCGAGCGACAATTTCCAACTCATTGATCCATGTTCTAAACTTTGCGTTCAATTGGTTCGTCGAAGCTTTGGACTTCCGGTTCGGGTGAATAGCCTTAGAATTTAATTTAATAATATCTATGCTACTTATGCATAAACATTTTGTAGTATCAAAGAAAAAGCACTAAACGTGCTCGTAACTTCGCTCATAACATAGAATAACGCTATAAAGTGTTGAGTGGTCGGCGAATCACAAAATTCTAGTATCTAGATACTTACCTACTTTGTAGGTACGTCAAAGAGATTTAAAGGTATAAAACTTAACGTCTTTCAGGTTATGAAGAACTCGAAAAAGCAATTTAGTTTAGAGCATATTTAATTTTTGTAAGTAGTCTTTGGTTTAGAAATAGCTTGGTTAGGTATCTATTTAATTTATTTATGAGATATCGTAGGATACATTTATGTATTGGATGATATGTTAAAATGTTTTTTATTAAGAATTTTTTTTAGTTAATATGTTCCCATTGTGTTGATGCGAATCAATGAAGCTGAGAAGTAGATTTGGCTTCACTCACCCGTTATTAGTATGTTAGGTTATGGAACAAATGGGCTCTTGCTTGCAGGTGCTGATCAATAAATATCGAAAACGGCTGCAGCGTTTAATGGTCCATTATTTTCTCAGATTTTTATATGGCTTTGCATACATTTTTTAGGCTACGGTTGAACATCCATACATACTTACATACATAGACTAAACTGTTAAACTTATTATTTCTTCTCTCAGCTCACACACACACAACTCCACAAATTTAGTATATCTAAAGGTTGATTATAGGATGTAGATATCCGCTATAACTTTGAAAACGGCATTCAATTTCGTGCTCTTTACGAGATGCGTGCAAACATACATACTATTTGTAAAATATCTCCTACGTACAGATATCGGCCAGTTACAATTTATTATATTATTATGACTGGCAACTTTGTGGGTCCGCCTCTTCCATTGTCTCTCGGCTGCTCTGCCGGCACGAAATTTTTTATTAAAGTGAAAAATAAATGGTAGGTATTGTTATTGCTGCTATAAGCTTTAATTTCAAATTTACCCACATAATATGGCGTTTGCCAGAAAATTTAATATATTAGCTTTATATGACACTAGCTAATTTAACAGCATTTTAATGCTGTTAAATTAGATAACAAAAATACAGACAAATAGAGTAACTTTCGCTCTCGAATGCCTTGTTGGTCTAGTGGTCCCAATCGCGACTGCTACGCTAGAGGTCTTGGGTTCGATCCCCAGGTCGAGCAAAGTGTTATTGAATTTTTCTATGAAATTCTCAGTAGCAGCTCGGAGTCTGGATTTGTGCCCGGTAAATGGCAATAGGCTCGCCCCCTATTACATGGGACCCAAACATACCGGCGAACTGTGGGTGTACAATAAGTACACCTCTGCCTAACCCTTCGGGGAATACAGGCGTGATGGTATGTAGAGTAACTTTCGCATTTATAATATAAGTACGGATTCCTACAACGCCTACGTGCTTAGATATCTACCTCATGTAAATGGTAGGTCACGTAAGTGGATACAACTGAAACAAAAGCAGTTAACACACGTCTACCTACTAACACTTGCAAATCGCTTACAGCAATGTTGCTTTTATTGGTCATAGGGAACGTGACACGACTTCCAACTATAACCATATGTTGGCTTTGTAATGTCGTACCGAGAAGAGGCAGAACTAGTACTAATTGTGTTTAAATAATGGGAAGTACTACCCTCCCACTGAATATCGACGTCAAGTAGCGTGGCAGTAGAACTGCTACGCTAGGTGTCCGTCTAGATTTTTAAGAGCTATGTTATTGGGTTTCTCTATGAAATTCTCAGTAGCAGCTCGGAATTTGCATTTGTGGCAATAGGTTAATTGCCTCCTATTACATGGGACCTAAACATACCGGCGAACTGTGGGTGTATTTGTCTATTAATTTAAACGGCCAACATGTTAGTGTCATCATTTAAAGCGCGAATGAACAGGCTTTTTTTAGTTTTCCGTATTAAAACGCGCACATTATTATCATCATTATATCATAACCTTTTTACGTTTACATGGCAGGAAAATCATATCTTTCCCTTTTGGCTCAGTTGTCAGCTACACTACATAGGTACACAAAGATGGGCGGGCATGTGCGTACTGTATCATGTTCGTATACGAGATTAAAGTTCCACAAGCGTGTCAGGCAATCAATCACGCCGCCGCACCGTGTGTCCCGCGGCCCGATTGTAATCATACACATAAAGCAAATAAAACTATTTGTGTAGTGTTCGCCCCGTATTTGTTCAGTGTTAGCGGGGAAATCCAAGCGATACGTGTATTAAGTGAATAGAGTGGACTGTGAGTCGGAATGTTGAAATAACGTGAAATTAGTTGCAAAGGTACCTGTTATTAGCTTATGCGGGTACAGTTCAATCGGGTTTGTCATAGTAGATCAAAGTAGGTCACACTGACCAAAGGGTTTCAGGGACACATCCTTTTTCATCAAATACAATTTAAGTATACGGGATTATCGGAAAACCAAATTTGTCCGAAGATTAACATAACAAAGTTTTGTTATTTCACGCGCAAATTTGTCAGCATTTTATTGAAACGTAGGTACAGTTCCGATACAGATACAGAACTATCGTTAAATCTGTGCCTTTAATTACTTCCTGAGTCAACATTATGAACACGAAATGAGTGTTTTGTTAGTTGAAACAACGTACCATTTAACCGCGCAGTTAAAATACTTAGTTCGCTATAAATTAGAGGTTTTAACTGTTTACGGGATAATTAAGTGCATCCTACGAATAAAATGGGTGCTGGAATTAAGATAAACTCCGCCATTAACGCACCTCCAGTTTTCACGAACAAAATAAAGCTGAAAAGATGGCGGGTTTGTTTATGAACTTACTTTGCGCTTTTCCGATACTTTCTAATTCTAAAAATTTCACTGCGAAGTAAAAAACCAGTAGCAACAGAGGTAAAAAAGATTCTCTAACGGAGAAGGAAAATATATACTTAAATGAATCTGGAAGAGGCGACGCGATCATAACGACTAGGAACGAAGCACTACTATTGTTTTGCGAACGTAATCATATCCAGTATACGTTGATCTCTCAACGTACAAAAAGGCACAATACAATGAGAGGTCAGCTTATACTGGGAACTTGTAGCACAGTGTGTATCCGTGTGTTTGTGAAATGGCCACAGGGCTAGGCCGGTCTAGTAGTAGTCCAGTTTTTACGTGACTACTGCTACTCTAGAGGTCCTGTGCTTGAACCCCAGTTTTTTTTTTCTATGAAATTCTCAGTAGTGGCTCCTAATTAGCATTCGTGCTCGGTTAATGGCAATAGGCTCGACCTAAGCATACTAGCTAACTGTGGGTTTCGCGAACCCGTCGGGGAATAGAGGCGTGGTGGTACACACGGCTACACATCAATCTATACAAAACCAGTATAGGCTGGCCTTGAATTGTGCGGAAATCCTTTACACTGGTTAGTCTATACTGGTTTTGTAGGTATAGCTTGATGTGTAGCCGTGTGTACATATGTCAGTTTTAGCGTGTGTTAGATTTTGCGTAGTCAAATAAATGTATTTGGAAAATGTTGAAGAAAAAATGTTGGAAAGTATTTGGAAAATGTTGGGAAAGCAATAGCTCAAAGTTTGAGAGTTGACTCGTTAAGCCAGAGTAGAACTCCAGTTTATAAGTGACGTAGTTCGCTCGTTGCAGCGACGGCAAATTGCATTTCACGGCTCACGAGCCCCGAGCGCACGCTCCGAGTGACGTCGACACGGTTTGTACGAAACTGGAGAATTTTAATTAGATGTGTTTATATAAATGTTGTGTGCTCGTTATTTCTTTAAATCATATTCATAAGTCTTATCTTTATGAACTATGTACCTATATTAAAACATATCACACTCATATGTAGTACGAACACTCCTATATTACCAAAGGGTTAGGTAGAGTTGTACTAATAATTTATTGCCAGTATGATCATCTTCCTGTCCTTTTCCCAATTTATTTGGGGGTCGGTGTAGAATGTCTCTTTCTATTCATCCCTGTTAGTCGGCATGTCTCCTTCAATCCCTTTTTCATCTTGTAATATATTGTCAGTATTAGGACATATACCTATTAAAGCTCCGAGTCGGTATTGAGAATTTCATAAAACAACTTAATAACACTGATCGACGTCTCTCTAATCACTATTATCTTCGATCGAATTGACAATTTAAGGTTCATTATTGTAATTACTATAGGATTTACCGTCTCCCTAAGTAAAAATTAAAACTATTTTATTATTTAAATGACTCTGAAACCAGCAGCAATGATAACAAATTTGTCTGACATAGCTAGTTTTGTAGATAAAGCACGAACGAAATCCAATAACCTAACTTTGTTTTGACAGTTTTTTATTCAATGTTATAAAGCGAATATCAAATTCAATAAACTGATTGACAGCATTGTGGTCCCGATATGGTCCAGATAAAACTCCATCTTTTACATTCTTCGTTAACTTAGAACCAAACGAGAATAACAAATCAGTTAAGAATATTGAGTATATCTTCCACCAACGAGTCACAATCGAAGACCCTCGAAAGGCAAGAACAATCGTCCAATGCCAGCGCTGCCAGCAATACGGTCATTCCAAGAACAATTGCATGCGACCCTATAGATGCGTCAAATGCGGTGAAGGACACAGAACTGCAGACTGCCCAAAAAAAGATCGCAACTCTCCTGCCAAGTGTGCTCTGTGCTCGTGTGACCATCCTGCTAACTATAAAGGCTGTCAGGTTTACTTGGAGATTTCGTCCCGAAAGGCAAACCAGATTAAACGACATCCTCTTTGACCTCCTAAGAATGAGTTAAGCGAAATTAAACCAGCTGAACCACAAGATTACCCCAGCAAAACCCACTTACTTCCACCCACTCAACTCCGTGATAAGAGGACCTACTCCGATATAACAGCAAATTAACGCTGCACTGTCATTCACTCTGAATCTGAAAACAACCCACAACAAAGTCGCATCGAAGTAATTCTAGCAAAACAATCTGAAAAGATAGACCAGCTCATTCAACAAATAGGTTCCCTCCTTAACCTATTGACGTCCGTTGTCTCTAAACTACATTCATAGTACCGTTGCGTATTGCGACGTGGAACATCAATGGATTATCGTCGAGCATACTTGAACTTAAAGAAGTGATAAATAGTAATAAACTTGACATAGTTCTAATTTCTGAGTCTCATGCATCCAGAAATAGCCGTTACCAATGGAAAGGTTTCAACATTTACTTTACGCCGCATCCTGGATATGGCAAAGCTCATGCGGGTTCTGCAATAGTAATCAGATCAAGCCTTAAGCACACCGTACTGGAAGGATACGCCACCCAACACATCCAGGCTACTACTATCAGACTGGAAGATCGAGCAGGCCCGATTATTATGTCCGCCGTCTATTGCCCACCCAAACACAAAATCTCTCAGCAAATGTTTGAAAACTACTTTTCTCAACTCGGAAATAAATTCATATCAGGAGGGGACTGGACTGCAAAACACACGTACTGCTCGCATGACTTTACCAAGAGGCCGATCTCTTAATCAATCCCAATCAGCAGACATTAAAGCAAACCTTTTAGAAAAGAGGCGTCTACGTAGAATTTGGCATCAGTCCCAGCATCCTTCAGATAAAACAGCTCTCAACCAGGCTGCGAAGCAACTGAAAGCGCTACTACAAGAATCGGCAAACTCTTCGTTCATAAATATTCTCGAAAGCTTGACTCCTCTAGGAAAGGGAGAAACATCTAGTCAAGTATCTATATATCATAAGTCTCTGGAAAGTATCGGAAATCCTTACGATTCACAAACCAGGCAAGTCCCCATGAAGCATCTTCATATCGTCCAATAAGTTTAACTCCAGTTCTATCGAAGCTATGGGAAAAAATCTTTTTAGTTCGCTTGAAAGGACTTATGGACCACTGTGTCCATTGTGAGATCAGACGCTGCTTTGAAATGAAACTGTACTGCTCGGCGGCATTCCTGGACGTGCAGCAAGCATTCGACAGAGTCTGGCACAAAGGACTACTGTGCAAGGTGAAAAATAAACTTCCACATTCTCTTTACCTTATCATCAAGTCCTACCTCGAAGACCGGCTTTTTCAAGTGAAACAGAGAGATGCCAGATTTACGCTACGAAAAATCAAAGCCGGCGTTCCACAGGGTTCCGTACTCGGCCCTGTTCTATATAATATATTTACCTCAGACTTACCGGTATCTGATGACGTGACCGTTACAACATACGCTGACGATGTAGCCTACCTCTCTAGTGATGAAGTTCCGGCAGTGGCTAGTAATAAGCTTCAACACCTACTGGACAAGACTCATGCTTGGATGAGAAAGTGGCGCATCCGAGGAAGTGCTCAAAAATCGAACCACATCACATTCACTCTAAGGAGGGGAAACTGCCCCCCTGTCAAACTTGGTGCCGAGGTGCTGCCAGATACTGAGAATGTTAAATACCTGGGCTTTAACCTAGACCGAAGACTCACCTGGACCTATCACGTAAAGAAGAAACGGGATGAAATTAATCATAAGTTTCGAAACCTGCTCTGGCTTATGGGCAGAAACTCTGTTCTGTCCGTTGACAACAAGCTACTGATCTACAACTTTGTGTTGATGCCTACTTGGACCTACGGAATCCCACTGTGGGGCTCTGCCAGTAACAGCAACGTCATGGTCATCCAACGTGCCCAAAACAACATTCTGCGAACCATCACATGTGCCCCGTGGTTCTCCAGAAACGACGAAATCCACAAATATCTTCGCGTTCCCACTATTCAGTCTGAAATTGACAGATACAAAAAGAAATATGCTGATCGGCTCTCGGTTCATCCAAATACCCTGGCCAATGACCTCCTAAAACCTTCCTCGACGGTGAAAAGGCTGAAAAGGAAGGATGTGCTTTAGAAAGGCAATTGAGACACTGGTCTCTTTGCCTAAACGTCACTCTCATTCAACCAATCTAATTATAGTCTTGCGACTGATTGTAGATTACAAAAAAAAAAAAGCATTGTGGTCAACTATTGAAACTGACATAGAAGCGAAAACTAAATGGACAAAGCTAACAATAGAATTAGAGATATTCAATATTCAAAGTCGTCAGACATAATGGCTATTCCTGTTTTGGTTACGTAGATTTCTATGTTATTTAGCAACCGTTCCTCAGATCAAATAAAAAGTTAAGATGGAACTTTGCGAACAAAGAAGTGAGGCCGGCTAAAACTACGCCGTGTACAAACACAATTTTACACTATATAACAATACCGAAACTACGCCTTATCTTGTCAGTCGAGCTTTCGATAGCTCAATAGCTCGGCTGAGAAGAAAAGACGTAGTTTCAGTATACGTGTGTGCCTGTAATTGACTTTGTACACGGCAAGGCGTAGTTTTAGCCGGCCTCACTTCTTTGTTCGCAAAGTTCCATCTTAACTTTTTATTTGATCTGAGAACCGTTCATGATCTCTGGGGTAAGGTAGAAGTGAACTGATGCACTCCCACACTTCGCCGGTGTATGTTATGTCCCAGGTAATAGAGAGCGATTGACTGGGCACAAATCTAAACTCCAAGCTGCTATTGAGAGTTTTTAAAAAAAATAAAAAGCAAGGAACACTTGCTCAACCTCATAATCGAATACTTATGAGACAGTTAATAAAGTTATTGAAGGCCTACACAATAATATAATTATAATTATGTTCTTCTGTCGTATTTACTCAATAGAAAAATATCTAATAAATCATTTGACCGGTATTGACAAACATCAGTGGATTTCCGTTATTGTGGAAAGAAAATAATGAGGACCTACCTAATAACGTCTTAAAGAAACAGAAACGGGAAGGAAATCGACGCTAATTCCTATCATTACACAACGTTTACCTACTCGAGTTATGGTTTATATGACGGCTCCAAAATTTGGACATCGTGAAGGTGATGCAAATACAAAATGTTATTGTAATAACATGGAAAATTAATGTACTTAGGTTTAAAATCGATGTTACAAAATGAGACTGCCTGAAGGTCCTGGGTTCGATTTACAGGTCGAGCGAGCAAATTGTTATTGGGTTTCGCCATTACAAAATTCTCAGTTGCAGCTCGGGGATTCGATTTGTGGTCGGTTAATGGCCATAGCCTCGCCTATTGCTGACTTAGATCATAAAGGTGATCTGTAGGTATACACCAGTAAGTATATTTCTACCTAAAGGGTTAAAAACAGGTACAATCGTGTGAGGTAGACGGGCACAAATCCAAATCCGAGCTGCTAATGGGAATATCATACAAAATTAAACCGAAAAACATTTTCTTTGACTTTTGGAAATCTAACCCAAGACCTGTAGACCGTTGAGTCTATATTTTTTTACTGTATTTTTAATTGAGCATAAACAAAAAAAAGTGATCCACTGGATGGTATCGGAGGATCGTATCTACAGGGATAAACGTAGATGGATCCATTACAATAAAAACACCATCAAACCTGCCGCGGGCTGCAGACAGTGGCAATTTTTGTGAAGCATTTAAAGTAAAGTACTTGATTTTTTAAATGGAAGTATATAATATCTATAGGAGTTGCTGTTTTATGCTAATATTATAAATGCAAAAGTATCTATGTCTGCCTGTTCAATTTCACGCGTAAATAGCTAATAGGATGACGATGATAGGGGGGATAGCCATTTGCATTTTGAGGAAGAGAACCTATACGACGGTGTCATTGGTGTTCTTCATTTTAGAAACGCTGACGCTGACTTCCACATGAAGAAACTTCATTAATATACTTACATTAATTTCGTCTAAAGTCAGTAGATAAGTAGAATTATCATTAAGTAAGTGCTTGGGTAGGTATTCCGTGAACTTTTTATTCGCTTGAGAGAACTAATTCACTAATAGTCGGATAACCGTATCCTGACTTCGGGGATGCCGGGCGGGCTCCGTTGTCTGCGGCAAATTAGAAAGAAACGAGTAACCGAACCCCCATCGCCGCCGCTCCGTCACGAGCCATGACCTACATTTACATAATTACTTACTTTATTACGAAGGCAACAACTTGCACAGCTTTGCATTTTGTTGACGACGTATTGAAACGTATGAGTTTAGCCGTCTAGTTTCTATACAGGGTAGAAGGGACATCGACGCACATCCGCTTACCACGAATTCAGTACATGATTCTGGACCCTTTTGCGTAGATATTTTTTGTCGGTAATGAAAAAAAATCTGCTTTTTCATAAAAAAGTGCAATACCTACACGATCGAAATGTATGGAACAGCTGATTTTTTTAAAACATAAACGACGAAAAATATCAACACAAGGGTGTCCAGAATCATGTACTGAATTCGTGGTAAGCGGATGTGCGTAGATGTCCCTTCCACCCTGTATAAATGTAAGTTTTCGAGCCCTAGTGAACCTTAAAACAGGTATTTCAATTCCTACTTCACGTAAACTATCAAATGTTTGCCCTTATATTGGATCAAACACTTCATGCTTCCTATAGATAGTATTTGTAAGGCGAAAAACTAATACTTACTTAAGTGATTTTTTTTAATTTGCCGACATGTTGACATCCTGAATAATGTTCCTAAAGAAGCCTTGAAGAAGCAGAAATATTCAAACATGAAATTTATATTGCTTCATGGTGTATCACTCCAAAATGTTTATGAAGACACGCGACGTTGAGGAACGTGAATACGTTTTTATATTTTTCCACTGTATGACACGATTCACGGCACGAAATAACACGTAGAGTAGAATGAATGAAGAGGATAATTGAACTTCGAAAAAAAATCGACTTTTACGATAATGCATGCGATGAGCAGCATCGTGCTCACATCCCTTCATCAACTAAAAAAGAGCTGATTATCCTCAAACGGTTGAACAGATTTTCTTGAATAATAGCTAAGAACAAGAACACTGTCGAACAAGTCACCTTTTAAAAAAAACTACATCAAACATCATCCGTTTGAGAGCTGTTATGCCAAACACAAACTTATAGATAACACCCCACTTATTGGGTCGTCAGTGGTTAAAAAATTTGCGTGGTCAAAAATTTTAATATCCCGGGTATATTAAGTAAGTTATTGCGTCGCGTCGGTATCGTATCACACTGTGCGAAATTTTAAAAGTATGCAGTATGCATGCATTACGATCGTCATGATAGAAACGTCGTTGCTTACCATCTCAGAAAACTGTAATTAACTACCTGCCAATTTAGGATAGGCAAGATTTACATTTCTTCTATTTTCTCTTAGGTGATTTTTCTTTCTATTTACCTTATTTAAAAACTATTATTTTGAATATGTTAGGTTCAGCTCTTTTCATCCAGTTCCTGCCAGCCGCCTTCAAAAACCAAAGAATTAGTTGTAAATTAACACAATGTGTTAACATATTTTTTAATAACGTTGTAATATAATATTCAGATTAAATAACCTTGACTGTCGTCGTTATAAGTTGACGTACGTATCAAAGACGGAATATAAAAATGCTCCACCATTCTTACTTACTTGTACCTACTGATAACGTACTAACTGAACAAAATGTAGGGTGTCTGCTGCGTTATAGCGATAATAATAGAATTAATGGTTTTGTTATTTTATGACAACAATAATAGGATATTATTATTTGTTAATATTGAAGCTTTATTTCAATAATACCTACTTACTTTTAATTGAAACAAAAGCACTTTTCAGTTCAGATTCGTGAATATAGAATGTGTGGGGACGGATTAGAATTCAGTTACTCATTGCCATTCAGATAAGCATCTCGTAAGAGGCAAGAGACAATATTACCTACATACTGGCTGGCTTTTGGCGATCACCCTTACATCGGGTCTGTTTTAAAGCACCTTGGTGTGTGTTTTGACATCTGCAGTCCGTAGGGGATTAGGCTCGGTCACGCTTCAGCAACTCCTTTGGAGCGAGTGTCCATGAGCGCCGATGAGTCTTACCAGCAAGACACTCACCTGCACGTTTGCCGACGTATCCAATAAAAAAAATTAGGTCAGTTTTTCAATGTTCCGTACGTGCTTTAGATCGTCAAAGATTATTTTGTTATTGACGTTTTCCATCTTTCCGAGAATATTCAATGCCAGACAATTTTATTTATTTACACGAGTATATTGAATGTCGAGATCAGGCTGCCGAGAAAGTAAATGTACACCTTGTGTATATTTACTTTAATGTTTACAGCTTCCCCTGGAATGAATATAGCCGCAAGATCACCATTATTATTATTTTAAACCGACATCTAATTACGTCGTTAAATTTAATATCTTATTCTAAAAATAATCAACGACACATTTCAACATCAATTTGTCTTTATTAAACTTTGTGGTAACTAATACTTTGTACTACAAGATTAAGTTTCAATATGTACAAAATATGTTCAAAACGTATGCATAGTCATAACGTTTCGTAAAATAGTTTAGATTTTTAATAAACGATACAGAATAATTAAGTAAATAAATAAATTAAATGAGATTTTAGGCACTGCACGTGTTTAACATCATATCACATTCATGGGTTCTATACAACGTACACCACATTTATTATTCTAGTAAGCGTTTCCGTTCTTATAACAATTATTATCAATGATAATTTTGAATTCAATTTTTCTACTAGAATTTACATTAATTTTTATTAAGTTATGCAAGACTCGGGCTGAAAATAACTTGGTTACGCCCTCCCTTTAAATCACATGGAATTAAATAAAATAATTGCATAATACTTACATTCAAATACTGTTCTTTTTTCATTTAATTTAACTAAGTAAGTAGCTCTATTACAATATGTTTGGAACATAAACATTTTGGTAATTGATTCAATAATCTAGAACTGTTAGGTACATTGCTTACGAACAGTTTCACACAGTAGATAGTCCAAAATTCACTTAGGTAATTAATTTGCTGTAATTCTCGTAATATCAAGTTTATATTTCATATTTTTACTGTTTTTTTATTAACCAGAATATATAAAAAATAAATTATTACGTTCTTATAAAATCTTTGGACAAACCAAAAATGCACAATCCCTTAGATAGAAGGGTATTATCACACTGGAGTGGTGTAGGCGCTAACCAAATAAGACGCGTCACGCGCGACCGCGGGGTATGGCACCCAAAACGCCTCCATAATATTTCTTTACCAATTTTGTCAACTACTTAGGTATATAAAAGCGCTGTTCATGTTTGCATTCAGTGTAAAATATCGCTGAATGTTCTCTTTTAGGTACGTTGGCCAGCACATCAAGTTACCACAAAATTACAAATTTTCTCAGTCGATTTTGAACTTCATTATCAACAATTTATGGTTTAAAATCATTTGGAGAAATTTGACAGTTTTGTATACCTTGACCTGCTGGAGACTGTACTGTGGTGATCGTAGTATCACACCTCTTTAAAATGAAACCATAAAGATTTTAATTAAGAATAAGCAATCATCTATTTAATTTGAAAGCAGAACTGTCCGAGACATCAGTCAGAGGACGACGACATATGTTTTTCTCTTAGGGCTTCGCCCTCTTAATAATTTGAATAAACCAGAGATTTAATAGTTTAAATCCTATATTATTTCGAACATACCTGGCGCTCTGCTACGATCCCCACAGTACCTACACATTAATATCAGTTGACGAATCAAGCTATAATTCATAGGATTGACATTTGCATTAATAATGTTCAATCACGAGATAAATATTACCCGCATGAATTTCATTCATCGTAATGTTTTAACTCCGATTGTCATTTGTCTAAGGCGGCGTGAGTAGGAAACAGCATTATAGAACCACATAGAATTAGTTTTACATAATGTTTTTGGAACTAGATAATTAAAGTGGATTTTTGTAATGATTAATTGGCTTTATGGTAAATAAAATGAATATTAAAAGTCTTGTATTTGTGGAGAAATAAATAAATAAATAAAATATTCATTCTGGATTCTGGCGGTATGATTGTGGTCGGCCAAGAAGCGGTGGTCGCGCGTGTGTTTGCAACGGTTTGCAACGCTCGTCCGGTGTGATATCTTATTGTTCGTGGCAAGCTAGTGGAATAGCTCCCTAACATGCCGTATTTTTACGCTGTATAAAATATACGTTCAAAAGACAGTGCCTATGGAAAATATCTCTTATCTACTTAGTTGTAATTTGACGAAGATTGTTTTAGATACCATAAAATGATTCATAATACTTTCTTAATAAGGTAGGTAGACTAACTTGGTCACAATGGAGAGAGGTCAAAAAGTAGATTTTAATGTATTTGTTATAATTAATCTAATATCAATAAAATGTATTTTATAGATATTATTTATTAACTATTTTTTGGCACATAATATTGAACAAGTCTCAGACATCTAACTCCAAACTTGTAGTTCACATTAGGGAGTTAGTTTGCTGGTTACTAATAACAGGAATAACTTCAAAGGAAGACCACATCGTGTTACTATAAATAGGTACAAAATGTATTTTGAGATCAGAGCGAGAATTGTAAGGTAGATTATGTTTAGTATTGTCTTACATAAACATACCGAATTATCGGCATGATTTTAAAATTTATTATAAAATAGAATACGGTTTTATAGTCATTATGGATAAGTGGGTGACGTAAACGTCTTTAAATCTTTACGTTGATCCAAGGCTTTTCGCAGACACACGTTTCTTGAATTAATAAGAGTTTCTGCTTTGTAGGTACTCGAAATGGTGACGTACCGATGTACAGTCGGCAAAAAGTTGAGTATACAGACAGCCAACGACATCAGTGTTACAACAAATATTATGTCGTAATGAATCGCACAATATGTGTCAAAATGCAGGTGTATACCTAACTCTTTTGTCGACTGTAACTATATAAGCATGAAAACAAATCGCTAAAAGTGTAGGTACGGTAGAGGATGTGGATGCCACCTACAATTATTAGACGATTTGAGTTAATTATATGGCTAAGCCTGGCCCTAGGCGAAAATATGGGTACTGACCCCCTAGGGCCAAACTACCAATCCCATGTAGCTACGCTTATGTGTAAGTGCGTGAAAAAACCCAATTATCCCATAGCAATTACAGTGTCTCGACAATTACTAAATTGTCTGTAAACAGAATTGGGTCACATGTTTTATAGACAAGTTATGACTAATGTTTCATCAGTGTATGTTACTAATAAAATTGAATCCAAGGTAGGAAGTATTCCCAACGTCTCTCTATTTCGTTAAATCTAAAAAGTGACTAGATAAAGTAGTTTCATAAACTAAGCTAATAATAAAACTTCTCATAAACTTGATATGTACAATCGTTAAATATGTACTTGTTAATGAATACATATTAACTAGAAAATATTCGTAATGATAAAGATAGATTTCGTTGATTGAGAAGTAATGATAAAAATAGTATATAGGTAGATTTATCTACATATAAAGTAAACAAACGAAATACACTTATAAGATAAAGTTTAAGGTAACAAAATTTACAATTAAACTAATGGCATTTATAATTTGAAGTCTAAAGGCTAATGAGCATGTATTAACACGAAATGGAATCATAAACTTAGCTGTTGATGTTAAACTTGAGACTACGTGTGCTAGGGTGCGTGGAGTGAGTGGCGAGCAGCCGCTCCGAGGCGTCGCACAGGTCGCTGGCCGAGTACCTACTGCGTCTTAGAGTCGCATTTATGGGTTCTTTTTCCGAAGTTTTCTTCACTTCATTTTCAATTTGTACGTCGAGGTCCTTGGTGCTGCCTATAGGACTCCGACCCTGTTCGAATTTCTCGCTGGTTGTGCTGGACGGCGTTTGGCTCCCTGTCTCGGACTCCACTATCTGTTCGAGGGTACTGGGTCGCCGGCCCCGGGTGTCGGTGTAGTAGTCCACGGCAGGGGGCATGACTGGGGCGAGGTTCGCCATTGGGTCGATACCTAGCAGCAACATCACGGTAGCCGGATGTTCCATTATGTACTGCGTAACGCTATGAAGGAATGGCTCAGTTTGTGTACTCTTATGTGATTTCGGACGCTCTGGAGTGACCGGTCTCTCTTGCTGTTGGATATAAATTTATATTTTAATATAAACTGTTGATAACGAAAATTGCAACTCTTTATTAAATTATTTGTTTACCTGATCCCAGCAAAACACATCTGGTGGATGGCTACAGCTTCGTGCAAGCTGATTCGGTGGAGCGTTCCACTGGAGGTTAGGATTGGAATGTGCTGCGTGCCACCCAGCAGGTGCCGTCATCTCTTGAAGAGCTTGAATGGCGTTGCGAACCTGATCAATAATACCCAACAACATCTCAATCGTAAGTAATAAATGCTAAAGTCGAAACTTTTGAGTACACTTTACTCAAAAGTTTCGAGTGAAGTTGAAGACAGCGGTATTTAACAACAATGTTCATACTTCCTTCCAAGTACTTTGAAGAATTAGTATACAACAATTTACAACAAATATTAACTAATTAATATTGGATCATCACACAAAGTGAGTAAACAAATAAAGTCATAAGATTATAACATTTCCTTATCTAGATCGAATGATATCATTGTGTTATCAAGGATCTTTGTCGCGTGGTTTTGACAAGCGGAGGTAAGATTAATTAAGATGTGACATCATTGTGTGACTTGCCTCCATGCTGAGCGCGGCCACGTCGTGATGCAAGCTCGACACCTGGGTGTCAAGTCTATCAACAGACGACCTAGTGTTGTGCACCTCTAAATTTAGTCCTTCCAAAGAATCGGCTCTAGTAATTTTCGGCGTTGCTACCGAGCGTTGTCTTTCTATTCTTTCTCGTAATTCTCTGTGAGAAAGCCGGGGCTGTCCGTCCGTTCTGTTTAGAATAAAAATAAACTCAATATTTAAAAGAAGCAACTATTTTTACAGGAATAAATAAGATCATTTGTATTTTCAATACAAAAAACGGGTAATCTAATGAAAAGATTATACCTTGATATTTAATAAGACTTCGATTTTCATGTAATGTATATTATCTAATTGTCCATATATTTTTTAAGTTTTAGGTGTAATTATAAAAACGAACCTGAATTTCGTGTGTCGTGGGCTGTTTGTATTTGAGCTTGGTAGTTTTTTGGGTGTTAGAGCTGTGTCTTCTGCAGCGTTTTCATCATCTTCAGATATTGATGGGAGGGTCAGTGACGGGTGACCGTTCCCGTCGGACTCCGCCTCAGCCTCGTAGCCCTCTCGCAGATTGTATGTGAGGTCATGTTGGATGTCATGGATGAACTCCTGCTGATACTCAGGGTACAGCCGCAGCGCTTCGGCCAACCCACCCATGTGTATGCATTTCAAGTCACAGTACGTTAGAGCCTGTAGACAAGACACAAACAGTTTCTTTCATCTGTTACTGTCAGTCTGTTTGGAACTACAATAATATTTTTCAGCAAAGATATACTGCTATTATTAAGATCGTAGGATAATAAATTAGACTCTTTGTTTCTTTGAGATTCATCAATCGATAAAAAATAAAAATCGATGTATAAATGTGTAAAACTCGAGAATGGCTGAACCAATTCAGACAGGTCTACATGTAGCGACAAAATGAATCGCACAAATGAATAATTCAGATTACCTTAACATCACTGCTCGACTTCACCACGACATCAGGATTATTCCCCTGTGGATGGGACGAGCCCGAACCGTTGTAAGCTTGCAAATGGGTATTCATATCGCATCCAACCAAATCTCCTTTGCCTATTTAATAAACGGTTCGTGAATAGGTAACATACGTATGAGTTATAGAAACGTAGATAGATGAAGGTTATGACGAACAATGGCTTCATTTGCTTTTTTTATGGAATAACTCGGCAAACGAGCAGGCGAGCTACCTGATGGTAAGTAGTCATCGCCGCCCATGGACATCTGCAAAACCAAAGGAGTTGCAGATGCGTTGCCGAGCCTATTTAAGAAAAAGCGAGGGGAAGGAAAAAAGGAGAAGGAAAGGGACTGAGGGAGAAATTGGGCCTTGTCAGTGTAAAATAACTTGACTCACCGAGTATAGCGACGACCATGTCGTTTTGCATCACTTCCATGGAGCCGTTGCATATGTAGTAGATGTAGGTGAGCGCATCCCCTTTGTGGACGAGGTACTCGCCGGGGGCGCAGAAGTTGTTTCTAATATGGAGAGATAGCAGCTTGAGACAACCCTGCGACGCTGATTCGAATATCGGCAGAGATAATATCTCACGGTGCAAATGTAATGACACGTCACCTCTCAGCTCTTCAGGAAATTCTTTGAGAGTCTAAAAATAAACAGACTTTTAAACACAGCTGAAGGGAAATATTTTATGTGTATGACTTCAAAGCGACGGTAACCTAGATTTACGGCATAAAGTTCATTTAATGTAAACGAGATTCCTTAAAATATAAGGGTTTAATAAAGAAAAATCTCAAGCCAACAGAGTTAACCAGAATTAATTTATCGCATTATATTTCGTTTCAAGCCATTTAGCTCAGTGGGGATTAAGGCAAACTTCAAAATATCATACTAAGTAACTACATTGGGTACGATCGAGATCTAACAGAGCGTATTAAAATACTGTACTAATTAATAAAAATTTAATAAAAAATTCTCATTCACCAAAGCGTCGAACTCATAGTGAACTCTAGTCGTAATATCCTTTACTCAAATCCTAATTGTCTTTAGAATAAGTTGGCAATTGTAGATTCATTCTTCTTTACAATGATAGTCCCAGATGCATTGGATATACCAAAATTAGGTGATTGTATGGTTAAATAAAGCTTTATCTTTTCCACATAAGCCGCTCTTGTAGCCATTACGCTAACGAGGTAGTTTTTATTATTATTTATTTTTCTTGGATATTGTAACCCATAACATCTGTGAAATTAATCGAGTCATCTGTACATGCTACTATTCTTCTTTAATCTTATCTATCTTTGTTTAAAAGAACAAAAGAAAGACTATTTTATTCAAAAACAAAGAGGTATTTTGGGTGGTTTATTTCTATAAGCTGGTCGTAAATGGTCAGGCATTTTCAGCGACCAAAAAAAAAGGATTCTAAAAGGAGTGCTGTTATAATGTTAAAAAACTATTGAGTAACTATGAATTCACCTCGTGTATATCGATGCCGTGGTTCAACGACCACATAGTCTGGAAGTAATCTTGCATCCGCTGCTTCAACTCTTTCGGCACTTGGTTTATGCTAAGAAAGTCTTTGAGATCGCGCCACTTGCTTTGATACATGGACCGGCGCGAGTACATTCTCTGTATGATAGCAGTCACGTTACCGAACACTACAGCGTGCATCAGTGCTAAAACAGTGGAAATGTGCAATTAAACTTAACACATTTTCAAAATGAGGCCATGTGGCTTGCTTACAAATCCATGACTATAAATGAAATGTGCAATTGTGGTAATTTTCGAACGCCTGAATAAGTACTGGATAATTATTTACATTTCATTCCGCGGCAGTGCATTTCCCAAATTAGATTTGATCAGTTTTATAATAACCGGGATATATTACTATCGATCGATCAAAGAAACAGGATATTCTGTGATGATAATTTTAGCATCTTGTAAAGATGATTTGCGCATCTTGAGTTGAGTAAACCTAACTGTGTTTACGTTTACCTAAAACTCAACAAAAACGTAATACTCATGATAAACATGATCTAGTGAACTGCAAAAGTGGGTCGAAAGGTGTAAAGAGTGACTTGCCGCAAAACTTGGGTATTTAATAAACAAAAAAATATCTTAGCAATGCTTTTAAGTCGTCATAAGAAAAAGTAAGTTATTTTTATTATATTTGTCATTAACGGATGCTAAATATCTTTAAAGATACATTTTAGTGAAAGAAAGAAAGAAGATTTCAGACAGGATTCGAACCTGCGTCCTTCCGCCTCAGTTTTAACTTTTCTTAAATTTTAATTATTTAAGTATCTATCTATCTATCTATATATATAAAAGGCAATGTCCCGACTGACATATCATCGCCCAGCCGAAACCACTAATGATAGAACTTTGAAATTTTGTGAGGATATTGCTTTTATACTCTAGGCGTCATTTAAGAAAGGATTTTTCGAAATTCATCCCCTAAAGGGGTGAAATGGGGGTTTAAAGTTTGTATGAAACTCTGTCATTTCGAATTGAAAATTAATGAAATTTGGTATTAAGCCTCTAAATACAAAATAATAAAACACGTCATTAAAGATTTTTTAAATTTCATCCCTAAAATGGGTAAAAAGGGGTGTTAAAGTTTGTATGGATATTTTTTTGTTTATTATCAAAATTACTTGAAATTGAAAATTTATGCATTTCAATATAATTAATGATTTACGTATTTTTGGATTTTTTTAATTTCATCCCTTAAATGGGTAAAAATGGGTGTTAAAGTTTGTATGGAAAATATTTTTTTATTATCAAAATTACTTGAAATTTAATATTTATGCTCTTCAATACAATTAAAGAAATACGTATTTTTGGATTTTTTAAATTTCATCCCTTAAATGGGTAAAAAGGGGTTTTAAAATTTGTGTGAAAAATGTTTTTTATACTATCAAAATTACTTGAACCTTAATATTTATGCTCTTCAATATAATTAAAGAATCACATATTTTAGGACTTTTTGAATTTCATCCCTAAAAGGGTTAAAAAGGGGTGTTAAAGTTTGTACAAAAATAAATTATTTATTATCAAAATTACTTGAGATTAAGTATTTAAACTCTTCATTATAATAAAAGAAACACGTATTTTTAAATAAATTGTTTATTATCGTGCTTGAACTTATGCATTTAAGCTGTACAATACAATTAAAGCAACAAAATTTCAATTTCACCCCTTAGTCGCGTAAAAAGAGTTACTTCCCCTATATAGTGCAAGTAAAGAAATCTGGCATTTGTATTAACACCTAATTTTTATTATTACCTTTAAAACGGAATACGTTATGCATTGCGTTCAAAATAAATAAATACAAGAATAAAAAGTAATCGGGACATTACTTTAGCTGTAGCTGCATCTGGAATAACACCTCTTTTGGTGGGAAGGTGGGAAAGCGGCCCTTTAAAACTTCCGCTTAGTCTTATTCGTGTCGAAACTCCGTTGTGCAATAATATCTTAGCAGAGTGACATGGCTCAAATTCTCTGAAATCGCAGATTTATCGTGTGGGATGAGACAACTAAGGCGCACAAAGGTGGAATTGAAGCACACACTAGATTTCTAAAGATGTCAGAGGCAGCAAAAGAGCTATCGGTGGAGTTCCTGAGTTGCAGACGGGGGAATGGCGTCAGATTCTGTTATATCTAGAGGAACCTGAGCAGACGAAATCAGAGCATCCTTACCATCGTCATACCTATACCCTAGCCCTAACCCAAAATAATGATTATCCGTAAAAAGAAATATGAGAGATAGGGTTCTTGGAAAGTTTTCAGAGCTATTACTTAAAATAGGAAATGCGGATTATCCCGAATCCGAAAGGAAAATATGTATACCATCTCTGCTGGTAACAGTAGTGACAGGTGGCTATGATAGTTTGAATAGTTAGAGTGTGCCCTGATTTTTCTAATAAACAAACAAGTTTATAGATTGGCTGTGCAAACGTGCAATACTAACTCCATAAAAAAAACATTGCAGCTGCTATTTATACATACTTCTTAAGTCGTTGGAGGGCTCAGAAATTGAATACAGGTCTATCGATTCAGTGCTACAAGCGAATGAAGCAATTTACTATCATGTAGAGTTCCTTAACAGTGTTAACCTTCCTTGGGACACCTGTAATGCTGCTGCGTCTCATTAAACGATTTAAACTATGTAACGGGACTAGACTGCGAGTAACCGCATTGCACAAAAATATTAAAGAGCCACTGTGATAACTGGATGTATTCGGGGGAATCACTTTTCCTACCTCAAATACCACTGATACCATCCGACTATGTTTTTGAGTACGATTTCTACTTTGCAACGCCCATAAAAATAATTCAGGGTGAGTCCTTAAGGGTGACAGGCATAGATTTCAGAGAACATTGCTTCCTTCATGAGCAATTCTACGTTGCCTGTTACAGAGTCCGTACTAATACCAATCTGGTCATTTTGACACCAGACAGAAAAAGCACCAATGAGCAAAGTGGTTTACTACTATTTGTACCTCCCCGAGGAAATCGATCCTACGAGACCTCCAGAATGATAGACTATCGCTCTAGCTGTAAGAATACGAATGGTGCTCATTTAATAACAAATACATATAGTACATGTTACTTTGGAAAAACCTAAACCGGCAAAATCGTGTTGTCCACGCGGGCGAAGCTGCGGGCGGAAAGCTAGTGATTTAATATGTGAAGTTTTGTCAATTTAAATCTCGCTTTATAAAAGGGTGGGGCGGGCGGATAAATAGAGCGTACCTCCGATCAACATGGTGATTATGCTGAAGATCTTCTCGGCGAGTGTGTTCGCGGACACGTTGCCGAACCCCACGCTGGTGAGCGAAGAGCACGTAAAGTACAGCGCCGTCACATAACTCTCACTGTGCGATATGTTTGGAATCGGCACTTTCAATCTCTCCGCCAGATTGTTTATCCATCCTAGAATTAAACAACTCAACTTCACCCAAACGAAGCAATAAAAAAGTTTCTCTGGGAAAATCTTATTGATGTATCGCACACGGCACAGCTGAAGTTTGCACAAGTTGGAAAGCGGAATGCTGGGTTCTATATTGAGAATATTTATTTAGGCGTATTTCATAGTGATCCAAGTATACACTTTATATCGGGAATGTGAATTTTTTAAAGGCGATACGATGGTGATGTGAAGTAGCAATCGTGTTGAAATTACCTAAGTCCCAACTTTCGTTTTTGTGAATTTCAATCTCTTTGTCGGCTATGATGAACCAAATGCAAGCGAGCCAGTGAGCCAGCAAAGTGAAAGAGAGCATTAACAACGTCAGAATTAAAGCCGAGTACTGCGAGTATCGATCCATCTTCTGCAGCAGCCGGGCGAGTCGCAGCAGTCTTGTTAATTTTACTAAATGTACGTTTCCGTGTGTCGACTCCTATACACGAACAAAGAACAATTTCATTTTAGAACTTCAAAGGAAATTTTCATGAACCTCCTACAGAAACAATAAAATACGAAATGAATATGTATCTAATTCGGTTGTAGGTCTCGAAGTTGTTTCAAGTTTAAGCAATATAATATTAGCAACACCGTTGAATTAATTAGTTGGCAATGTTAACTCACTGCCCCGCTGTATACGTCGGATGCGTAAAGTAGGTCAAACGGGAGCGCCGCTAGGAGATCCACCACAAACCAGCTCCGGATGTAATTAAGGGCTATCGCCTTAGAATCAGAGACTACTTCTCCTTTCTTACTGACGAATGTCGTTCGGAAATTGAGCACTATATCTGAAAACCGTGAGATAGATGTAAAAATACAATCCATCATATAAAGGTAATTAGGTAGAGTTGATTGTAATAATTTACCAATAATGAAGAGCGCCTCTACTACGACGTCACTCGTAACACTTATCCTGGGGTGTCCTTCATCAACGAAGCTAGCATTGTACGGAACCACTACAGCTACGTAAAATGTTGCTATGAGAATGAGCCAGTCCCAAAACGTTTTAAATACTCCGTAGTGTGAAATTATAAATCTTGACTTTTTTAATGCTGACGTTTTATATTCAGGCAATGGTGGGTCCGATGAGTGTAATAGATTCTGAAATAATTTACATAATTTTATTGGAGTTCTAACTATAAAAGTAATAATAAAATTCCTTTTAATATGTTCATTATGCCTACTCCGAATGAGGTTTTTGAGAATGATAAATTTTGTGTTTTGTTCTATGAGATTATTGTATAAAGCTCAAGTTGATGGATGGATAGCAGTCTATCCTTCCATTAACTTGAGTTTTAACACAAAATTTATCATCAACGATCAAAGAGTTCCAAACAACTGTCCCAAACCGCGAGGATCGATAGGGGACGCTCCGAGAGCCCATTGTGGTGGAAAACTAAAATGTGTCCCTCGGTAGAAACTAAGTTTACCTTACTAACATTGTTGAGTTTTAGTTTTGTCTTCATTTTGTCCGGTTTATAATGTCCTGAAAGCTGGTATAGTACTGCCCTAGAGCGTCGCCTGCCCATGTTCGCGGGCGACGGCGCTTCGGGGTCAAGATTGCCATTCGGGTCTGGAAGTAGGCAACTAGATTCAGCGCGGAACCGGGCGCCCAAGAGTGCCGCTGCGGGTACAAATGGGGATAACGCTAGAGTGACCACGCCAGCCGAAGGCCGCACCGCGGCTCCTGCATGCATAAACCACCCTGTTACACAGTGGACCACTGGCTACATACCAGCTACGAGTATATCTAATATAATTTATATTATGAGAAAACTTTGCCCCTTGAACGATTTTCTTATAGGCAAAAAGATATTTCTTGATTAATTCTTAATTAAAATGTACTTTTTACTCATATAAATCGAGTAGACATATTTAAGCAAATGCAAATTTCATTGGAAATACCGCACGGTATCCACGGTGAACCAGATACAAGAATTATCTTTCCAGATTCTGATAAGATATAAGAAAATCTTATAAGTAGGCTCTAATGCTGCTTTGATACCAGGAAAGTTCGAAACGCCGAAATATGAATTTATCGCCATTTTCTTTAATACAAAAACTTCAAGTGGATTACTTTGACTATTTATATTAATATAGGTAGAGAGAAATTATGAGCCTCTGATATCTATATTAATATAATGATAAATAGGTACATGGGTAGATTCTAATATCTATTTAATAATGCGGCCATCGACATTTTGAATTTTCATGAGCTGATATCAAAAACAGTACTTATGTCGCCAGAAACAAAAGTAAGCGAATACTAAGCAGCCTACAATGCGACAATTGAATTATTTGTAAACAATATTATTAAAAAGACATTAATTTCAATGACAATAATATATGATTGTAACAAAACAATTAAAAATATATTAAAGGTTCTACCTACGTAAATTTGAGTTAGATACAGATAACATTTCAAAAGCACGAGTAAGCGGAGTTAAAAAAATCACTATTTAATTTAAGACTTATTATTTTTATGGTATCTCTACTCATAAATTCAAGCAAAACACATTAATAGGAATAAGTAGCAGTTTTTTTTGTATGTATTTTAACTGAGGCTATTTTAGGTAAACGATAATTTATAGCAAAGCAGTGCGTTTGGCTTAAAATTTACGAAACTTATGCACTAATCAATTTACTTAAATAAACATTAATCGCTAAAATGGGCTGCTAAGCGCAAATCTCGAGAACGGTTAGATCGCATTGGATAGTTTTTTTTATCTTCGTTAAGGCACGGAAAGTTCTTACGGAGAGAAAAAATAAGTTAGAAAATAAATTAAGATTCGTAGAAGATTGGTACTTACTTAAATATCAGATTTTATTATTTATTCCAGTTAGAATTGAATATTTGTAGCTAAAACAGCTAGTTAACAATGGAACTTTATTTTCAATAAATATCCTACATATTTTTAAACAAGTCCATCCTAGGGATATCGGAATTGCCCAGATATTGGGTCGCGGAGTTCTAATGGCATTTGCGGTCGTTTCGTGTCAAAATACAGATATTAGCTTATTTAGGGGAATTGTTTTATCATGATCAAATCAAAGCTTATATTATTTAAAACAAGGGTATTCAGAAAGATATACAAATCCGTAAATGTAAGGAATAACACCTACAATGAAATGCTTTTGTTTTTCATAATTATATGTTTTTTTGGTATATTGTGAAGTTGTAAAACTACAAACGATATTGTAAGCTTTTTCGGATCGTTGTATTAACATACCATAATAACCCTGTTTAAGTTATGTATAACCCTGTTTATATACCTAGGCATATTATAGAGCAATATTTGTTTTGAATAACTTTAGTAATTATTCGATAATTAACATAAATTACCACAAAACTGGGAATATAAGCGCGAGACGAATCGCTTAATCCCCAATTTGTAAACAAGCACTTTCTCGACGTCCAACTTGTAGTACCTAATTACAGTTAAATTCTGTAGTCATCACAGTTATTCAGTCTGGTTTCTAAATTAACTAAATTAAAAGTAAACTTTCCCGTATAGCTCATTCTAACTTCATTGAATACAGGCGGCTAAACTTTTAAATTCAGTTTGGGTACTGCCCCCACTTCAAATCTGGAGTAGTTTTTGTTCAAAGAACTATTCATAACTATTGAATAAAAATTCAATCAAATCAATGCCACGTTCCGTTTTTTGCATGTTTAAACCTTTTGACACCAAAAAGTATGTTTTCTATACGTAGACATTAATGCTTTAATTGTGATTTTATGAATGTTGTAGTAGTTAATATGAATAACAGTTTTGTTATGTTATAGAAAAGATCAAAATAAAAGCGTGTGTCCCCGCCTAGGCTAGCCTGATTAAGTACAGTCATTTTAAACCATAACAGTAGTTATGTTGGATGACGTCTAAGGAATTATATTCATATTAAATAAGTACACAGACTTACAGTATTACAACTTTAACATTTTAAATCTATTATTTTTTTACTAGAAGCAAAACACAGAGCATAATTACTTAAATGACTTTTATATTTGTACCACAAAGTAATACAGCATGCAGAGATAACTTCTACAAATTGCCATAAGTTGTTCAATAAGTAAGTATTGTTTACCTATGGCCTAGACTAGTATCAAAATTAATTATAAACGCCATGCTTACACAGATAAAATTAAATTAATGGATAAAAATACAGTAGCCTAAAGTAAGAAGCATGCAATCTTACATGCTAGCAATCTATGAAAATAAGAAAATTTATAAGTCTAGCTTTCAGGGGAGTGACAATACAGGCGGTTTTTACTGAATACCTAAAACGATTACATCCAAGTATGGTCTCAATGGCACATTCGGGCCTATTTTTCTATTCAACATGCCAAACAATTTGCTACTGGAAATTAGTGCTCTCTGAAGGCCTTTCGTTGTTTTATATAAGACAGGCCATCCAGGGGCCCCTTGGGCATGACAAAGTTTGAGGTCTTTTTAAATGATAATGATTTTATGATTTTTATCGCGGCTTTCGGAATAAGTATTTATTGTTACTTTCTGAGACCGCACCTCGACGTGTTAATAAGACCATATAGCGATTAAGAGAGAGATGCAGCACTAAAAATTAAATAGCATCTCTTTCTCACAACCTGCAAATGATCGCGTTGTCACGTTATGGAACGGCCTCTGTGCTAAAAATGGAGAAGCGCCACCACCGATTCAAATCGTGTATTGCGTCCCTTCAATTTAACTTAAAGTTTTAGCAAAAATTTTCAATGTCATATACTCGTATGCTGATCCAAATGAGTGAGTTTCACGTCTAACCGTCTGTATTGTCAAAATTATTATTACAACATGTGCAGTAAATAAAATATTAAAAACTATCTAAGTATCAAAAACACGTAGATATTGCGCAAAGTATGGACCATGAAATAATTCATAAAACGCAAACTGGCGACATGTTTGTTTTATTCCAGCGGTTAACAAGGGGTTAGTAAATATTTTAAGAATAAAATTATCGTTATTTAAATTTTAATACGAAATACAGGGTGGTTTCCAATTATTGAATGTACTTTCAAGTTTTGGTATTAAAATTCTTGAACAAACAGCCTATGCTTCAAGTTTTATTAACATTGCTGGGTGTAAGAAACTAATCTCAAACCTTGGTAGAAATTAAATAAGAAACTTTTGAAATTTATGTTTATTTGGTTAACATAATAAATCTAAAATGCTAGAGAATATTATTATGATTACATTTATTATTAAATGTTCCTTTAATTGAAGCATATGCTATATATAAAAGAGGAAATCTTATTAAAATTAAGCGAAACTAATGAAAAATTTATAATATTCTAGAAATCTAGATTAATTGTAAATTATGAAAAGTCTAATTATAAATTTACACCTACGTAGGTATAGTTACATTAACGGGGGTCCTTTGCAAATAGGTCCGCATTATGTTGGTCCTAATTAACTTAAAATGTGGTTGGTTAAGTTATGAGTTTGTAAGTAAACAAAGAAAACAATTGAATTATATTTGCTACAAAGTGTTTAATGCTAAATCTATTTCTATCTACTCAGACTTATCGTCTGTCTAGCTACAGTCTAATTTTATAAGTTCTACACAGTGGGTACGATGTAATACTCGTAAAGGAACTTTACCGTGCGGTGATGCTCGCAACTCGCTATGGCAACGGGAGCTACGGGAGCTCAATCTAATGCTATCAACCTTATAGGTGTACCTATAGCACTAGAACAACGTGCTGAGTATGAGTTAATACAATGCACAAACGGTTAACATCCTCGAAAAAATACCATTAACTGTTGAAAAGACCTCAGTAAAAGGTCAATATTTGGAAAGTACTTGTTATATTTTTTAATAGGTTGCATTTTGTTAAGGAGTTTCGAGTATCATCATTACAAAGGCACTCACCGCTGTCAAAGTTCTCATTAGTGTTCATGGCGGCCATCTTGGTGTTGGTGATATCCTTGAAGGAGGCGAGAAATAAAACCACTTCTCGTTTCTCATTCTTAATTGGAACGATGTCGAGCAAACACCAAAAGGGAGATCCTGTAACAATTTCATTAATGAATACTAATTTCTATTGACATTCAAACCAATAAATTAACGTCTTAAGAAACATTGATTATGTATGAAGCATCTTACTCTTGTTAACTGGTATTCGTGACTTTAAAGTACTATAAAACGTTCATCGGATGTCATTTTGAAGTAGTCCTTAATATAGTGTCGGCACAGCGTCGTTCTGCAAGCAGTAAACGTTGGTGACGACGAACAGCTGGGTACTTATAAAAGTTTAATTTTGTCGAATGGAATCGTAAACCCCTTATTGGTTTTTGTTTACGATTGTGGCATGGACGACGTTTTGCAAAGCCATTAATCCAAGGGATCGAGGAACGAATTAAAAATATTTTTTCTACCATCTCAGTTTTATGACACTGAGCAACCGCTTGTTTATACCTAAATCAACTAATTGTGCCAATTCACTTACAGATCTAAAAGAAAAACCTTTAAACCGTTGTGAACAAACCCGACTGCGACAAGAATCAAATGAAACACATCAAATAAGATTTTTTCTATGTTCAGGAACAGTGGTTTCCAGTTTATAGTCGTACTTACGTATGTAGGTACCTACACAAAAATACATAGACTGTTAAGCTTATACCTATCCTTGATAGTCGGGTGATACACATACCTAATTAGGTATAAATTAAAAAACAGTTTTGTATTTCTTTTTTCGTAAAATAACCCAAGAACAACGAGGCGACTCTAGTCCATACAAATATTGTCGCCATTTTTTTTGGAAATCCTCATGGGCTTACACCGCCCGAGAAAGGTCACGGGGCGTATCGCACTCCACCGGTATTGGATCTGGTCAGCCTGTGGATGGCTGACATTCTCAAGACATCGGGACTCCAGCGTGCCAAGGAGAAGCACGTAAAGCTGTCGGTCCCGGTTGTCATAAGAAAACATATGACAATCGTCAGTGGTTGTCAGAAGCCCAAAAAGCCTGACAACCAGTCTATCCTTCGAATATCGGTTATGCCCAGAAATTAGTTTACGGAGTAACGGAGGTCTGATGCAGACTAAAACCAGACGGGTATGAGGACAGAACGAGGTTTGATTCCTCCGTGAAAACATTGCAGCCAAAGCCAACCAAAACATGGCTACCATTTTCATGGATGGATGTTCTGAAAAAACACCACTCTCAAGCGACCTATCCTTCGTTTGCCAGTTGTATTAAAAGTGCGAAAACCATTTAAATTTTAAAAACAAACCATGACTGCGCATAAAGCTGCAGTCTGATTTAAAAAACTGGCACGTACGTAGCTTCGATACGGAGATACGAAAGTGCAAAGCTTAAAAACTTTTTCGTTGCTCTTCCACGAATGCAATTCAACGGCATAACTTCTCTGTAGATATTGAGTTTCATGCTTTAAAATGCAATTCACCTAACGTTTATTACAGTACTTTAATATATTTTTAGTTTCGAAATTGCGTTCCTGACTTGTTTGAGAAACAAATACTATTAATAAGATTATAATTTGTCGATAGGATAAAGCAGGATTGACAAACAGTCTACATACAGTTATAAAAGTTATAGTATGAGTACATATACCTATGTTCGTAGTAGTTGTATAATTTATGGATAAATTGTATATGATCGTTTGTATTTCCATAACATGAATTCATCCAAAGTCTTGATATCGGTCGAAATTTAATGGATAAATTGTATATGATAGTTTGTATATCACCATAACATGAAATTTATCCAAAGTCGGTCGAAAAATGATTCAATTCGGATTGTCAAACATTGTATATTAGTTTTGGAATTGCTTACCACTTTTCTTATAAAATATAAGTTCCAGTTTGAGTTCGTGCTTGGACTCGAGCGCGGAGTCGATCTCGAGGCGGTGCTCGTCGCGCGTGTCGGGCCCGTGTAGGAACTTGCACGCGCATCCTTTCTGCATGATGTGCGCGCGCGTCCACCCCGTCAGCTCGCAGAACCCGTCCGAACAGTACACGATGGGGTAGCACGGCACCTGAGCGTTGCCCAACACGAAGTTGCTGTCTGCAGACAAGAGATACGAGATACATTTATTTACAAAGTTGGGTCAAACTACTGATCGAGCACTGTTATCGGTATTTTTTTATGAAATTCTTAATAAGTTTGTATGGTTTGCATGAGTTTGTGCCCAGTTAATGGCAATAGGCTTGCCTCCTATTACATGGGAGCTGTCGGCGAACTGTGGGCTTACATTGGTACACCATTGCTTAACCGTTCGGGGAAAGCTAACGTGATGTAAACTATGTATATCCCTACTTCCGTACTAATATTATAAATGCGAAAGTAACTCTGTCTGTCTGTCTGTGTGTTACGCTTTCACGCCTAAACCACTCAACCGATTTTGATGAAATTTGGATAGACTAAAGTTTGTGAAAGGACATAGGCTATCTTTTATTGCAGAAAATAGTTTTGAAGGGGTTGAAATAGGGGGTGAAAGTTTGTATGGGAATTCGTCATTTTTCAAGATAAAACCATGAAACTTTATATTAAGGCTCTTGATAATAAATTAATAAATATTTTGTGCTAGCGTTTTTGAAATTTAGAACTGTGTGGGGATGACATAGGGGATGAAAGTTCATTTAGATTAGAAGTCCAAACAAAGTCACGCTTTCAGGTTTAACCCCGGACCCGATTTTGATGAAATTTGGAAAAAAATAGACTAGACCTTGGGAAAGGATAAAAGCTGCGTTTATATTTCGGTAAATAATAAAGTTGGGCAAATTTTGTGGTCTACCCGAGCAAAGAAGCGGACGGGAAATTGCAAATTATCCGTAGAATCAGAAATGGAAAAAACTTAACAGTCAAAATCGTGTTGTCCACGCGGGCGAAGCTGTGGGTGGAAAGCTAGTAGTTATATATATTGGCTTTCCCCCAAAGAGATTTAATAGTAGTAGTGTATTAAATGTCTTTGCTTTCCCCCTAACCCTCCCCTGACTGTTGATATCTGCGGATATTCCTCACTATAAAAGAAATCCTGTCCTGTGTAATAGGCGGACAACTTCCACAAGTTTACCTCCCTAATTTTCACTTGAAGCGATCCTTGACGCTACACAGTGCATTGGCTAATTTAATTAACTTCGTAGATGAGCTTTCTTATCAAAGGATGGGACGGTTGCCTTTTAGCTAATTGCCTTGAGTTTGCAGATAAGTAAAATGAACAGAAGTTAAATACATATACGTAGGTGATCGTTTATATCACCTATAGGTTGTCTGTTGTGGGTGTGACCAGATATTAAGACCGCCTTTTACAGTTATACATTAGGTAAAATTATGGGATGACTTTGAAAATAAGTGACAAATCGAAATGGCAGGTCAATCGTCATTTTTATTCCGCTTAAAATGTAATTTAGAAAGTCTTAACAACACAAAAATATTCTTATTCGGCTTTACGAATATCTTAGATAGTGCTAAATAAGCTTTTGCCTCCAGGTAAATTTTACTGGTTTTTTCATTTAAAAAATTCAAGCATGTATTGTTTCCGCGTCGCGCCTGACAACTGTCATGCAGACAGTGACACTAGTAGCAACTGCTACTAGTGTCAACTGTCAAGCCGTTTGGTCATACGCATCCCTTCCCAGCAGTAGCCGCCCTCCGCTCTCTATAACACTCTCAGTGCTCCGCACTCTAAAAAAATTCTTCGCATAATATAGAATTATATGTTTTAATTTGTCTATCTATATATATATATATAATCTATATACCAGTAAGTATAAGTAGGTACATATATGTATATTGTACAGTGAGTATATACAGTTCAGTATTACTTATCTATAGTCCAAATCAATTTAGGCTCACATTGTGGAAAGGCGGTCAAGTGATTCGAGCGACGTAGATTTCTCAGAGCGAAATCTGTTCTTGTATTCTCTTCTAGAATTTTATCCGTTGGGCAACATTTGGACTTATGGAACAAGATAGTAGCGAATTATGTAAAGTCGAAGTGTGTACATATTTTTGCTCGTGACTATACTTGCAAGAGTCGCAATACACGAAGGAGTATATATGTAAATAGCTGTCAGCCAGCTCGCACTTGACCTTGTAGATCAAACGATTTGAGCGATAGACATGTGGCGTTCAATCTGTATTATTACATGACTGTTAAATAACAACATAAAGGTTTATAAAAGAGAATTCGCTTTGATGAGGATTAATTATCTAATGTATTTTTTTAAGTAACAATGTTGTTGTGAACAGTTTTTCTTTCTTCCGTTGGGTCACAACAAAACACTCACAACAACGTTAAACTTTTTTTAAGAAATACTTCTCCATTTTTATGAATGCCCAGGATTATCTTGTATATACTCGTAAGTCGTACCTTTGCATTCATGAGAATCGGAGCATTAATTCACGTTTGAAATGACGTATGGGAGTACATTATATTTCATGAAAGCATTTGCAGGTGCAGAAGAGGGCAGGTTAAAGTTTTGATTGCTCTCGGGTGCCGGCGAGGGTCGAAACAGTTGAGCGTCGAGTGGACGATAAGCATTTAACCACGGAACTTTGTTGATAGCAGTTTACGTTAAGCGTTTACACCATGTGGCGCATGTCCCGTCTCAATTTTTTATCAATATTTCTAACTTCCATAGAGGGACGGTACTAAAGCGCAGAAAATTCGGAAGGCAAAAACTCAAGCGATGCCATAGCAAATTGACTTGAACATTTTTCCCCTCCCTTCATAATTTGCAGGGAAAAGAAAGAATATAACACGATTGAATGGTTTGAACAGTAGACCCTATTGCCTTAACATATAAAAACTATCAAATCCAATTATCGGCGGAATAGAAAACCTTCCAAAACTCATTTTGAATGGGGAAATTAGTTGCGATTTATGAGCGGTATTTCTAGGGACGTAATTCCACTTTTCCGGTTTGTTTACCTACGATATAGGACGGTGGATATTACACTTGGGTATGATAATAATTACTACCATATATTTGTACGTCACCTGAAACCTACATACGTATTGGGTGGGTAGTGGAAAGGGAGTTGTATTGGCTTTCCGGTTACCATAATATGCAAGCGATTTCAACATAGAAACAATTGTATTTCCACGAACTGCATGCTTGTTATGACATGGTTCCAAGCTATCGCGTGTGGGGGTAAAATTGTTTACATAAATAAATAAAAAATTCTAAATTAATTTTCTTTATTCATAAAGTCGTTTTATCTATAAAAACTTTCAATGCAGACTAGAAGTTTAAAATTCGAAAAAATGTTTCTTGGGAGTTCAATTAATGTCGTTGCACTACGCGTCGCTGGCTTGAAGATTTTTCTCAATACCTTATAAAAGAAAAAAAATCACTAAGGGGATTTGAAAATATTAATGTAAGTATATATACTTTAATACATTTTCAAATCTCTTCACACCCCATTCTGAGCATACAACGGACGTGAATCATATCGAATAGAGATTTCCTCCAACGCAATTTTGCTAATGCAGGCAGTAGTGCATTCCTACAAAATCGGTCGGCGTGACAACCCTGAACTCTCATGTGCCGCCCTTGCCACGTTGTGGATATAAGGTACGTATTATATTCCCAGTCACAAAGCCCACTCACCAAAGTATCATGTAAATTTGACACAGTGAGTAATGTCGCCCCCACAATACTGGATTTATTTACCGATTCCCGTCAAACACATGACTTATCAACAAGTAATATTATGATGCGTTTAAATAACGGTTTATTTACGTAATAACATGCAATACACTGGCTGAAATAGTACCTATATACATGTCATGAACGAAGGGCGCTTTGTATGCGAAAGTGTTTTCTATTTTTGATTTATAGTGAAAGGGATATGATAACACCTATTGGAACTGCACCTAGATAAAAGAATTGTTAAAACTGTAATAAAATTGTTCAGGTTCAGTTTTCAATTCTTCCTTAAATTTTAGTCTGTGTTGTTTTAACATATTTCCAATTTTGGACAAGGATCTAATTATAAAGCTTATTCACTTGACAAATATGTGAACCAATTTATTTAAGACGCGGCTATGGAACAATTCGTGCATAAATTAAGTATATTTCATTACATTATCATAATAAATGGGTATTACAAGGGATAAATTTAATACTTAAAAATACATAAACAATTTGATGTTAATGCATATTTTTATGGACCAATAAATTAAGTTGTGACGTTTTTATTTATCAAATTTTGTTTTGGTACGTAAATAAGACTTCTTATTGGATGAACCGTAACTAAGCAACAGATTCTGGATTCGAATCCCAGGTTGGGCAGTACCTTAATAAGTGTGTTGGAATTCTCAGTTTCAGCTTAGAGTTTTGATCTGTGCGGCCGATAATGCCTTCGCTCACCACATGGAACCGAAAACTTACTATCAAAATGGATGGACAGCACCACTACTTTGCTTAACAGGCGTGAGGGTATGATAAAGTTTAGGTGACATATTTGGTTAAAAGACAAGCTCGTGCCGCTGTTGTGGCTAACCGTTCTAACTCTACTAATAAGTTTTTACCACTGATAAATTGTTTCTACGGCATTGTTGAACTGTTGAAAAACCCACGTCAAAGTCAAAATTAACTTCATTTTCAAGAGTTCCTTTTAATTAAAACAACGGGCACATAAATTACTTACGTAATCAAAGCAACTAAAAGTACCAACTTATGTTTCAAAAATCATAATTGAACTGTGGATGTTGCGTTACGTAGACGCTCCAATGAATAAGAAGGGAAAAGTTTATAATGAACGTTGGATAATATCTATAATTACGTATAACAATTCAGCCTGGGTCTGTTTGCTTAGAATATTTATTTTTTAAGCAGTCATCAAAGTAGGCTAGCATGCTGGGCTTACCCCTAAATGGTATTTCGATACACAGAATAAACCGCCTGCCTCATTAATCTAGAGGTCCTAAGTGCGACTGCTTCGCTAGAGGTCCGATTCCCAGGTCGAGCAAAGTGTTATTGGGTTTTTCTATGAAATTCTCAGTAGCAAATTGGAGTCTGGATTTATGCCCGGTTAGTGGCAATAGGCTTGCCCCCATTAAATGGCACCTTAACATACCCGCGAAGTGTGGGTGTAAATTATAACACCTCTGCCTAACCCTTCGGGGAATACAGGCGTGATGGTACGTACTCAATAGAATCCTAATTAACTGCCTTTTTAAGTTTAAAGGGCTTAGTGCCATTTGAATTGCCACGAGAATTTTAAAGACCGTGTACCTATATAATATTTTTTTCCATCCACAATATTTTTTGGAATGGTCTATTGTTTTACATAGCCTTATAATCTATTATATATAAAATTCTCGTGTCACAATATTAGTTACCATACTCCAACTCCTCTTCCTTATACTTATGCATATTCAGTCGGTCTAAGAATCGGCTACTATCTATTTTTTATACCCCTAAGTGATAAATAATACTCCACGCGGGCGAAGCCGCGGGCGGACAGCTAGTAGATATATATAATAAGTCAAAAAAATATTTCAACTTCTGTGTAAATCCGTATAGTAAATTTCGTTTTCCAAAATAAAATATAAAAGTATTACTCCGAACTTTTGTCTTAGATATATCTATTTCTCATCTGTGGCCGAAAAATAAGTCCCGATAACGACCAGATACATCTCTTATTATAAGGAACTATGGTCGGTTGGGCAACCTCCCTGAGAGGATGAACGAATATAATACCTACGTGTGTCGTCATCGCGAAAAATTATTTCGTAATATCAGAAAATCATAGGTACGTTCATATCTTTTACGTGAAAAGGAAATGCCCGAAGCGATGCCATATATAAACCAAACGTTTTTCTTTAGTGCCGGGGCTACACGAGTGTTGTAAACAGTTTTCGTTGCTGGTGGCAATTTCTTAGCGGCCCACGCAGACTAGACTCGCTCACACGCGATTCTTTTCATTCCACTGCACATGAATAGCTAAAAATAGAGCACACTTAAACGTTAGCTCCTTTTAGATTTTGTTTAGAAATCAGTTCTGTGTAGTGCTGATTATAACTTAGTATGTTTGGCGACTAATTTGTGGGATGTTGGTTGTTGTAAATAACAATAAATCACACACTTGAATAATTTATTTAAACTTTGAATCAGAGAACGTTACATGAGAATCAGTCGTGCCGCCATTATGCCGCACACTAGGGGAGGCCTACGTCCAGCAGTGAACTAGTATAGGCTGATGATGATGATGATGATGATGATGTTTTATATCTGGTTTGTGATAGGTAATTTACCATACCCATATATAGACCTTCTTTAACAGTACGAATGATCTAGGTGGCAGATAATTTGAGGATGTTTTATATTTGGCTTTCCATGCTTTCTAGTCACGGGTATGGGATTCGCGACATATGCCTCACCATGCACTATGGTAGGAAACCTCGCAACCTTCTCGAAGGCGCGCGTGTTGCAAACCATATAGGTGAATCTTACAGAATATGAGTTTTCAGATCTTAATGTACCTATCTTATCTGTTAGGTATATTTTTTGAGCACTTAGCAACCAAAATTTTTTTGTTAAATATGTTAGATATTTTATCTACGTAATTTAAGCATCATTATCATTCTAGCCCTTTCTGAAGTATTTTGGGTTCGACTTTCAGTCTAACCACAGCTGCTTTGTATTTAAAAAAAAACGAAGGTAATAAAACCTCTGTAATTCAATTTCTGGACAATACCGATAGCTGAATGTCAGTATTTCTGATTACCTACTCTCGACAAATAACGCGAAAGACCGGTGTAAAGTGCTCTTCGTCTTTTTAAACCATAATCAAATCGATTGTCATTGGTGCAGACTCGATACACTGGATACACTTCTCGATGCAATCTATCACTCGGCACACTCCAGTGTATCGAGTCTGTAGTTCAGTCTATACTGACCTCGGCAACGGCAGCTCAAGCTTTCAGATCAAACTGATTTATCAGTGTGATAAACACACTGAATAATCGATCTAAAGATAAGATACGATATATAGCTACGAGCCCCACTAGAGCTAGCTATGTTTGAACTTTTAATCGGTTCATTAGTACTGAAATGTATCTTCTGATTACGGCTATCATTATTCCATTGGCTTAAATGGAATTAATAGTAATCGGTTTTCCCTTACGAATAAATTAATGGGTTCGATACGATATAATTGCTTTGTGCTTGAGACCGTTGAAGGAACAATAGACCAAGGTTCGATGCGATATAACATTTAGGATTCACTGAGTTTAAAAGGGTTAAGGAATCAGTGTGCAGTTTACCTGCGTTGGTAAGGGTCCATCTTTCAATGCATGATCTGCTTATAATGTTTCAACTGCTGGGACACAGGCAGGCCTCCTCTCGGTGAGAGGAGTGGGTCGGTATCAACCACGCGGACCACTGCGGGTAGATGCCGGTATCCTCATGATGTTTTCTTTCACCGTTTTGGGAGCAGCGGTGATTTTATTTATTTTTTAAAGGCACACCAACGACATATTCACAATGAAGAAATAATTTACATAAAACGAAGCGCCTGTCTGAGTTCGAACCTACGACCTAGAACTCGTAAGTCGCGGCCGTTACTACCGCTCGATAGACACAAAAAAATGCTTTCCTAGAGTTTATTATTGAGCATCTGAGGGAAAGAGGGGAGTCTCCATTCATCGATCAAAGAACCAATACATTAAAGGTACGATACAGTTGTGATGCAATCACACACGTTTTCGACGCCCCGTATGTATTCGAATGATACCTATCTCTGGCACGGAATGATCGATACGTCAAACGTATCAATTGAGCTATTCTCTCCATCATTTTCTAGTTCTATGCCTTTGACATTTAAAAACTCGTGTGTGTTTAAGAAACTGCTTTAAATGCAAATGGAAAATGCTATAAAGATAGTGAGATACTGGAGGTGTTAAAGGCACGGCTGGCTGTGATTGGGGGAGTGTTGGCGCCGACACTAATGTATGGTAGTGAAAGTTGGGTATGGCAGAAGAAACATGAAAGCAGAATAAATGCTGTAGAGATGAGAGCTTTGAGAAGTATGTGTGGTGTTACGCTAAAAGATAGAGTGAGAAACAGTGTGATAAGGAAGCGTTGTGGAGTGAAAGAAGATGTAGTAACAAGGATTGAGAAAGGTATGTTAAGATGGTTTGGTCATGTAGAGAGAATGGATGAACGGAGATTGACGAAACAAGTATATATGGTGACTTGTGGCACTGTTTGTAGTAAATTAATTATAATAATAAAAATTTATGGTCTCAAAAAACACATACATGGTATAAATCCCAGATCCCATAGGTACTAACAGTCCCTGTCTCGTGAGGTCTAGTCTCTTTCTATCCGACATATTGAAAGCCAACAAGACGTTTATTATTATTTGCAAATACTTATGATATTTTTAAGTGAACTAGAATTTCAACAAGGCATTTAATATTCATAAATATAACAGCCAAATCTAAATGGGAATGTTTTAAGTGGTCATACGGCATTTAAAACTAGAAATAACTTTATTGCGGTCATGACTGCAGTGTAGTGCACGTTTGCAAATCTGTGGCTAATTTTACTGAATCGGTTCGGTCAATGCGCCGACGCTTCAGGGAGCGGAACAGAAATAACGGGCAGTTAATTGAAACTGGCGCCAATCGGCCCGATATAATGTGCAATCAAACTACTTCAGTGAGACGATGCGCATCACATGCTTATGGTCGTTATATGATGTAATGATGTATTACTATGAAGATCATTCAATCATCCTTAATCAGACATGTGTAAACTGTTCAACAATCAACATAATGATGAGAAACACACTTATAAATGTTACCAATGTTCCGACATTTGTGTATCGGAAGAAACAGATTGAATTGTAAAGATCAATAAGAAGAGGTAGGTACTTAGGCGGAGGAACATACAATCTCCTGTCAAGCCATTCTGACGGACATATAAAATACTGATATGAAATCGCAACTAGCTGTACTGTAAGCCAACTTAAATCTAAGTCCTAGGCCATGATGATGATGAGTTTCACCTATGTTATTAGTCTGTTCTTAGTCTATATTTGTACAATAAACATGATTAAATATTATTCGGATAGTTCAAATCCTTCCATTAATGATAGAATTGGTAACTAAAAAGGGGCTCGTTCTATTTAAGCCTTATTGTTTGTTCGAAATTGTAAGTCGGCTTGACCTTATGCGAAATAAATTGAGTTTGTTCAACTCCAATACAAATATTATTACTTTTTTCTTGTATGTACGCTTTGAACGTGTCTTTTGGCGAAGTTAATCCTCTGCATTCATCAGAATTCCTATAAAGCCCAACAGGGAGCGAGATTATGGGTGACTGTGAATAGCAGTTGAAACTCAGTCTCTGCTTTATTTCTTTTTTTCATGGCGTTTTGTTTGTTCCAGTTTCAATATTTTAAGGCTTCGATCGTTAGATTTCTCTTAATTTTCTTTTATGTAATTTTTTCATACAGGTAACTATGTAGGTATAGCATAATCTTTTCATAAATAATCCTATTATGGGATCTTAGTCTTATTACCCCATGCCCACGTAATATCCTTTAGTTTTCTTCAGATTTTTTTACTAAAATGTTTAAGGTAAAATTCATATTTAGACAGCTAATTAAATGAAGTTACAGGAAGGGGTAATAAGGCTAAGTCAGGGGGTTTGTAGAGTAAATTAGAATAAATAAACTGTTAGCTTAACCGGCAAAATTGAACGCGTAGGCATGATAGCGGATTAAAGTTACTTCCTTAAGTAACAATGTAAATACTTAATTAAATGTTTCCTTGAGATTTGTATTTTTGATTTCCTAATTTTTTTGTCTGTGTTGATATTGTCTACGTTTTATTGAATATAAATATGTATTTATACTGACTTATTAAATTATTGTAGGCACTTACTACATAGTTAATCTAAATTCATTAGAATTTCGGCCTGGGTTTTCAGAACTTGCGCGTAACTTTAAGAGTATATTATCATGTGTTTGGGTATATAGTTACTATTCGTAACAAACTTTGTATTTACCAAATAGGTATTAAATCTCGTGTAGGTAAATATCAAAACTTTGTGTTTCAATAAATTTACGGTGGTGTGCCAATTTATCTCTGGTTTAAATGGTTTAGGATTGAGTATAAGACACATAAGTTAAAGCTGTAGCATTTAGGCATACGAATATCTATGCTACTAATAAATATACTAAGCATAAATATAAACGTAAATTTATATGAAATATAATGTAATAAAGAGCTATTGCAAACAAAAGCGTTGATTGGAAATACCTGATAAATGAAAATGATTGAACCGTGACAGAATGTAATGCGTGCTCAGATGAATGGCAGAATACTTTTTATATGGCCTCGCTGACATCACTATTGATAGAACAGTTATCAACTAAATATTTTTTATGGTCTCTTAAAAAGTTGCACATAAATAGAGCCGAAAGAAAAGCAAAATGAAAATGGGTTTAAAAACAAGGAATTTATAAGCATTTTCCTTTTATGCTAGACATGGTCGAGCGCACTATATTTGCTTGTGACGTCACAATCCGATATGCCACAATTTTTTCTCTCAATTCCCACCAAAAATTTAACCCGAATAGGCCCGTTATTTTCTAGTTAACTACCCTATTTATTCCATTTGCTTAAGGCTCTTTCATATTATTGCGTAAATACATATTTCTTTATAGTTTATAACCAAGGAGCAGACGAGCCATCTGATGATAGCAATCACAACACAAGAGGAGTTGCCGATGCGTTGCCGACCTACGGACTGCAGACTGCTGAAGCCGCAGCAACTGAGAGGGAGAATTGTCTCTCACGCGCAAAAGCTTTTTATGCTCTTATAGTCTACTCCATCATGATGTGCCTTCTATCAGTACTTCATATCATATTTAACACGCATAAATGATCATACAGCGCATGTTTTTCTCTTTCCACTACAAGAATTAAAAAAAAAAATTGCGAATATCAGATTCTATCAATCTAATTATTCGGATGTAGTTTTAATACTAAGATCGTTATCTATACGACGTGGGAAGCACTCACTGAATAGAGCAACGCCCTTCAAATGACAATGAATTTTATCGAGTCGCGTTCTCATACGTCATCAATTCATTCTTATTCATCGAGTTTAAAAAGTTATCTAATTGAATTATATTAGTATATATATTTACATAAATTAAGACTTAAAAAGACGGAGCAGACCCGTTTCAGGTTGGCATGAGAAATAAATTTTTGATGTTTCCAGGGCGCAGGCTGTGAAGTAATATTTTTTCGAACTGGGAATCGAAGCCAGGATTTGCGATTTCCTGTTAATTCAGCAACACCTATATCGGCTCTGAGTGTCTAAAATATAGGACTTGAATTCTTAAGAGCAGGTCACCAAAAAAAAGGTTAGATATACGGGCATGGTATGTGTATAAAAGCAATAGCTATTATGAATCACAAGATGTTAAATCTACTAGGAACCTAGGTGGGAATTCTAATTCCTATTCTGATCCCTTTTGGATAGCTTTTTATTTTAAAGCCACTAAGTTCAAAGAATTGAAATTCAAAAGTAAGCATTAGCAACAAATGGAACGATAAAATGGCTTTAAATTTGAAACAAAATACACAAATTTAACAAAAACTAAGTAATTAACCACTGTAACCATTTCAGACGAGACGAGATAATTACCTATGCCTCTCATTTCCAAAATACAAACTAAAGTTAATAGTAACCTAAACGTTTGAGATGCTTAGGTAAATGGATGGCTGAGTATACGAATATAAGCTTATTTACTTCGTTAGTAAGCGGTAGATAGATAATTTGATATGATATGATATGATAATTTTTTCCTCAAAGCCCTTTTTAGTATAAGTTACTGTTTATACCTATGTATAAATATTTTTTTTGATATCTGTCAAGCGATCGCGATTACTGAGTGTGAGGGTGGTTTCTTTGTTGTTGGGTTTTCTAAGAACATTCTCAACAGCCGCTCTGGGCTTTGGATTTAAGTCCGTATAATGGTAATAATAGACTCGCTACCAACATCAGTACTTACAACCTTGCTTAAGTTTTAGGGGATACAGTTTTATGTTATCTCATGCTATGGTTATTTCCGTGCATGGCGTGAATAACTTAATAAGTCGAAATATTTTGTTACAGAAATTTGAATTTAGAACTTATGTCTAATGGTTTAATTTTGTTCAGACTTTACTGACGACTTATCAAGTTATTCACGCCATGCATGGATTTATTACTTTACTTTACCGCGCAGTGTTTTCTTGTAGTCTATAATACATGCAAGAATGAAATTTTAGGAAATAATGTGATTTGATGGATTGTATAAGATTAACACAAAGGCAACGTTATCTTTTGCCTTAAAAGTAAAAAAGAAACCCTGACGATAAACCCTTTTAACGTAATGAAAAGATTTCTTTCAAAATTTAGAATCTACGAAGAAAAATGAAAACCTTATATTTTCCTCTTAAATATAATCCGTCTCTACTGGATTTCAAACTTAATAATAAGAAAAGGATTAAATTAAAAAACACCAGAAAAATTCTAAGAGAGTAAATTATCTGAGGATAACAGAAATTACTCTCGTGCGAAAATCTTTAGTGAATAAGATACAGTAGTTTCATTGATTCTTATCTAGGGCTCTTGTAAGTTTTTGTATACTTATCTACCTATGCTATGAATCAGGTGAATTCGTCAACATCATCATCTCCCTATATTATAATTATATAAGTTTCGTGTCAGGTTATACTTAAGTAACTATGGAATGTTCTACAAAAAAAACAATTATCATCATCAACCCATACATTGTCCCACTGTTGGGCACGGGTCTCCTCTCAGAACGAGAGGGATTAGGCTAAAGTCCACCACGCTAGCCTACTGCGGTTTGTGCTTCACACGCCGTCAAGAAAATCCCTTAGACATTCAGGTTTCCTGTCGATGTTTTCCTTTGTTTTGACTTTGAAAAGTCAGAGTTCAGAGTTACAGCTTTGAACTGAGACCTTAAAATTAGCGGTCCAATGGTAATAAGTAAGTATAATAAGGCTTTCACTGCACTTAAAATAAATACGAAAAAAAAGAAACAGTTTCAAATATTTTCTTTTTATTTTGTTGTTATTAGTTAATAAGGAGTGACTTGTTTCCGGTATATATGTGTAAAAAATAAACATCTTTAAAAATATGTAAATGAAGGTTAAAAATAAAAATTGTATATTAATTTAAAAATTATTAATTTAAAAATATTAAAAATAAAAATTTTGTTTACTACATTTTTACATCTCATTAGCGGAACGTGCCCTATCAGCGCCCAGACCATTTACTTTACCATCGCGTCCGCTAATTAATATCTTAAGTAAGATTAGTACAAAGAAGTAGTAATATCAAAGACTGGAGCAATTTGTTCTATAAATCTGTGTTGTTTACAGTTTACACACGAGTAGTGCTCAAAGGGATAATTCCCCTTGCTGATAGATACTTTAATTCCAATGTAACGGGATGCTGCATTAATCTAGTGGTTTAAGAGTAGAACTGCTACGCTAGAGGTCCCAAGTTCGATTCCCACGCCGGGCTTCTTCTTTAGTTTTTCTATGAAATTCTCAGTACCTATTAGTTTGAATTTGTGTCCCAGACTTGGAAACACAATAGACACCTCCCTAAAGCCACGAATTTGGATCCGTTGTAACAAGATGTCGGGACAGAGAAAATAAGATTAACAACACGAGTGGATATTCTTTTTTACCTTACGTTTCAAGATTTGGATAGTTCATAGTTTATGTTACCACAAACTCCTCATGACACACCACACTGCATCTCAGTGCCAACACTCATGAACCATTACATTGCTGTGTATTGTGGATTAATTTGCCAGCCCAGTTTAATCAACCCTAACAGTATGAGAGTCTTAGCTAAATGTCTTGTCATAGCATGCTAGACTATGAAGGTCTCTCTATTTTTTTCCACACTATACAAAAAGAGGTCGATATTTTCATACTTCCGTCGAACGTAGACCTGTTTTATTTTTACGTATAACGTCTGCCAATACAGTTTTTATTAATTTATCGATTAATTTCCGGAGTTGTGCTAAACGAGGCTGCATTTAAAAGCGTTTATAACACGTTACTTCGTCAAGAATGGAAAGGTTAATTACGTTATTACGTAGAACACGCCGGCTTCAAAGGATACAGTCTATTTAGCTGCTATGTCTACTGTATAGAATAGAATGGGTAGGTATAATACATAGTAATTGTTATGCCGGCGTTGTCGGCCGTCCGTCGTCAGTGTTGAATTACGGACGTAATAAGCTTAAACATGTCATGCTTCTATTTCCCGTAGGGGTAGGCAGACGTCCTATAATGGTGAAACACTCACCATAATTTCGCAAAAGACATCCCTTAGGATAACACACTGTCACATCCAATGTAGACGTAGTGACGAAGGCTTCCATAATTCCAGAATTACAATTTATAATTAAAATTAGGACAGGACCTTTCCTAATTTTCATTATAAATTGTAATTTTAGTTAGGATTAAAACTGCTTGAGATTATCAAATCTCTTGTTCAAAATAAGGTCAGAATTCCACCAGATAATGTTGCCTCTACGGAAAATGGTAAGTAGCAAAAAGAAGGTAAGTATGCTTTTAACATAAAGGTATAAGAAGTAGGTATGTAGATCGAATTTTTCAGCCGCTATTATAGGGAGCATTTTTTGCTATCCATAAGGCCGAAATCGAGTATAGATGACATCATCAACATCACGATCTAGGCTAATTTTAACAAGAAATCTTCCTGTGAAAAGTGTCAGAAAAAAATTGGTAGAAGAGGCAAATGTGATAATAAAATGATGAAGTTTTGAAGCGCGAAAGAAAAGTTTTGTTCTTTTACAGGTAAAAGATTTCTGCTACATCAGATCAAAAGTGTTGTGTAAGAAGAAGGATAAAGTTTAGTTTTAAAAATTCTCATCTCTAAAGTCAAAATAGTGAATAAATATAATTTTAGCGATGCGGATGAGTTCTTTGATGCCCTTTTTTAATTTTTCTTTTATTTATAAATATAGTTTAGCTGTTAGTCTAGTTTAATTTATAGTCTAATATATTAATTTGGGTAAACTTGTAAGAAGTAATTTTAGACATAATTTATTTCTTAGATATTGTTTTTTTTAAATTTTCTCCGGCTGACGAGCAAAGGGATCCTGTAGGTAAGTGTTAAGCGAATACTAATAGACTGCATGGGTTCTATAAGCATTGTCAAGATAATGTACAGCCAAGCCACTGTCTACCGTAAGGAAAATGGGAGAGAAAGGACAATAGGAAACGGAAAATGACTAAGGAAGGATTTGGCACTCCACACTCACTAATCGCTTGTGCTGACCTGTTCATGCTACGTACCTACTTGTATTACCTACTAGCTGTCCCGGCAGACCTTGTTCTGCCCTATTTTAAGCGGCGGTAGCCTAATGGCTAGGGCGTTGGACTTGCGATCATGTGGTTGCCGGTTCGAACCCCACCCATTGCACAACCGACGTGAACGCACTCGTAATACAAGCATTTAGCTTAGTATGAGGGGTTAACAAGAATATTAGTAATGTGTGACCCACATTGCTAGTAAGCTTTGTTTTTTTTAAAAAAATAATTCTAAAACAAAATGACAACCAAGAAAATGCTACGCACCGAGGAAGTAAGTAATGATAAACACGTACATTAGAAATAGATATGACATGCAACCTCTAATGAACTTGAAGGCATACCAAAGATAATCCTAACGAGACATTGTTTTGTTTTGATGTACCTATGTGTCTGGTCTTTTCTTCATAGCTACTCTTTTTCATTTAAATAATAATGTTATAAGGTACTTACGCGTGCCATCGAAACGAGTGGCGATGGTATCGAGGAAGGTGTTCTGGGGCGCGAGCAGCCCCTTGCGCACGGGCATCCCACCGCGACGCGCACCCCGCGCTCACCCTCCTCCACCTGTAACAACCGTGACGTCAGACATCTATCATCCTAAACAAACATTCTGATTTTCAGAGAGCGTTTACATGTAATATGTGTTTTACTTTATCTCATCTTCTTTAAAACTTACGGGTACTTTCAGTATTAAACTGATTAATGGTCCCTCAGAAACAAAAAAGGAATCGGTCTTAATATTAGGTATTTGTCTGTTGCTATATCTTTCAAAACGTAGCGTAGTTAAGACGTACATTGTAATCTGCAGCCTTGAGTTTAAAACATAAAACAGCCCTATTTTTTTATAAACATTCCATTCGAATAAAGTTTTAATAGGTTTTTGCTATTAATAATTTTCAGATATAAAGTAAACCCATAAATTTATTGGCTCCATAAAAATTGTGGTTGTGCAAATGACTGTTCTGCACGTTATTCAAAGGGTTATAATAGTAAGGATTTTTTTTATGGGATAACTCGGCAAACTATAATACACAGGCAACATATATACAGGCATGCCACCTGATGGTAAGTAGTCATCGCCGCCCATGGACAGCTGCAATACTAAAGGAGATGCAGATGCGTTGTCGAGCCAAGGAAAAGGGATGGGAAGGAGAAGGAAGGATGATTTCCCATTAATTCTCACAGCTACTGTCATCATTGCAAATTCATTTATGTTAGTTATAGTCTCACCTATACTGTTTCTTTCTCTTTTATTATTTACGAAATTCTTTTCATTACATAACAGTTTATAGATATAGACTAAGTATAAGATATGGATATTATTCTACAGAATCATGCTTTATCGTACTCCAACACGCACTTTGTCGATTTTTATTAAACGGTTAACTATTGGAGAATCTTTAACACTATAAAATTCGTATCCAGTCTACCAATACTGAATAGATTTTCACATCTCGTATTTTATTTGCGCCATTTTCCGCAGTTGTTGCTCTGAAGATTGATGATTCAGAGGTTTTTAGCCATTTGCTATTCACAAAGAGCAGATAGTGGGTCCGTTAATATTGTGTGAGGTTACATTAAAGGTACCTACTTAAAGAATATTTTGAATATCTATTGTATAATAATATGAATTGTTAAAACATTATAATAAAACAGTGATTAAAGCGCTATTTTTAAAGAAGCTGGAAGGCGGAGTTCGATACAAAAATGGCCGCAATTTCACTTCTATAAAAGAATAGATAAAAACCATTTTACGCTAGCTACGGGTTCAGATTCATGTACGAGCTAAAAATTTGTAATAACATTTGACCCCTTTCATTTAGCAAGAAAGTAATTCTTCTTATTCCTTCTCCAAAGAGATTGTGAAGGCTGAAATATGAATTGAAAACCCGTTGTTGATAAGTCGTTTCGTAATTAGAAGGTACAAGTTACCTCGATTGTCAGAATGACTGTAATTATGGGCGATAGCTTTTGTTAAAAATGCACCATTGTACCTTTTCCTTTCGTACTTAGTTCGACTCAAAGTATTCATTAAAGGCGAAATTCAAAAAGCGGCAGAACAAAAGGTTAATGAGAACAATCACCCTCTCTCAGATTGAGATCCGGCGAAATTCTAGCGTGTATAAAGAGATTTTGTCATAATCATGCGATCGTAGACGTGTATCATGTAAATTAGGGTCAAATTAATTTCAGGCGAACGTACTTGAAGGCAGTTAACGGATAATAGAAAGAATAATGTAGCTTTAAGGAGCTAATTAGGAAAGGCGACCTTGGTTTTTATGATCAACGTTATGAAGTTAGCGTCGATAATAGTCTTATTGGGAAAACTATGTGGGTTGGTTGTCTTGTAGTGGCTAAATGCTGTAAATCATAATCTCGAAAAAATTAGAAAACTTTCGCCTAATAGAGATTTATATAATTGATGACGATAAAGGGGGTAGATGTTCCAACCCAAAATCATCATGTGCGAGTAAACAAACTGAAACTGTGATATCAAACTTGAACGTGACGTGGCGACACTTCCCCTAGTGCGCATAATTCGGCCCAAACTTGTCATTGTCTAATTGATCCATGAATACTCAGATATTCCCCACGCAGTGTTTGTGAGACATGCAAATAAACATTACCGGCTAATAACTAGTATCTACACGCGTAAACCAAACAAATGATGCCGATATACTAAGTCATGTTTTGCTTGTAAATGGTCGAGTTAATAGCTGTTTTACTACATTTACCAAAGGAATGCTCGGTGATCCCTAAAGTGGTAATCGGTTAACATCCGATAGACCCATAAATGAGTTTAAAACGGTCTCGGTATATGGAGCGTGAATATGGCTATTTATGTGCCGAGCGATATATATATTTACGATATTTTCTTCGTATGCGTAGCTATAAAAATTATCGACGAATAAAAACCAGCAAGCAAGACCAAAATATGGTAAAAATAGTAATCAACTAATGTTTGGAATGCCGATAACTACAGCTTAATATTTTAATACACATATACCTACAATCAATATAATCAATGACTTGGCATATTAATTAATCTATGGCTTTAACTCGGTTTTAAATGGGTGATGGGAAATATTATCAGGACGAATATGGATTATTTATCGACAGTATGTGCGGTTTGCTAACCCGCACTAAGCCAGCTTGGTGGACTTATCCTATGCTCGCATTCCAAGAGGAGATCCTTGTCCAGTGGAGGAGTTATCTACAGGCATATATTTATGTTTGAATCACTATAACGGACCAGCATTTTACTTTTATTGTCATATGCAAATTAAGATGTTCAAGTGTCCATCTTACAAAGTCTTTTCAGTTCCGTGTTCTTTTTTTAACTGAGCCCAAGAGAACAATGTAAAGCTTTTAAAATAAAGTGGCTGTTAGCGCAGAAAATCAATTCGACCGCCGCGCTCGGTAACGATGGCCTATTGATAACAAATAAGTATGAAGATTAAATTCCTGATAATGATGCCGTTATTTACGAGTTCTTTTACTTGACTATAATTACTTAAGTAGTAAATTTGATGTCTCTATTGCTTCACCAATTGCCGCACCGTTGTTCCGCTTTTGTAAAATACCTGCATAAATTATCCATTTTCTTGTTTCTCAAGAGGTTCCTAGTACTCAGAAGACGTCGGAACACTAATAAATTATGAGCAATGTAGCTGACTAGCTTGATAAACATTCAGCTTTTATAAAATGAAGTAATTACTCTGATTCAAAGGATTAATTCAGTTTAATTGATTTTCATCTACCTGAATATTATGAATATCTCCTTAATTGCTCGGTAGGTACAGAATATTTTCTATCATTCTATTACTGAGAAAAATGGGGAACCTGAATACTCTATTAGGTAATAGATTAGCGCTGTGTATTTTTGTGTCGTGTTGTTTCCAATAATCAACGAATAAAAAGAAAATTTGGATTTCTTTGTTTTATATGCCTAAACCTTAACCAGGAAGGAACCTCTTAAAGGTCATGAAAATCATGACGTGATTCTTGGCTAAACTGATGCTAGAAACTTGTGATATTTTTTGTTTGCTGCAGAATCTTATAGTTTATAACCTAATCATCGTTAAAGTAAGGCAGTAGGCAGTCATACAAAACCCACTGTTTAGGGATAAGATAAAAGGGAAAATTATCTATTTATTATTCGGGAATCAAGAATAAAAGAGGGGAAATACATCAATAACACCTGTTTACATCTGGCATACGTGCAGCGCACAGAATCAGCTTTTCCTTTAATGTCTCACGTTAACTCTGTTTATATCATAAGTTTACATAAGAAGCGTCGTTCCCATCACTAAAGGGATTTGCTCCGTAAGTCTCATTGTTTAAGATGAAGCAAGATATAAAGGTGTTTCCCACATATTGCACACTAAAGATTGAACAGTACTTTGTAATGGGTTTGATGTCAGGTATGTGGGAGTTTTGAACAAGGATTATGATTGATGAATTTCGCGAACCTTTCCATCAAACTGCCCGTAAGCGATGATCCATGATCGTGGCTATTTTCATTAACAATCCGTACATCTTATATGTCTAATTAAAGCTCCATTTAAGGTGATCCATAAATGGCACGAACGGCCGTGTTAGAATACTGAAGCCTTCCTACTATACTACACCATAAACTTTTTATGTTTCATAAATACCGTGGCAGTAAATATGAATTAATGGCTTTCCGAGGTTGCGTTATGCTCTTTTGTTCTCCATATTCTTTCTGTTATGTTGGGTAAGCAGATCGGCGGCCATAAGCCTGAACATAAATCGATTATAATGTTTTCTGAAATTAATAAAGGTTATTTAGACGACATTTTCTGAGAAATAATAATATGTAGTTAACCTATATACGAAACGATATTCTTAAGTATTATTGTGTTAACAACATGTGTCAGTGAACACTTCATAATGTAATATAAAATTAATTAAATACCTATATTATATGATCCTTGACTCGCTGATATTAGTAACATAATTACACAATATTATGTATTTACGGCATGGTGAACGATCAAAATCGTTCACCTAATTTTTAATGATTTCGTTAAAGGAACGTACAATAATATAAAATACTATCATGTAGGTATTACTCGAAGGTTGCGGTAGGGGTGTACTAATTTACACCCACAGTTCGCCGATATGTTTAGGTGTAATAGGAGCGAGCCTATTGCCTTTAACCGGGCATAAATAAGTCAAAACTCCGAGGTGGTATTGAGAATTCCATAGAATAATTTTAATAACACTTTGCGTTGCTAAACTACTGCGGCTTCTAATTAGAAAATCTATCTATCACAGATATTATCGAGAGTCGATGGATGTGTGCCAAGTGGTTATTAAAATTTAAGAATAACAAATAAAAACCCCATTAAAATCGGAATGAACACGTATTTCCCAAAAATGTGTTTATGGTAGAACAGCTTTCTTTACATAATTGCTTGGGATTTTTCTTTTGAGAAAGCCTCTTAATCGATCATAAAAAAATACAATTTTGTTTGGTGCAATCTGTTTGATCCGGATAAATAATTTTCCAGGAACCATTCCGGTACCATAATTCCTCATCTTATAGTATACATGAAGTATTACCTATAAGTATTACTATATTATATTTTCGATCATGAAAAATCAATTTAGGAAAGTATGACAGCTCTACATCAAATGTTCTAAGATCAAAAAAGTAAAACTGCATTGGGGTGGTTTGAACTGCTTTAGTAACATTCTATAAAGAAATAAACAGTATTCATTGAGTAGCAATAAAATTATACAGTAAGTAGGTTTAAAAGTAAAAGTGATTTGGTCAAATTTAAGTAGTAAAAGTGCCTACATGACCGGGTAGGAGACCGGCAAGAGCACTATGCATACTACAGCGTTTCGTACGGTGAGTGTGGAGCACCGGAGGCTCAATTCCTCCCTCAATCCCCTTCTCCTTTTTTCTTTGCCATCCCTTTTCCTTTAATAGGCTCGGCAACGCATCTGCGACCCCTTTGATATTGCAAATATCCATGGGCGGCGATGACTACTTAACATCAGGTGGCTCGCCTGCTCGTTTGCCGAGTTATCCTATAAAAAAAGTAATTTTATAAAGTAAAATTTGCATCAATATGGGGTTCAGCAGCGAATTGATTTTAACAATGGAAAAGTTACAGACACAACATATCACACTCTTCCGCTGACGGATTATCTTAAGAGCCTTCAAATCCCATTTTATATTTCCCATTCTTGTTCGCGTGTTGAACAAGCTTTAGTCAGCTTATACAGGACAAAAACGTTGTCCTGCCGTAGCTATATATATATTCAATGTAACTGGAATTAATATAAAAAAAATCGCGTGAAGTTAGCATTGTTGTGAGGTTTTTTAATATATTCCAATTTTCTGTGCAATTTTCTATATTTTTGTTTCCGTAAAAATCGTCTGCAAAGTATTAGAAAACATAAAATAAGATGACCAAGGAAATTAGGGATTCATTGTTACATGAAGTTTAACAAAACTTATGACTGAATTGACTTATAAAATGTCTGCTTATTGATATGGAACTTTGCAGACTTACCCAAGTTTGTAAATTTCATTTTTATTGTATTAAACAGTTTCTTTGAAATAGTTTTGGAAATATAGAAATGGCGAGGATTTGCGTTGGGCTTGTGTGATTTATGAGAGCCGTCACAGTTACAATGCGAGAAGAATCTTTATTAACGAAATTTATAGGTATTTGAAACAAAAATATTTAGTAATAAATACTGGCCCAGAAAAAATCTATCATGGCAGGACTGGAATCTGCGTCCTACCATTTAATACACTAGATGCGTTAGTCAATTTAAATACCGTAATTTCTGTACACATGTTGTCGACTTTTTCATCGCATTATCCGTCTTAAGGTGACGTTTATAATAAAAAAATGTTTAGCAAGATTTATAAATAAGTTCTATTTAACACAATAAAAAAATTTGGATGTTTTTTTTGGTAAGTAGGTCAGTTTCTCAACCATAAGTCTTTGAGTACCTACTCTATATAATGTATGTTATGTAGTAGAACGTATTATACAAATGTTGTCCCAAGCAACCTTAAACAACCAATTCAACTGATTTGTCTTATCCTACCAGGTAGGTAATTAAGTTTGGACACTAGATGGTAGAATTCTTGGTGTCTACGTTGTTGTTTATGTAAAATTTTGGATGACTGCTAATTAAAGGGATGTCGAATATTGTAGATCCAGACATTCAAACCTAACATTAGTAATGAATAATGGTATTCTATGTTTTACCTATTATCATAGCTCTCTCGATAAATGAGACAAATTTTATTTACCAATCGTAAACAATCTAATCATACCACCACGACCCTGTTCCCCAAAACGTGAGGTGTACTAATGTACACTCACTCCCAGTTAGCCGGTATTTAACAGAAAATATAAGAGAGAAGTTCTTAGAAAAGCTTAACACTTTGCTCGACCTGGAAATCGAACCCAAGGACTCTAGCGCAGCAGTCGGGCTAAGGTTAACTAATGAAGCAGAAAAAAAACTTTTCAAATAATTTGATTAATAGTGACTTGAACGAGCCTCGTCTGATTGAAATGGGAGGGCAGACTGCACACCTTCGAGGTCTTTTAATATGAGTAAATCACAAAATAATAAATTATATTGTCTACACTCTACATGTTGGATATCATAGTCTGCCTAGACTGCCTCATTAGTCTAGTAGTCCTAAATGCAACGCTACGCTAGAGGTCTTAGGTTCGATTTCAAGGTCGATCGGAGTGCGTTTTTCTATGAAATTCTCAATAGCAGCTCGGAATCTGGATTTGTGTTCGATTAATGGCAATAGAGAACCCACAATGGAAGTGTGGGTTACATTAGTACACCTCTGCCAGCCCTTCAGGAAATACAGGCGTGATGGTATATTTTAGCTATCGTATTCTAAATAGCTTTTCACCAAGTTTCGTGTCATCAAAGTCGTGTGACTTTCGTGGTAGAGTACATCGACACAGCGGGTTCACTATCTCGTCTATTTTTATGTCTTAAACGTAAATACGACGTGCAATGTCTTGTATGTTAGTATTTTTGTCTTTATGATCTAATAATTTAAGCATTCGAATTCGAAGAAGCTCGGTAAACCACACGCGGTTGGCATGTGCTGCAAGTGTAGAAATTTGTATCCGACATAGTTACGTTGATAGAATTGTGAGTGATATAAAAATAAATTGGAGTTGGCTAAGACCCCTGTATTTTGTGCACTGGCCATAAACATTTCCAGTTTGGCCCAAAACACTCAGATATTCGACTTCCGTACCCACTTTACAGATTCAAGTTGTTCTTCAGACTGGAATACGATACATATTCAAATGCGTAGATCGCGTCCGGCGATCTACGTTTGCCGGAAAATAAGTTCCACTTAAGAGTTCGTCTGCTCCAATGGTCATCAGTACTTTAAAGAGCAATTCGCTCGAGTGTGGAACCTAAGATAGAAACACGCTTGTACGATACCACTACATACAGAAAGCAAAGGTAATAGAAATCACTGTTTCTAGACAGCAAGTCTCGCCGAAAACTGTGGTGATAAAAAACATTGTGCGTAGATAGCTCGGTCCATAGGACGCACTGTTGACAGAAATCTCTCTTCATAGATAGCACGTCTTGCCGGAATCTTTATTCATAGAATCCACTGTTTCCAGATACCTCGGTTCACAGAAAGTGCCTTCTGGTCACAGTCACAGTTCTAACCTAACCTAACCGATATCTGTATTTAGAATTTTGCGGCGAACTTTTCGCTTCTTTAATGGAAATAAATAGGGATAGATTATTCTCCAGTGGTTCTTCTACTGAGGCACTTTCTGTGAACCGAGGTATCTGGAAACAGTGGATTCTATGAACAAAGTTTCCGGCAAGACGTGCTATCTATGAATAGAGATTTCTGTCAAAAGTGCGTCCTATGAACAGAGATTTCTGTCAACAGTGCGTCCTATGGACCGAGCTATCTACGCACAATGTTTTCTATCAACAAAGTTTTCGGCGAAACGTGCTGTCTAGGAACAGAGATTTCTATTAACTTTGCTTTCTGTATGTAGTGGTATCGTACAAGCGTGTTTCTATCTTAGGTTCACACTGAATTCGCTCAGTGCTTTGTTGGGTAGCTGATACGTAAATATATCTATCGTAATGTAGTCTCTATCTTAATTAAGAACTGCATAATTTAAGGTAATCTTAACCGATCTTCCTCAAAGTTTAGCAATCGATTTCTATGGCCCAAATGCCACTTTTCACTTTACAGTTTAATACATCAATGATCATTTAAAACATTTTTGACGTGACAAATAGCGCCGCTTCAAATGGATTTTAATATATTCACATCGGTTGACGCAATAAAATAAAGTGCTTCCAGCTAAAAATAACGCTAAGTTATCATAATATTATGACACATTTATAATATGCGGGAAGACTTGAATATTATACCGGTATAATTTTCTGTGACATTTTATGTCATCGCGATAACTAATATCGCGCGTCAGAAGATAGGTATGTCTGCTTGTGCTTTTTTGTGACGTAAGTAAACAAAGTAAAAAACAAAGTATAACGACATTCAATATGCTTAGGATTATAAAAGTAAGAGCAAATAAACAAGTAGGGATAAAATGTGAATGGGGTATAAAAAATAAAATGTAATATATAATGTTTATAATACCTAAAAACGACTTTCAGGCGGAAACCGATGATAGTTTACTTAATATTACAAAAAGGACCAGATTTAGTTAGTACAGGATACGGAATTATCATATTAAGTTTTTAAATAACTTTGCATATTTCAAGTCGTTACCGTTTTGTTTTAAGTAGAATAAGCAAGTGGTGCTTTGTTGTTTACGAGTAAGTACATCGGGAAAGCTGTAAATCCTGAGGATATTAACATAGTTTTGAATATGTACCATTGAATATAAACCGACATCACACAGAAAGCTAACAAACTCGTACCTAAATACCTGTTTAAATTGTGAATAATCTTATAATCGGGTATAAATATGATGGTCGCGTGCCACGAGTGCCAATTTGCATGTTATGATATCGTGGGATGCACGCTTTTAATGTAACTGTAACATCTCACCCGGACACTCGCACTTAAAATAAAGCGCTTTAAAGCACGAAGTTCTTTCATATTTTTATTTTATTTGCCTTAATTTGTGTTCCTCGGAAATAGCCTCACTAATTAATTCAAGTACAATTTTTATCTAAAATTATGGTGCAAAAAGTCATCTGAATTTCTCCTTTGCGTAACAATTTGATTATTTATTTAAGAAAATTAACTTAAGAATGTTAATTAGTCCTTTGTTATAAAACGGACGGGAATTATTATCTTTATTTATGAAATTTATGAAATTGTAGACAATATTACATTAACTCAGTCGGTGAAGAAACACGATCTCTCGCCTTTTTTTGAAAAAAATATAATGTTATATTTTGTTAGATCTGATGGTAGTTTCGATAAACATCTTTGTTGAGTTAGATTTTTTATGTACTGATATATACATTATTATTTGTAGACTTTGTTTTAATCCATTATTTTGATGGCGAATAGATGGACGACGGTTTTCTGTCTAAGGAGGAAGATAAATAATTTGTTCAGCAAAGATTTTCCTTATTAAGAGCTTTCTTAGCTTAACATAAAATAATGTTTAAGAGGCAAATAGTATTCATTCTGGTATTTATCTTTCTCGACTGGAATCGAATTTGGTGAATAATTGCATAAAATGTGATTATTTTACAGATTTACCCAAAGAGGGTTTTCCGATTACTTATATAAGACACTGTTCCTTTTTTTCTGACACACTTCGAACAAAAACAAAACTTCGTGCGCGAACTGAACTGGGAAAATCGTTCCGGGAAAAATCAGTATGGAATCTATGATAACCACTGCGACGATTGCAATTAGCTGTTACGGCTATTCCAGACTGTGTACACATTATATATGTCTTTATATCGGAATCGGAGCAGTGCACGGGTACCTACTCTCACACTACACGAGGCACTACATTTTCGTTTATTGACGAGTTATTTTATCGTTCAAGGTGCGTGAAGATTGGCTAGGATAGATAAAGAATGAGTAGACGACATGACATAAGGAAAATTGGGAGCACGGCTGGTTGAGTAAACCGAAAAATGAGAGGGTTGGCATCGATAAAAAACATTTCTTCACAGCAACAGGTACTAACGTACCGAGGATAATACAGTCTGTGAATGATGCTGAAAGTTGAATAAGAGTAACTTATTTTAGACCAACTGTAACTCTATATTGATATTTTCAACTATTATAGTATTATGGTGGTCATTGCAATAAACACATTAATTCATCATTTCTTTGTTTTAAATTTCAATAAGGTTCCATGTTGGAACATATTATCTCCCTATTACCGGCAAATGTCTGAAAATTGAGAATTGAGATCAAGATTGTCGTTGGGAACGACATAAAAATTTAAGGAATTAACTGACCAAACGCAAACGAGAGTCTAGGTCTTGATATGGTACGATGAAGATTACCCATCTACATACTGAACGCGGCAAGCGCAGCTTAAACTTTAAGATCGTTGATCAGCATGGCTGTTACTAAGCTACTAGTCCCTCATTAAAAGCTTAAGCTCACGTATTTAATAAAATGAAAATTGAACTGGCAGCGCGACAGGAAAGCGTTGTAAGCGATGAACAATATTACAGGATTAGCCTTTACAACTGTTTCGTAATGAAACTACCAACGCCACTCACAAAATATTAAACGCTGTATTTTAGAAACTAATTAACAATAATCTCTTCAGTGTTCTAAATACTTCGCACAAAGCGTCCAGAATCTAGACCTAGTTTGTGCACAGTTAAAACTAGGATATAATTTATGCTGACGAAAATACACAGAGAGTTTGAAAACATCGCAACTAACAACTAGAAATGTTCTTATTTATATACATAATAAATACATTATAATTATAACGGTCGAAATTAAACTTGACTTGAGCGCGTGTCTCGGGAATTTTGTGATTTAGGAGATAGGCACTTACTATAAACAAGCCTGCGCGTGTACCCGCTGTGTTACTGAATTTCCCGAAATCTCGACTTAGCGCGTTAGATAAAGGAACTAACGCCTCGTAAAATTTGATGTTTCTAAATCCGCTGCTTTAAACTTTGCATTTTGAGTTAGAATTAGATTAAAGAGGAATTTAGCTCCACTCATGACCTTGCTTGTTTTTTTTAATATTTTGTGATTGTCTTTCTTATTTAAAATGTTTGTGATCAATTCTTTTAAAAACGTTAAAAGCGTAGACTGCAATTTATATTGCCTCAAAGTTTTTGATTTCATTAAGCTTCTCCCAAAATAAAAGGGTGCATTTTATTTTGGTAGAAGCTCTTAAGCAATGCAGAGTCACCAAGAACCGTAATGATGCAGAATTCGAATGTTATCAGCCTAGAGGTTACTTCTAGGGTCGTCAGTCATTCTCAGATAATTTTCTTTGTTCCTAGCTAACCTTTATTACTTTCTGTATCTAATCTCGGATGTTTCGTAGCTACATATTCCTCTGGAACACACTTCTCTTGCCTATTATTTTGCCAATCATAATAGGTAACTTACAGCAGTAAGTATGTCTTAAATTTTACTAAAGTTTTCTTTCTTATGTTATTTTTTTCTGAGAAATTACATTTTTTCTTCTACATTTCTGTTATCCCATTAAATCCTTATTGAATTTATGGTTTATAGCTCACGATCAGCGAGCACTACTTTAAAAGTAATACTTTTTTTATTTATACTTTTTGCAAAATACCTATGTAAACATTTAACCCTTCTTGTTTCAGCTAAATTATAACTCAGTGTAATCCGTCAGCGTACATAAGCTCCATGTTACCTATGTATATATGCAAATGACAGTGCTAACAGAGTGTGTTAAATGGAAATGGATTGTTGATGGGCATTATGTTATAACGTCACAGTCTCCTAATATTTGACCTGCTTCGTTGCCTCGGATTACCTATGCTAAAACCGAAACTAAGTGAGATAGGCCGAAGTGTCATATGCAAATTACAGTAAACATTAACTGCGTATAGACCATGCTAGTGTCTTTCGAAATATATTTGGTAAAAGCGTAGGAAGTTTCTTCTGTCATATTTCATGTTTACTCCTGTCAATGGCTTTCAATTAGAGTTGCGTATCCATTAGTGCCAACTTTTTTTATATGTGGTCAAAGTCTTGCAGCATTTTAAATTAGCATCTCTGATCTCTTATTTAATTAAAATAGAACACGTGCATATTATAAAAAAAACAATGTTAACAATATTAATGTACTTATTAATATGAAATGTATTATTATCACAGATAACGCGGCGTTCATAAACAAGTAAGTTCAAAAGCATTAATAACGTTGTTATTGGCTGGGGAGTTCCATTTCATAAGCACACTCAACTTTGCCCTATCCTTCTATATTATCTACTTGATAACGTAGGTACTTTGTTGAGAATCCTACTCCAATATAATAGATACTTAAAAGGGGGTTCCTGGACGCGTCGGAGGTTCTTTTTTATATTGATTTCCGTTATTTGCAATATTATAAGGAAAATGATGACGAAGCGACATGTGGATTAGAGTGGGTGTATTAGGTCATGATCCTATTTCATTTAAATGATATTATTATAAATGTAGAACTATTAAATGTTGGTTTAGTCATCAAGACTCTTATGGGTTCGCATGAAATTTTGTTCACATCCCTTACCGTTTGAGGAAATAATATAAAAATAATTACCTCGGAATCTTTTTGTCCCGAAAAAATATAGTAGGGACCGTTTTATTTATAATGTTTAAGAACTTAATTTTCTCAAAAAGAAACATGTCAGGAATAAATAGCTAGTAAGGAAATGAGTCTGAAAAGAAGGCAAGTATTGTTCGAGAGGTAAATACTTGTCAGCACCTAAATAACGAACGGAATCATTGTGTTTAAACTTCAAATAATTATATTTTTCAATAAAAATATGAACTTAGTACTGTACGTACTGACTTACCAATAGCAAAAGGCAGAACAATATTGAAAACACTTACTCACCTATACATTTAAAAAATTCGTGATTCATTCAATAACTCATGAGTGTAAACTTCATTAAAATGAATTAATTAGGCATTGGTAAGGGGTTACGTTTTCTATTCAGCCAGTCGAGAACTTCGGCATAACGCAACCAATCAAATTGTGGTATAGACCTATATATATGCTATGCTCATATGCATATTTGTCTGTTGAAATTTCCGTCTGATGCAGAGTTCCTCTAGGACCAACTTTGAGCTGCAACTGAAATACTATACAGACAATAGAACACTAACATTCCTAAGTTTTAGACACAGTATTGTTTCCCTTCGCTCTGCATACGTCGGAAACAATTTCTAACTATTAATTGGATTCAGTTCAATGAAATGAGTATGTTTTTGAAATTAGAATGTCATGAACTTTTCGTATTATTGGTCTATTCTATGAAATTCTCAGTGGCACTTTGGAGTTTAGATTTGTGACCGTACAAAGATAGTAGTATAGACTACTGATAGTAGTATAGACTACTATCTTTGTACGGGGTTTTACATGGTCATAATTCCCGGTACCCATGATGCTTTGATTAAATTCACGCTTACTCAGACATGCGTTTACTTCAAAAGATTACGTATTCTTCATAATAATGCATTACCTACAAGGTAGGTAAAGTTTACTCATCTGAAGTATTCTTTATTTAAACACCATTAAAGTAACCAACGAAAGGCCTTGTCATAGGCAAATACATTTTATTGAATTATGTTTATGGGAACATCCATAAATCTTAGTCATTAATCAATCATCGACCGAAATTTCATCGAGTAAGTAAGACGTAAAGAAACAAATCAAAATCTGTCTTATGTGGAAATGGAATCAGATAATCCTTGAAGAATCCCAAACTGTATAATACGACTAATATAATGTCTTTGTAATTCCTTTCAAACTCGTACATCGTCGCCTGCGATACCTACAAGCTACGACCCGAATCTCGCTTAATCCCTCAGTGCAAGCTTTGTGAATTTTCCATCACATAATGTTTTTAGATAACACACAGTTACTTTTATTATCTACTTTCGTCGTTCCCGGAACATGACATATCATAAAAACAGAGTATATCGCGTAATTCAGGTAAACGATCGACTTGTTTCAGAACGTAAAAGAGAGTAAACATAAAATAATATTGTTAGTACTTAGAGCTTCTTGAACATGTTTCCACTTTCAAACTCAATGAGGCCCTTTCGTGTAAGAAAATTTGTTCAAAACTTTATAATATGTAATCAATATTGATCAAAGTCTTATTAAAAAGTTTACACCGAATTCTCTGCAAATTATCGGTATTGATTGAAGTTTGCCAGTTTTGTAGACAAGCTTTCCCATGTCAATAAAAAGTTTTGGATTAACCTGACAGCCCGATGTCAACCCGGAGAGGTGTAACTGAAAGGAATATAAACACGAAAAAAACAATAAGTTCGGGGCTAAAGAAACAAATCTTGTATTAGTGGGAAAAAACCCGGGAACGGTCAGTTTTTGTCAAACAAAAACATTGAACGATTTCGAGGTTAGGTCACCAGTACACCTACATAATGCAGTGTATAGTAAGTAATTCTTTTAGCGTAGCCTTTGGTTTTACGATGATTTATTACTCAAAGGTTATCCGATTTTTATTAAAATTAAGTAATTACTAATTTAGTGTTTGTATTTAAAATAAAAAAATTAAACATTCCATATTTAAGGATTTAAGACAAAATAGTTATTGCAATGTAACATCTTATATATACATCGGTATATATTTAGTCAGATCCTACATAGACGTATGAATTGGATAGTAAATTTACGACCCATGTTTTATAACCACATAACATCAGTTATTTATAGGTTTTAGGTAGCAAAGCGAAATGTCAACGATACACTTTCATGACTGGAAATGTGAGGTTTAGGAAATTCGTTTTTAACTACTTTTGATATGGGTCATTCATACGCACAGGTCGTGCCTACAGCTAAATAACTGAAAAATAAATAATAATAGTAAATAACACTGGCCCCCTATTGTATGGGACCTAAACATACCGGCGAAATGTGGGTGTACATTAGAACACCTCTGCCTAACCCTTCGGGGAATACAGGTGTGATGGTATGTTATGTTAAATAACACTCTTTGCTAACTATCATATAAGGCGTAAGTATGTACCTGCCTATATAAGTACCATATTCGTATAATAAAACGCCTGCCAGCTTCGAGATGACCTATTTCCCAAGTTGAAAACTAACAACTTATGTGGATTATAAAAGTCAGTATTTCATAGCTTTCTTCCATTTTCTGAACAGGAAATACTTCATGGTTTATAAAAGTGTATATACTAGTATTTTCCCTCTCCTACTCCCACGGACCAATATAATTAATTATAAATCAGCAGTGATGACCTCTCCGCAGAAAAAAAAGGTCAAGCTCTACCTCAGAATCTCTGCAACTATGTAATTGAGATAAAATGAGATATGCCTAACAAACAGAATTCTAAAAACCACTTTTTTTGGGTTCGGGAACGTCTAACAAGATCACAAATATTTTAAATGTACAATTTTATAATAGTATCTATACTTCGACTAGAGTTATTATATTTAAAACTAATCAGTAAAAATATTTTTATATTTGTGAAAGTGCACCCTGTAACTTTGCGCCAAAAGCTATTTGACAGGTGTCATCTCTCCAAATTAGGGAGCTGTCAGGTGACATTATTGCGTAAATACTTACCATCATATATATAAAAAAAAAACATTTTATAAGCCTCCTAGAACTATAATGTTTTTGCCTTATTGTGACACGTGATATTTTAGCAAAACTCATTATAAAGATATGAATTTTCTAATTAAAGAAAATGTCTAGTGAAAGAAAAAATCGATCTCATGCAGGGTTTGAACCTGCGTCTCTCTGGTTAAGTACAACAGACGCTTTGCCAACTAAGCTACCGAGACCACTGCCTGTGATGTCGAATTTCTCTTCCACATTCTACGTCTTGAGGCGACGTCAGCACCATCTATTGAAGACATTAATATGTCTTTCAACCAACACGACTGCCTTTACAGGTAGTTCAATGTCGAACGATGTTGCCTTACCGTCCACGAGAGATCGAATTTCCTTTCACTAGAAATTTTCTTTAATTAGAAAATTCATATCTCTGTGAACATTTCTGTGAACAATCTCGCAATATTTAATGCAAAAAAATAAAAAAAAATAAGCAAAACTCATTATAGCTATATAGTTAGTTATAGGAATTTTGTTGGAAGTTTTATAATTTTATGTCCTTACCTTTAACTATGCCGCTGTCTATATTCAATTCTCAAATAGTTCTAAAGATATTAAATCTATTAGTAGATCACAGAATATAGGACTGCATGTACTGGGAACAATAAATTTCAGATCAGTCTTCCTATTGTTTGTTCGTAGGAAATAATTTAACTCGTATGACCAGTTGTCCCGCCATCGCCACCACAACGCGCCGCTTGCTATAAACACTTTGATCTCAATTTCATAGCCACTACATAGGAACAATTTTAATTTATATTTTTCATTGAATTAAGCTGATGATGATGATATTGATGAATAATTCTCGCCCTTTATAAGTGATAATATTTAATTGCAAACCATACACACGGTATTTTTTATTATTCAGTCATCCGATAATAGTTAGGCTCAGAAGAAAAACTATAATCATATCAGTGGGTATTTTCTAGTTTGTGTAATACACATTTGGTCCTATTTTTGGGAGTGCCTCTGATTTATACACTAACCTTTTGACCGACTGGTTATTTACGAGGTAAGGGTCACTAAGCCTTAGTAACTTGAAAGTAAATGTACATAATTGCCATTATAATACAAAGAAAATAAAATCAAAGAATCTTTTATTTTCTTGGATTGTAAATGCGTAATAAGAATTAACGGTTATCCCAAACAAAATATTGCGAGCTTTAATTTTATTTACAGTTTAAATAATGAATACTTGGTGTTTAAAACTCGACACATAAAAAAGATAAATTATCTGTATTCATTGAGTTATGTATCACAACACTGACATATTAATCTAGTGTTTTATTCAACTCTATATGATGTTGGTGTTATCCTGCATGCATAGTAGGTATGACATTTATAGATAATATTTTTTCAAATATTGGGTCCACTAAGCTATAATTATGTAAACAGTTTTCGATTTTTATTCATACCAATATAATTTTTTCGACTTGAAAGTCGACATAACATTTTTATGCATTCATAGATCAGTTTTCCCAACTTGAAAGTATACTTAACTCTTATCTTCAGTTTTTATTCTATAAATGACTTTCCGAGAAAAATACCAAAGCAATTTCTAAAGGTCTTTCGAAATATAATAAATGAATTTTATTATGTTAAGGTTGTGTGTGACGTATTTATATTATGTGAGAAAACTTCATTCATACGAAAAATGGAATGGCGTTTGTGTAAAAAGCCATGCAGATTTGAGTGGTGCTGTCCCACAGCTGACTCACATGAATAAGTTATCGTGTAGCGCAACCCTATCTCAGGGAGCTGCCATAGAGTACAAAAGGTAACATAAAATATAAAGGTTGGGTAGAAAAGCCTCTTTGAATAACTGTTACCTATAGAAAACTCATTATTATCTATACTTTCTCTATAATCATACCTCTTTTCAGAGTTTAGGTAAGTGTTTTGAAAGGTAATTCAGGTAGTACTGAAATAATTACCTACATTAGTTGGTGGTATACCTATAGCTATATGTAGGTATACGGATGGTAAAAAACAACAAAACATTTTTAGTAGGTACTACCTTGTGTAAAACACGTCTGGAGTTCTTTTCACTTTGAATGTTAATTTGAATGTTTACTGTATTCAGTAATATCGTAATTCTCTTGAAATATGAAACAAAAATGAGTGATCATATTATTATTAAACAAGATTCTGATATAATTCCAGCTGCACTTTTCTCTAAGTAGCACAGATGATGCTAAACAGAAATAACACCTGACTGCGAGCTATTTTTAATAACCTGCAGGGAATCCACAAGTAACTCATTTGATATTCTCTCTCTAGAACAATTATGAGCACTGTATTTTTATTATTTGACTTATCTAAGTACTACATTCAGTTCAAAGCCCTATACGATGTCTTTTTACGAGCATTACGCGCATTTCACCAAACTAAAACAAGATATTTATAGTACACTAGCTTTCCGCCCGCAGCTTCGCTCGCGTGGGCAACACGATTTTGACTGTTTATTTTATTTTTCTATTTCTGGCGGGATATTACAAATTATCTAAAATTGAGACCAAATAATTTGTGCCACTATATAATTTTATTGAAATATAAAAATAACATGTAAATTTCTTATTAATTCATTCATGTCCTTTTAGCTATTGCAATGGTCTATCATTCTGGAGGCCTCGTAGGGTCGATTTTTATGAAGGTATAAATAGTGGAAGACCACTTTGCTCTCAAGACTTAAAATTGCACTTCTTTCTATACCACATTTATGGCTTTTCTGACTGGTATCAAAATGACCAGACTGCTATAAATACTGATTCAGTAACAGGCAAGGTAGAATTTCTTCTCTTTCTTTCTTCTTAAATCTATGCCTGCCACCCTTAATGACTCACCCTGAAATTTATTTATAGTAATTGCAAAGCTAAGATCTTAAGGGGGAAACGTAATTGTTCTTAAAAACATAGTTGGAGGGTAGCAAAGGTATTCGAGGTATGAAAACTGAATCCCCTCAAGCACATCCAGTAATCACAGTGACCTTTTTAATATTTTTGTGCACTGCTGATCAATACTCTCAATCTAGTTCCGTTACATAGCTTAAATGGTATAAGGAGACGCAGCAGAATTACAGGTGTCCCAAGGAGGTTTAACACTGTTAAGGAATTCTACAGGATAGTAAACTGTTTCTACCGCTTGTAGCACTGAATCCAATTTCTGAGCCCTCCAACGGTTTAAGAAGTATGTAATTAATAGCAGCTGAACTGTTTCGGAGTCAGTATTGCACGTTTGCACATCCAATCTATAGACTTCGTATGTATATTAGAAAAATCAGGATACACTCTAAGATCTATTCATCTATCATAGTCACCTGTCACTACTGTATTCAGGAGAGATGGTATACATATTCAAATTTTATAATCTCCATTTCCTATTTTAAGTAATAGCTCAGAAAACTCTCCAGGAGACGCATCTCTCTCGTATTTCATTTTAAATATAATCATTACGATGACGATGGATGATGACTTCGTCTGCTCGGGTTGCTCTAGGTACAACAGAATCTGTCGGAATACCCCTGCCAGCAACACAGTAACTCCACCCATCACTCAATTGCTGCCTCTAAGAAGGGTTCTATTCACTTTTGTGTGCCATAGAAAGCATTTTATATGTTTATCAACCAACGTTTCTTGAGTAAAATCAGATTTCAAACATGACATGTGTCAAAATAAAAAGTAATTTCAATCAAAAACACTAAGGAGTATTGATATCAAATTCGAAGCAAACCACGCCCAAAATAACTTTCCCCCCTTTTTAAGTCCGTTAGGGGATGAATTTCAATAAAATATGATATACGTCTTCCATTAATTCTGTTAAAGAACGTTTATGCAAAATTTGAAGCAGATTGGACCAAGGAATCACGTTGTCCCATACAAACTTTTCCCCCCTTTTTCACCCCCTTAGGGGAAGAATTTCGGAAAATCCTTTCTTATCGGATGCCTACGTCATACAAAGAACACACCCTCCAAGTTTCAGGACTATACGATAAGCGGTTTGGGCTGTGCGTTGTTCCGTCAGTCAGTCAGTCCGTCATTCAGGACAAAGGATTTTATATGTATAGATGATGCATTCGCAGCTTGTCGTATAGCCTGGCGCACATTTACAAATTGCAATTCAAAGCTTCGCATTTATCAATACAAACGAGTAGAAACGTCGATACAAATGCACTGAGCCACAGCGCTTTTGTGTAGACTTTCGTTTACAAGTAGGCTGTGAAATGAAAATGAAATAATTAAAAGCCTTATTCTACTTTAAAATATATACCTGCCCCTTGTCTTTTAATGTTATTAAAGTGAGATGGAATAAGGGATATTATACCTACACAACGGTGTCTCTTATAGTGAAAAATTAACGTTTTTCAATTTGAGGGAAACTTCGTGGAACTTTTCAGCGCTACTAGACTGAATCCATAAAACGAAAAACATTAATATGTGTAGACGTATATATATTTTTTACTTGAAATAATACATTATGCTATAAAAATTGGATGTGTTCTAATGTACCGCTACGTTTCCATCAACTTTATGGATCATAAGTCGGAAACTTTTCTATTCACTGTGGCGTCAAGAACCCATACCTACGACTTTTTTATGATTTACGAGCTCAAAGTTGTACACTTATTTGTTTTCTGATGCTTCGCGGCTTAGGAAGGAATTTATTGCTTTACCTTGGCTCATCCACACTGTTCTCGGTATTTTAATATTTCTTTGCCAAAGTATTAGACAATAATGTTTCAGGAACCTTGTTTAACAATTGTTTCAAAGAAATATCTGGCCTAATTCATATTTAGAACCCATAGCAGCTCTTTAGCGGTTTTCAAATGTTAATCATATTATTGTGATTCATCAGGCTACAATGTGGATACAGCAGAACTTCAAAAGACGTCGCAGCATACACATAATGAGATGGAGGGGCAAGCGTGGATGCAGAGGGCACACAACTGGTAGAGTGAAAGAAAGAAGGGGAGGCCCTAATGGAGGACTGTAGGGCAAACCCTAGAGTGGGACGATCACGGCTGAAAATAAAATAAAATCAACAGCGGCCTTTTTAAACCCGCTGGGCTTAAATATAATTAGCTGGGTTTAAATATAATTTTGCAAGGAAAATTCTTTTAATAATATTTTTAGGACTGGAAATGTTTTCGTTTAGTTTATTACTTACATACAGTTCGTAGTGTGCCCTTTTTCCGGGAACTTGGCCTTTATCAACAAGTAGTCACAGGTCCGCCGTAATCGATTGTTTGATTAACGCTGTTTGTTCTTGCTGTGTAACTTGATCTTGTTACACGATTATACCAAAGTTGTCTCTAGGGCTTTAAAATCCACATTGAGAGGTATTTAGTTCAGTTTGCTTAAAAATAGGTATATTAAATACTACTTTGTTTTAATATTTTTATATGAATTTCACACGAATAACACAAGTTAAAATACATACAGTTAATATAACTAATAATATAGATAGCTAAAAGAAGATCTATTTACAGAAATAAATATAATTTCATCATTTCATTCCATTTCATTACTTCCTAGCAGACCGCGCTCTTATAAATAATACAGCGTATAACAAAATATACCCGAAGATATATAGAAGTGCCAATCACAAGCTATGAAATATCGGCACGTTGATCGTGAAATTAATTTAAACACTATCAGAACAGAAACATTTATTTTCTTGGATTATAGCTATGTTTATAGAAAAGTAATTGCCCACATTTATTTTCGGAGTTTAGAGCGCAAGCGTACCTGTTTCAGTTGTTTCAAATTTCGAACTGGCAGCATTTTCCATTTGTTTTAAATACGGAGGAAAAAGTGGTAACAAATTCGATGTTTATTTTTTAAGTGGTTTTAAATTCCATGTTTATTTTTTTAAATCATAAATATCGTTGGCTCACAAATTTGTTTCATCCATAGAACTTTGGTAGTAAGATAAATCTTAAAAATATTTTAATAATGCGTACAAGCTTGTGTGGCGATTCAGTAAGTAGTAGCACTAATTATTTATCTTATTTTCTACTTAACGTATTGGCAATATTGACGACTGTGATTACAAGTAACTACCGTTTTGTCTTTTTCCATAAGATATTTGTCTTTCATCAATTAACTAATTTGGAATAACTTTTAATTGCCCCAGTTGTTTATTTCTATTAAAACTATTAAACGCAATTAAATTGAATCTTGTTCAGATTCAAGGTAAACGCAAAGTTTGTAAATATTCTCTTATTTATAAGTTATGTAGGCGTGGATATACCTAACGCATATATTTGCGCTATTGTTTTAATAACATTTCATACAGCTAGCCTTGCGCTGTTTACGCACTACTGTTTAACGCAACATAATACGTACCGAAAATTATCTTACCTTTTACTTCAATCGCAAGTTATTCACAAAGGGGACGACATAATAGCTCTTGGCCTTGCCGATTAATCCTATTGACAGCGTAATTAGTTACCTCCAAATAAGCATTAGTCAGCTAGACTCAATTCACTCAACAAAGAGGATATTAGTGAGCAATGTCCTCGCGCTCAACATTTCTTTGTTCTCTCTACGAAATAGGACGTCATCTGTAAATTTAAGAGGAGCTTTCACTGTACCTTAATTTTGAATGAAGCAATGAATTACAACAAAGTGTTTCGTTGTTATCCATTGTAGGTACTCAATGTTTAATTTCAATACGCAAGCAATGTAGGTTATACCAGAAAAGAAAAAAGTTATGGTGATTCACATTTTTCCGGACAAAACAGACAACCGATTTTCTGTTTTTTCCGGAAAAATGTGAATCACCATAACTTTTTTCCCACAGCCGTTCGAAATGAACCGTCATATAGGCTATTGTGGTACTTTAAAACAGCTATCTAATGACATAATATGTTAGCTTGATTGGATTGATCGGTAGATCAGCTTTCGTACATTTCTCCCGATAATCCTTTACAGAAAAAAATATTTTATAGGATTTTTTTTTTGTTGGATGAGTTGGAATGTGGAAATTTAAAATTAGGTCTGAATTATCTACAGCGTAACGGTTATATAAAAATATCAATTTAAAGACCTCCAAGAAAAAAAGGAAATTTTACTAAAGCCTGCGCTTTAGTAAAATTTGCTTTTGGCTGAGTACCGAACTAGCAATTTTAACAAAAATCTTATCCACCTTCACATAAAAACTCCTACACAGATATCCAAAATATCAGTTTACGAAGATCATGTCGATATACGAGCATTACCAATTTATTCAAGTCTCGTAGACACTGTCTGAGCTAACAAGGATTATCATGTTATCATGTCATATTTCACCAATATTTGTGAAATTGCTTATCATGTAGGTCTTACTGATTTATAATCATCATAATATGACTACCAAAGAGGTTGTTATTTTTATGACAAAGTACAAATATTTTCGCGTTAATTTAATATTTTTCGTAAGCCGTTATTTCTTGTTGTATCGAATAGGAATTTGTCTGACAACCTTTTGTTGAAAATGTATAATCAACAAACTTTTTCCATAACCGTCAACTTTCGTCGACTACATTTGTTTGAGTTGCTTCAAGTGGACTTGACAAGTCGTCCAGAATATTGAAACAAGGAACAGAGCAAATTTCGTTTTGAGCTTCCACTTTAGTAGTAAATCGTATTGAAATGTCAAGGCAGGGCAATCCTACGGCGTTCTATTCCGTGAATGATACAAAACTTTACCCCAATAAATTACAAAATGTAATGAAAACATTAACAAGATTAATGTTTTCATTTGTTGCGTTTTCCCCTCTTTATGCTCTATGTGAGCATTTTTCGTTTAAAAGTGAGCAGTAAATAATAAGAGGCAAATTACGCCATTTTTTGCTGACAACTCATCAGGTGCTGCCGTTCCCGGCCGCCACCGTCGCGAACCTATGTTGACCTCCGTCAGCTCCCGTTTCAATTTACTTGTAAAATATTTATATCCATTTAGACGAACGCCACTCTCAGTCCTTCCGCTAAGCAGCTCCTCATAAATCATTTAGCGAAATGACGTATTTAGAGTGTGAATAAATGAGTTTACTTTTCTATAAAATAAAAATATAAAGATTAAAATATCTCCGTACCTGAGCGAAAACAAGATATTTTGGTATTACAGTCAAAAACACGTCCTCAGACCACATACTGATATCCTTTATGCAGTACCTAGAGTTTCTAGGTACCTTACAACGTAAATGTTTTCTATGTACTGAAGACTGCCTCGTTGGTCTAGTGGTCCCAATCGCGACTGCTACGCTAGAGGTCTTGGGTTCGATCCCCAGGTCGAGCAAAGTGTTATTGAGTTTTTCTATGAAATTCTCAGTAGCAGCTCGGAGTCTGGATTTGTGCCCGGTGAATGGCAATAGGCTCGCCCCCTATTACATGGGACCCAAACATACCGGCGAACTGTGGGTGTACATTAAGTACACCTCTGCCTAACTCTTCGGGGAATACAGGCGTGATGGTATGTATGTTATGTTTTCTATGTACCTACCTGGAAAGTGACATTTGATCCCGATTCCCGATTCCAATAAGTTTAACTACCCATCTTAGTTACGTAAATTAGTTGGTTTTTCAACAGTATTTTACGTATGGAGTTAATGGTTCTACATTTTTCAAGTGCAATTTCTCGTGTATAATAACTTTTTATAGCACAATTTTATAGAAAGAAAGAAACGCTTAATCACTATAAGCACAGCGAGTACATATAAACACAAGTAACAATAAATATTAAAACTAAACATACAGAAGGTACGGTGGCCAGCACATCAAGCCACGACAAAATGTCAAATTTTCTCAGTAGATTTTGATCTTGTCAACAATTTAAGGATCAAAATCATTCGTAGAAAGTCGACAGTTTTGTATAACCCGATGTGCTGACGACCGCACATCGCCGCTGTTCATAGCAATAAGGTCCCCACTCAGCGTAATGCTGCAGCGCCTTAAGTCGCTGCAGCGCTGATTTTCAGTGGGGCCTAGATGACGTATGACGTCACTCAGCGGTGGTGTCCAATAAGCATACAATGATACAACAAAAACCATAGGAATGTATTTTGGCACTCACGAAAATATCAATCCTATCTACATTTTTATAAGTCACTATACTACTAATAAACAAATAGGTGCCGATGAATAAATAGAATTATTAGATGAATAATTGTTTTTTAAATAAATACCTAAAGACTGTACATAAAAACAAATAAATAATAAAATATGAATATCGATGTTTTATATTGTATTGTAAATAAAGATCATAATATGCTTTAGACTTGAGTTTTTCATTTTATCAAGGATTGAAGCGGCACTGATATTTAAAAAAAGTTTATTTTAAAAGACGTCACAAACAACAGTTTTAATAAATTAATTTTATTGTTCGTTCCAGATTCTCGGGACAACTGATGGGCGGCTTTTAATTGGATTTCATTGGAAGTCGGTTTGGCTTTCTAGTAATAAAATAATATCAATCTGTCTGTATCTTTCTCCCATTATTTTATTGATTAAATATTTATCGTCTACGTAATTAGGGTGGTATAAATAGAACTCATCAATAGATTTATTTTCATGGTTCAATGTTTATAAGGTCTCTTCTAACTATTCCCGAAAACTGAAGAGCGTTTGTGAAAACGAAGCGTGGGCGCTTTTTTACTAACTACTGAAAAGTATTACTTAGTCCAGATAATAAACTACATTATCTTAACATACTGGTTTCTAACACTTACGCGAATATTAGACATTGAAATAAATCTACTTTTTACGGATTTTATCGCGTTATATTGATATTTTTAAAATTCCCGACGTTTCGGATCCTTTACAGCATCCATGGTCACGGGTGGAGTGAGGTGTTGGTCGTCCTAATGTCAGAATTATCAACAGCTACCCTACATTTTGTTGATTATTATTTATGCCGGTCACGCAGAATGAGGTCACCGTATCCTTAGGTCTCGCAGTCTTGTGCTTGGATTTAATGGAATCTATGATGGGGTTCCAAGCAGATGGTAAGACCCAGCCATCTTCTCTATTGAAATTTGGATGTTTTTTAATTTCGGTCGAAGTGCTATCAAAAGGCCTAAATTTTGCTCTAACACCTCGAAAAATACCGGTAGAAAGCATAATATGCAATGTAGAAGAGTGCCTGTATAAAAATAATGTAAAAAAACAAGATTTGGAGGCGATACGTCAGGACATTTCGTCGGTGTTACGTCGCAGCAAACCGCCCAAACTGAATCTTGCAAAGAACCAATTTTTATCGCTCAAAAAATGGATGCTGTAAAGGATCCGAAACGTCGGGAATTTTAAAAATATCAATATAACGCGATAAAATCCGTAAAAAGTAGTTTCATTTCAATACATTATCTTAAATTAACAAAGATATTTTAATGAATTTTACAAATTGCAACAGAATTCAACAGGTAGATTTGACAATTCATTAAAATCTTAATGAATATCTTGTGGTTTCCGACTGACTTGACAAAAAACATAGGGTAACCAGATCTGAATTTAAGATCTGGTTAACCGTATATTTTTAGTAATATAAATCTTTAGCAATCTTACAGAAGTAGGGTTATCCATTCATAGAAAAAGATTTCACTGAAAATATTTTTTATTTCAGAATCTGTTAGTCGGAGTAGGTAGTGTAACTATATGTACATATAGTTCATAGTTCGTTTCAATATCCGAGGATGAACTTACCTATTTCCTCTTGAACTTCGCTTTCCACAGAATGACGTCACTGGTTTTATTTTATTCTTTGATTCATGCAGAATATATATGCTAAATATATTTTATAAGTGACATATTAGATCGCAGCCAGCAGCTTGTTTAGTTACAACAAGCTGTTAGTTGCGATTTACGGTGATTCCAAAATAAATCGAAAGCTTTCACGGTCTCCCACGTCGATGATATCACCATGTGACAGAAATATCGAATTCGATATGAAACTGTTGACGATACTCTACGATTCTAGATATCTAAAAATTTTAGTCTGAAAATTCAGTTTTTCAAACGTGCAATCTTCATTATTGCTTACCTAATATCATATTGAATTCCTCTGATATGCTGAGTGACTTCGATTCAAACCTTAAATTACGTACACCTACCATCACCTATGACCGAGCAAGCAGATGACATTGAAGACAGCCAATTTGAAAACAATTACCTCTCAAAATACTATTGTTACGCACACACAGTAATTGGCCTTTGAAGTTGTAATAATTTGATACCAATTATCTCCATCTTAGTAAATCGGATAGTCAGCCGCAGTTCCTTTCCTTAGTAGCTATTGTAGGTTATAGGCTATTTCGGGAAGGTTATCTCAAGTAACCTTTAGCCGCAGAAGGCTTTGATGGCCTTCACTTCACCCAAATAGATAAGCTAGGGACCCTGTATTGATTTTAAGGAAAGGATATAAGACAAACGTTAAATAATAGGCAGTAGGAAGTCATAACTAAGCCACAGACTTTCTTGAGGGTTGTTTTATTCGATCTGGGTTATGGTGTGCTCGCTTATGAATGGGTGGCTTTCTGAAGTGCATTGGAGACTAGCTTGGCCAGCACAATTATGCCATCGGTGTCTGTTATCATACCTATGAAAATCGGAGGTTCCCACCCAAATCATAGTTGAGAAGAACGATGATGGCAATACAAATACTCCAGGAATAACATAGAAATATCAATAACGCTACTTTTATCAAACAAAACTCGGCACAGACAACTTTTCAATATTGATAGCCCTATGTAACTTGATTAATATTAAGTAATTTTGTATACAAAAAGTTTAACAAGTATGAAATTAATAAATTGATAAAGTTTTGTTGTCTCGTCTTACATGTGTATCAAACGATTCTGTAAAGACTGGCAAGTACTGAAAGTTAATTGGGCACAAACTAGAGCCAATTTTTGGAGTTAATAATATAATATTTTTCACTGATTTAATATATATATATGTGCTTATTTTGTTTGGTCGAAAGGCCCGGCCGGTCGGTGTTAAGTCGATTCCCAGGTTGGACAAAATATGATTGAGCCTTTCATTTAAATTTAAAAAATCAGGTCCGTTTCTGGACGTGTCTTTGATAACTGGGACCAGGGATAACTATGAATTTAGGTAGGTATATTAATAAACATCTGCCTCACCTTGCAGCGATATGAGAGTGATGGTGTGTTTTCATAATACAGAAGTTCAAAAAATTATAATTCATAAACAACATAATAATTTAAACAATGAAATCTTTATTATGATGTTATGAGAAAACAAAGAAAATACTTTTTATTTACTTAGGTACGATTGAGGTTAAGAATTCTGTATTGAACCGTGCGCGATACCAGCTGTTGAAACCTACTTATGTTACAAGTACGCCCAGCTTGGGGTCTGTTATAAATATTACAAGGCTTTGCTCTTACAGTATTGATGTTTTCCTTAATTGGCTTATGTTCTGTGTGGTTTTTAATCTTATCAAGCCCTTTCATGTATGTAGTTAGAAAATTTCCTTGTTCAATCAAAGACGGGACAAGAGAATGGGAACAGTAATAATCTGAAGCCTTACATATCCCGAAGGTTACAGGTACATGAGATGAGGTACATGAGATAAGAGGATTGATTTGGAGCATCTATTTGAATAATTCTGGCTTCTGCATGCGGCTTCGGCCGTATGGCAGTTGTATGCCTATAGATTAACTTTTCTGGAATTATTTTTAATGAAGACATCGATATCACATGATACCAGATCGCAAAGTATTTAGAAAGTACATTAATTTCATGTATCCTTAGTGTATTTATTTACTTGTGTAGTTAATGGAAATAGGCTCGCCCCCTATTATATGGGACGTAAACATACCGGCGAAGTGTGTTTATGCATTAGTACACCTCTGCCTAACCCTTCGGTCGGGGAATACAGGCGTAATGGTATGTTATGTTACTTCCCTTAAGAACGACTAATATTTTTTATTGGTATAATCATCATTATCAGAAGTGGGTATAAAACTGCCCTTTAGTTACCCTTGAGAATTTGGATTGAAATTAGAGATGCGAGAAATAGCTCAATGAAAAGAAAAGAGAGATATAGCTCTTTCAATCAAAAGAGATATATCATTCTTTTAGCTCTTTAGCTCATTTAGCTCAAATTGAATCCTGAGTCAATGAGTTATTCGGTTAGCGAGAGATATACTTACATACCCTTTCATTACAACATGTGAGCGAGCTAGATATGTAAATATGCTTAAGCATTTTCTACTTTGTATCTATAAAAATAAAGATCGATTTACAATGAAGATTCATTGAGCGAATTGACCCGGAGAGCTAGATATGTGGATATCCTAAAGCATTTCCTACTTTGTCTCCATTAAAATAAAGATTAATTTAAATTAAAGATCCATTGAGCTAACTGATCCAGAGAGCTAGATATGTAAATATGACAAACCATTTGCTACTTTGTCTTGATAAAAATAAAGATCAATTTACAATGAAGATCCATTGAACTAATTGATCAGGAGAGCTAGATATGTAAATATGATAAAGCATTTCCTACTTTGCCTCTATTAAAATAAAGATCAATTTACATTGAAGATCCATTGAGCTAATTGAGACCGAGAGCTAGATCTGTAAATATGACAAAGCATTTTCGACTTTGTATCCATAAAAATAAAGATCAATTTACAATGAAGAACCACTGAGCTAATTGATGCGAAGAGCTAGATAAGTAAATATGATAAAGCATTTTCTACTTTGTCCCCACAAAAATAAAGATCGATTTACAATGAAGATTCATTGAACTAATTGAGCCGGAGAGCTATTATACTCACGCTTCGTCCTCGAGATTAGATAAACATGTAGTAGCACGTACGGTGTTGCCTTTGCGCACTGTTGGTTGAAAGCTACCCTATACTTAAAAAAAAATAAATAAAAAATAAAAATAATTGAGGGTAAGATGTTTTCTTGGCCTGGTATCGTGTTCAACCGCTCATTCACAGTTCAGTGCTCTGCCGGAGCGCACGTCCTTATTCAATATTATTATTGCTAAATAATTTTTAATTTGTAGTGTGTTTACAATATTCTTTTGTAAGTGGATAAGTGATCCTTTTGAAAAATATGGGTAAAAGGAAAAAAGAACATGATTACGACTATATTGCAAGGAAATTAAGGAAGTTAGAAGAAAGACTTTGTCGTAAAAAACGCAGATCGAGATCGAGGAGTTCGAGTTTCGAAGGTTAGTTATAATTCCTGTATTACCTATTAGTGTGCAAGGTGCAAAAACGTTACGTAAGGAGTCACGTTGCGGTTAACTTCTGGGGTTAACACTTCGGACGTAATTACGTAAAATTAGTCATTTATTTCACGTGCGAGGCTAATATTGCGAGCAGTTTCAGGGACTGTTACTTTATTAGTATACGTGAAAGTCATACGCGTGATGCGGGCAGTCTTTGGGATTGTCACTTCACCGTTCACAGACTATACCTATCCATAGCGGCTTACCTCTTTTCGCTTTTGTATTAACAAAAGGAACATACTCTTTACAGAGGACGCCTCCCCATCTCGTTACGAATATTTTGATGAAGAGGGTAGGGAGGATGTAGTGGAATCGGACTCCGAAAATTATTTTGCGGAACCGATACCCTCCATGATCGCAGAAAATTCACATACAGACCCAATTCCATCAACCAGCGCTGTAGACCCAGTTCCTTCCACCAGCACGGCACCCGAAATTCCATGCGCAAATGCGACGGTACCATTAGTCACGACAATGGAAACTGAAGAGGTCCTTGCCTCAACCGAGGAGTCTCCGAGTGTCGAACTAGACTCCGAAATATTACAAATATTTGGAGAAGACCCATATGTCGAAAAGGTGTACGCAAAAGAAATTCAATCAGACCTAGCTATTCGTCTGCAACATGTAGCTACAAAGGGCCTTTCAAGTGAAGCTCGTAAAGAGTTGATGGAAAAATATTTACCCCCTAGCAATTGCACTTTGATTGACTCGCCGGCCCTTAATTTAGAAATAAAAGCTGCGACAGCAGAAGTTGTCTTAAAAAGGGATAAAAGCATTGAGATGAAACAAAAGCAGATGGGTTGCGCGATTTCATGTCTAGCGGGTGCCATAACTCAAATGATTACCAAAGAAAACAAGGACACAGAGATAATTAAGTTGTTGATGGACTCCATTCGTCTTTTATGTGACAATCAACACTCTGATTCAATAGTGCGCCGCAATTTCATCCTACATAACTTGAAAAAAGAAATGAAGGAACAACTACAAAAAACAGTAGTTGACAAACATCTTTTTGGGTCAGACCTAGCAGAAACATTAAAAATAGCAAAAACAATATCAAAAACAGGAGCCGAATTAAAATCAACCATTTCTAGACCTATCGCGAGACCTAAAGCAACACCCGCTTCTAACCAGTCTAATTCCCAACCACGGAATAATTTAAACTGGCGGGCTCCTCCCCCGAGTCGCAGGCAAACGGGGACTCAGAGGACGAGGGAGCCTGCGCAGAGGAGTGCGCCCGCGAACAACTCGCGCGCCTCCTATCGAGCTCGGTCGGCGCCTACCGCGCAGAGGAACAACTATCGCAGTCGGCGGTAGACAACACGGTAAGCAACCATGCCGGCAGACTTGCCCTTTTTTATGAAGCCTGGTCAATTCTCACCTCAGATCCAATCATTTTATCTTGGATTTCTGGCTATAAAATACCTTTTTCAACAAAGGTAATACAACATACTATACCTAAGAAGAAAAATTACTCAATATTAGAAATATTCAATTTTAGAAAATGTATAGATGAACTATTATGCATGCGTGCTATTTCTCGCTGTGATCCTTGTGACGAACAATACTTATCAGGCATATTTTTAGTGCCGAAGCCCAACGGTAAACATAGATTCATACTCAACTTAAAAAACCTTAACAAATTCATAAAAACCGATCATTTTAAACTAGAAGACTTGCGTACCGCAGTTAAGCTTGTTTCGGAGGATAGTTATATGGCCACGATAGACTTAAAGGATGCATATTTTCTGATAAAAATAAATGATAACTATAAAAAATACCTTCGATTTGAATTTGAAAACAAGTTGTATGAATTTAATGTTTTGCCGTTCGGCCTTAACACTGCGCCTTTTGTATTCACAAAGATAATGAAACCGGTTATTGGGCTGCTTAGATCCTGCGGTTACCTTTCTAGTATATATTTAGACGATATTTTATTGATTGGTAGTACTTACGAAGCTTGTCTACAAAATTTAACTATAACTCAACAATTATTAGTTACTTTGGGATTTATTATTAATAAAAATAAATGTAGTTTGATACCTAGGACATCGTGTAAATATTTAGGCTATATTATTGACACAAGAAAATTCCAAATAAGTTTACCAGTAGATAAGGCTATTAAGGTTAAAAATAAAATACAGCATTTCCAAAACTTGAGCCGATGTAAAATAAGAGATTTTGCCAGTTTGATTGGGCTATTGTGTTCGGTTTGTCCAGCCGTCGAATACGGATGGCTTTACACAAAAGAATTCGAGCGGTGTAAATTTATCAACCTAAAAGATGACCCAGAAAACTATGACAAGTTTATGAACATACCATCACACTTGGCATCTGACTTCGATTGGTGGTTAAATGCATTAAATACTCCAGTCAGCAAAATTAAGTATGACGAATTCTGCTTAGAGATTTTTAGTGATGCTTCGACTACGGGGTGGGGCGCGGCCTGTGGAGAAGAGACTGCTAATGGGGCTTGGACAATAGAGGAATGCTCACGTCATATCAATTATTTAGAGATTGCTGCTGCTTTTTACGCACTTAAAGCTTTTGCAGAAACAATGAAAAACTGTCAAATACTTCTCCGTATAGATAACACTACCGCCATATCGTACATAAATCGTATGGGTGGGATACAATTTCCCCACTTAACACAAATAACAAGGGCCTTGTGGGAATGGTGCCAGTATAGGAAAATAATTGTGTATGCGTCATATATTCGTTCTGCGGATAACACAATAGCAGATGCGGAATCGCGAAAAATTCATCCAGATGTAGAATGGGAATTAAGCGATTCAGTTTTTAGTAAAATAATAGACTCGTTCGGACTTCCTGAGGTAGATATTTTTGCAAGCCATGTCAGTAAAAAATGTGTCAAATATATATCATGGTTTAGGGATCCTAAAGCTATAGCCGTTAATGCATTTACCACATCCTGGTCAAACATGTATTTTTATGCATTCCCTCCTTTTTCAATGATCCTTAAAATGCTGCGAAAAATTATAAAAGACAAAGCCACAGGAATTGTTGTTGTACCTCTATGGCCAACACAACCTTGGTACCTATCCCCTATTTAGAAAACTGCTCATATCACCAGTTTTATATTTTGATTCAAATAAGCATGTTATTTTATCCTCTTACAGCAACAACAAAGTCAACCTTCGGTTTACCCTGGCTGCCGGTCTCTTGTCAGGAACTCGTTACTGAGAAGAAACGTCCCCTCATCAGCCATTCATATTATGCTGGCTTCTCTCTCAGGTACCTCATTAAAACAATATGATACCTGCCTTAAAAAGTGGTATAATTTTTGTTTATCTACAAATATTGATATTTTTGGGGCATCGGTTAATGAGGTGATTTTATTCCTAACAGATTTATTTGAATCAGGTGCCCAGTACGGGACTCTAAATACTTGCCGATCAGCATTAGCTTTAATTCTTAAAATAAGAATTAGTGACAATGAGGATATAAAAAGGCTGTTTAGGGGTGTCTTTAGACTCCGCCCACCCTTACCTAAATATAATGTCACATGGGACACGTCTAAAGTCTTAAACATTTTAACATCTTGGTATCCTAACGATAATTTGGGGTTAGATAAGCTCTCACGAAAGCTAGTCACTTTATTATCTCTTATTACAGCACACAGAATGCAAACCTTATCAAAAATAGACATTAATAATATTCAGTGTTATCACGATAAAATCACTATAAAAATTCCTGACATCATAAAAACGTCAAGGATAGGTGCCTTACAACCTAACCTTGTTTTACCTTTTTTTCGTGAAAAGCCAGAAATTTGTCCAGCCCAGACCTTATTGTCATATCTCGATTGTAGTAGTCCACTCCGTAGAAATACCAACAACCTGTTTATAGGTCTTAAAAAACCACATAAATTAGTTTCAGCTCAGACACTGAGTCGCTGGGTAAAGAGCACCCTACTACAATGTGGAATAGACACGTCTATCTTTACAGCTCATAGCACACGACATGCTGCCACGTCTAAGGCCCACCAGCTAGGGGTTAGTTTAGACTTGATTAGGAAAACGACTGGTTGGAATAATTCATCCCAGGTATTTGGAAAATTTTATAACAGAAATATCCAAATTACAGAACAGGATGATTCTTTTGGGAGGTCCATTTTGAATAATTCCTTAGAGATAAGTAATGGATCATAATTATTATCAGTTATATTAAGATTTGCTTGTCCATCCAAAATATAATTTGATTAAAACCTCATTGAGAAAACTATAACAGTTTATGTAAAAAATATTAATTATATAGTAATTAAAATTTATCATATTATTATAAACCTGTGTTTCATTAATATTTCAGTAGCTCTCAAAGTCTACATGTTTATCTAATCTCGAGGACGAAGCGTGAGTATAATTAATGATTAAACGAACTTACCTGTAAGTGAAGTTCTATCATAATTATACGAGGGCTTCGTCCGAAGAGATTAGCATCCCACCCTCCCATAACAACCCTTTCACTTCTTGAAATATAAAAAACACAGGAAACCAGGAACTTGGCTCTGAACTAAATGAGCGGTTGAACACGATACCAGGCCAAGAAAACATCTTACCCTCAATTATTTTTATTTTTTATTTATTTTTTTTAAGTATAGGGTAGCTTTCAACCAACAGTGCGCAAAGGCAACACCGTACGTGCTACTACATGTTTATCTAATCTCTTCGGACGAAGCCCTCGTATAATTATGATAGAACTTCACTTACAGGTAAGTTCGTTTAATCATTAAGTCTCTCAGTGAGTGAGTGAGTGAGAGCTAGATTGGAAACAAAGAGCTAGCTCATTTTTATCTCTCATTCGCGAGCTACCCATCTCTAATTGAAATAGGCTACTCTTCACAATTAACTAAAATTGTATTTCTTGACTAGACGTCCTTAACATACTGGTTTCTAACACTTACTCAAATATTAGTTCTAATTTTGACATCAGGACGACCACCACCTCAAGTCCACCTGTGACCATGGATGCTGTAAAGGATCCGAAACGTCGGGAATTTAATAATATCAATATAACGCGAGAAAACCGTAAAAAGTACCTAGTTTTATTAGACATCCGGAATTAAACTATTTATTTATTAAATAGTGCAACCCTTTAAACATATTAATACAATATTTAGTTTTATATAACAGAGATGACACCTGATATATATGACACATAAGGTACATAACATTTACCAGTAAAATGTTTTATTGAAACAAAAGTCGATAGCAAGTTCTTTGATTTATAATACATCTACGATGCGTCTATTTACGTTTATCTAAGTACTAAAATATACAATAGGAAAGCTTTCATATCAATAAATACCGCCCGCACCTACCTACCTACCTAACATATCATTACGTACTCTACATAATATCTACAAATAGTTAATTTAGATTCGCTCTTTCACATACACGGGCAATTTGAAACAGAGCATGGAATACGTTCGGTTACTAGCCGCTCTAGAATGTCTAGATGTGTCAACATAGTCGTTCTATTGTCTACATATAGGCTGGAGCATATGCATCCAAAAATAGATTCCAGTTCACTGCTGAGCTGCACAACATATTATTATTCTCGTATAGAGCTTGCAATAGACTACAAGTTGAAACATTCAGAATGTTTATAATTCCAATACAAAGGGCAGAATAGCTACCGAAATGTTCCAATATAATTATGATTTAGTACGACTCTTTAAATGTGTGATTATTATCTATTTTTGAATGTGAAATAGTTATTTGTGCAACAAGAGAGCAGTCGTTTTTTGCTGCGAGAGCTGATTTTGGATCAAATTTCAGTGCTGATTTTGGATTCAAAGGCACGAGATGCAAAAAAACTTTGCTCTCGTGTAACACACATAACTTTTCACTTCAGCAGCGAGAACACTTTAGGAGATAATAAATATTTACAGGTTAAATATCAGTTTTATTTGCAGTAAATACTTATTTGCAATAAGTTAACCTACATGTTTGAGCTACTGAAGTGAGTGTGATTTTTTTTTGTGTAAAACGGTGGATTCGGTGAAAAATGACAAGTTACACCTAAATCTCCTACGATAAAAAAATTTTAAGCAAAAGTTTTCATACTCAATTGTGAATAAGTTATTGTTGATTTCGCAATTTATACTACCATGTACCTAAAATGTGTTATAGCCGAAAAATTTGCCAAAAACCAAGAATAAAATTAATTTCGCGCCCAACCCTGACGCTTTTGCCTTAATTATCGTTGGATCTTAGGCTCATAGTTCGAACTATAACTCCGCTAAGTAAACGCACTAGATAAAGGTACTCCTACATTACCTACGGAAACATCATCTATATAGAGCATTGAGGAACGTCAACGTTCCAACGTTTGTTCCCAAGTAGAGAATATGGATATTATGTAATTGCTACAGTGGATAGAAATATTAAGTCGACGATAACGAGCCTAGATTAGACATTTCTGTAATTGAATTAGGTACTTGCCATTAAATTGAGCAGTATGAACCTAAGGTAAATTTATTGCTGCCCATAAATCTTGATCGAAGAAAGGTCATAATAACTTGAGCCTTTAGCTCGTTAAGGGGTAGACTCTGTCAGTAGAGAATCTTGTAGGATATTATTGATTGAATGGTATAGATAACAAATATATATGGTTAAATATCATTTATTCATTCAGTTTTGACTGTGGGTTTGGTGATCATTTATATCTGCCTGTGTACTTTGTGTCCGTTTATGCTTTGAAAAAGTCGCTGGTACGGAAGACGTTTTTTTAAAGATAAAAAAAAAACAATATTTATTATAATCCAGTACTCTAACAGCAGTACCAGCAGTACCTAGATTTTCTTAGTAGATAAATTATTTTGATTACTTTTGATTACGAACTTAGAAAGTCAAATTCTATTGCTGGTAAGCAAATCTATAGGTATGTAGATGGATTTTTTCAGAGCACATCGATCTTACTAAATCAAGAGTCACGATACAATATTGCATTTCAATTTTGAATGATTGACCGACATTTTTATTGACATAGATAACACAGGCGGCCGTTCGCCCAGGCATTTGTTTAATTAAATAAATATTTTTTTCGTGTCATTTGTCTGTTACGCTTGTAGGACAAAATCTGTCATGTAAAATAGTAACACAGTTTAAGCTTAAAACTCCAGTTTAAGCTTATCTCGCATCGTATTACCTTTCCATTCGATAAGAGGCCAGCGTAAACTGGATATGTTTACGAGTAGCTCGACGTGTAGCCGTGCGTACAAGATATCACACAACCTTTGGATTTTAATGGTAATAACAACCTAAATGCTATTGAATAACATTAGCCGAATAAAATATGAAGGGTCTCCATCAAAAGCCATTATGACGTGCCCAAAACGTATAAAGTGTCTATTTCACGTGATATTTTGTTGTTCGTTTTAAAGAGTTTAAAGAGTTTTAAAGAGGGGCTGGCGACCACCCTCGTTTTGGGTAAAATTTAATTTCCTTCTCGTTAGGAGATGAATTTTATTAAGTAGACGGGTAATGCTTCAGAAATTATAAACACCAGCGGAGCAAAAAGGGATGCTTTTGACAGATCATACTATGATTCTCGTTAGAAATTTGACTCCTCATAGTATTGAAAAGCCTACCTATATTGTATAGGTTTTTTCAGGTCAGCTTATACTGGAAATGTATGGTACACGAATCATAATTGTTTTGAATTGTCAAAAAATTACCATACCTATCTATTTTTATGATTTCCAATATGAATTATATTCAGATACTGTTATGATTACTCAAAAGGGGATATTAAAAACCCTCCTTCCCCCTGTTATGAATTCTGAATGCGAATTGATTGCATAGAAATTGATCAGTGCGGCCAGTTTTTCCATTTCAGCTAGGAAGGCATGAAGAGGATACCGCTCTACAGTTTAAACAGTGCCGTCCCTCTTTAACAACCAATAAATTATCGCATTGCCGGCCCTAGTCGTGTATTCTTTAGCAAAGAGCAATAAGTTTACAGTATTTTAAACAAACAGTACGGAAAAGTGAAAAGAAAATACGGTAGTAAAGTAACAATAATATAAAACAAATTTTGAATTCATGTAACAACTGTGTGGTAACTGGTGTTGCCTTTCCACCAAATGGACAATAAATCTCGAAACAAAGAGATACAAAGCATTTTATTCGCACAAAATGTTCTTAACAATACAGACGCAACGAGCATTTATATATTATTTTGTTCTTAAATACATACAGGACGTCATTCAGTAATGGAAATTTGCTTGTTTACTGTGTTTAGGTAGCAAGTACTTACCCCTCTCTCTGTCTCGCTTTATGAATATTCAAAAAGCTAAAAAAAATAAGCTTCAAGTGTTCTGGAATAAGGTCCATATTATTTACCTACGTAAATCACAGAAAATCATTAGTTCAAAATAAATAGAATTTATTATAAATTATGATTGTTTTCCCACCCAATCACTTTGTACCATACATTTAATCCGTGTGAGGGATTAACAGATGCTAGGATTTAGGAAAGCTTATGTATTTTATATAATGGCACGAACATATTCGGAGCCAAAAAATATAATAATGTGTTCTATTTATTTATACGCCTGTGAGTGAAGAGAGTTTTGAATTAAACATATAAAAGTTAAATTACTCTTCGGTGTTAGTTTTAATGATGAAAAAAATATTTAATAAAAGCAGTGCCCCGCGGGTTCATCCTCAGTTGTTTTTTTATCCGAGCTTTACCAAACTTACCGCTCTACAAAGCTCTATTCAGTCACTGGGCTAATCCGAAAGATTGCCTGAAAATTTTATCAAATTGAATCCTGCCATTTTGGAGTCCTCACACACACACACACACACGCACATTGGTTAATAACCAATGTGCGTGTGTCATAGTGTCATATAAGCAAATATGATAAAGAATCATTAAGTTTTACTTTTTAAGATAAGAATGAATCGGGTGAATATCATGAAATCACTTTGGTTGAAGCATATTTCGTCCGTGAAAGCCTAACTCTTTAACAATTTTTTGCTCAAGATCCTATTTAAGTTTATATTAATTGCTTATTAGCAGCAAGCACTCGCCTTTGAGGAATATGCCAAAGCCAACCTCGTGTCTCGTTGCCTGAACATAAATATTCAATGACCTGTCTTCGCCGGGTGCAAAGGTTAACACTTAATTGAGTTGCGGTAAGATTAAAATTCTTGATTGAAACTTCTCCGAAGCTGCCAGACAATGGCACAAAATTATAGTTTGTTCGTCATGCGCGTACCATACCTACGTTCATAAGGGCTTTCTCATTGATTTAAAGCCTACGAATAAATAATATTCATTTATTCGTAGTTTAAAGCGCGATATTTCTTAATGATCTGTATAATTAGACCATATGACTTCTCCTGTGTATCTATCTTGTTCTTACGCAATTTTTAACACAGGGAGTTATTTTAACGCTCTTTCGTTAAATCAAATCAAATGTTTTTATTTCAAGTACGCTTTTAAAAGCGTTTATGAAACGTTATTGACTCTAATTGCACGGTTCCAAAAAGTTGATCCTATGGAGAAGAATCCGGCAGGAAACTTGATAAAACGCGTTCTACGCAACGTTTTTTTTAAAATCCCGTATGTACCAACGACGGCTAACATCCCTACTAATATTATAAATGCGAAAGTAACTCTGTCTGTCTGTCTGTTTGTTACGCTTTCACGCCTAAACCACTCAACCGAATTTGATGAAATTTGGTACTGGGATAGACTAAATTTTTCAGATTGCAATAAGCAAATATTCAAACATTGAGATACCGTTTTACCTAAAATAAATTAATGTCCTCTAAGTAACTTCATTTTTCCCCCCAGGCTAAATTCCCTATGTACTACTTACATTTGATCGAGACACCGTTAAGAACAGATTAATTTACCATTGATTTATCTACTTAGAGGCAAAAGTACCTACTCAATTAATAGTTATCAGTTCAACAGAAGTTCAGAAGATCAAACAGATTCGATAGTTTCTGGATAATGTCTTATTGAAACATCAAACACAACTAAATTAACGCTTGTCACTTGTTATTTTGACAAATAGACGCTTTAAATTTCTCAAAGTTTGTTGTTGAAGTTCGACTGATATCGAGAGATTGATAAATAGTATTATTATTAGTGAAATTCATAAGAATAGGCAATAAATATCCTGATAAAAAAAAATTAATAAGGATAATAATAACATATCTCTTTAAACATAAAGCCAGTATGATGTCGTTCGTAGGCTAGTGTGTAAGCTGCCTAAACGAATACGTCGGCTAGATAACGATGCAGCTCGTCACTGAATCACCTCTTTATAAAATACCATTGCCATACTCCCACATTTACTAATCACTTAAAAATAGAACATTGTACAACTGTTGCACCAGCACGATTGATGTCAAAACACCTATTAAATTAACTACTAGTACATAAATCTTGTGAAGTTATCGGCCACATTCGCTCGCTGATAAAGTACTTTCATAAAACTCTCGCTAAAATACGAGATAAGTATCGGGTACTGTGCGGTCTGTCTGCGTTTATAAAACTGGATACGTTGTAATACACTCAGTAATTTTATACCTCTCTCGGGCTTTTCATATATAATTATACGTATATCTCTTTAGGTAATAATTAAGCTAAATATACCGCGTGGCCTATATCAACCGTCCGTTGGCGACGGACGTCCGAGGACAAAGTGAAAAGTTTAACGCTTTAGTACGTCACCTCCGACAGCAATATTATGATAACGCGACACACTAAAGTGCGATCTTTGTATTCATTGCATGAGCTGATGTTTTTATAAAATAATGTTTGTATTTTTTTACACGTAGGGATAGGTACCTACAAAACTGCTTGACTGAATTTGAAAGAGGAGGTTTCTCTCGGGAGTTTCTAACAGCGCACGGTGCGAGTGCAAGCTTTACACAAATATTTTTGTCCTTGTTTGTTTTCATTCTTCTTATTCTATTTCGGTTTCAATTTATGCCAGTCAATGTTGATTTTAGATAGGTAAGCTCGCAATGCAATGCGCTGTAGATATTTAGATACATGTTGTAATTATCAACTTTGCTAAATATTACCTATTTTTAAAGAATCTGGAACGAGTTTCATCTGTTTTAAAGCAAACGCAGCAGACATGTAATGGTTGAGCTACACACACGCAACAACACATTTATTACGATCGGAAATCATTCAGTCTCGTTACTAAACAGACAGCAATGCGCGGACGGCTGTACTCAACGTTATGTATAACTTACATACAATGTTTACAATTATAATATGTATGGCGCAATGTGTCTTTTTGAAGGTAGATTTGTAACACAGGTGAATAAACTAATAAAATTAAAAACGATGATAGATATACGATGGACTATTAACAACAAAGTGTGGTCTCATTGTTGGCGCGGCTCCAAATGTTCTGTACAATGCAATATTCCGCACCTGATCAAAGCAAAAGTTTCACTTAATTAAATTTCAGAAGTGTCCAATGGCATATGGTAATGCTCCATTTTATCATGAATGGACAAAATAGTTAAAGGAATAATATTGGCTAATATTTAAAAATAAAACATTATTATTGAACTAAAGGTGACATATAATATTACTTCTTTAGAAAATGCAATAGGTACTTATTATCAAGTTTATTGCTGGATTTTTCCCCGAGCGTGGCTTAAATAACTCGTATAGCAAAATAACTAAATAAAAGCTAAGAGCCTTATGTAGAATTATAGAAAATAGCTTTTTCTCAAATTCTAAGTAAATTACATTCGAACGAGACATTAGAAAATCCTCCAACTAACCATGAGATCAAATAAGAAAGTATTCGTCTGATCAGCTTGTTATAACTGAAATACATCCAGACTTATTTACGAAGCTTTATTTGTTGGTCTCACAGATTGTGTAATCTAGGCTCTTAATGTCAAAGCCGAGGTCAGGCTAACTAGAACGAGTATATAAGCTGAAGAATCATCGCAGAACATAGTTTACAATGTCAGAATCATAAGATTACGAGCGACCCACGGCATGCGTTGTTATGATACTTTTTCTATCTAATTTTGTGTTTATTTTTAAGATTTGCCTTCCTAGACACATCACGAACACCAGTTTGATTGTAATCGATTGAATGGCATAGGAACACATACCTAAAGGATGTACAAACAAACATGTATACATCTCTATACATATTTAAGACAAGGCATGCATATGACGATTCTATTTATTGCGAATCCTATACTCAAGGTTACGTTGCACCATCAATCATTTAAGTACCAATTATCACTGTAAGTGGAAGTAGATTAATAATTCGATAATGGGATAAGAAAATTAACACATTAGGTCATCGATAAGCAACATTCAGTTATGCATGATTTCATTACGATGACAAACATACGCACTTTTTCATAAAAACGGACATCATTCGCTACCTTGCTTTTTAAATAAAGGAACCACGGAATGGAATATGTCCATGTATTCTATCGATAATTTTATAGCTCAATATTACCTGGATAGTAAAATCTGTTGAAGCAGTGATAGCTCAGTGATACGACCTTTATACTGCCAAATTATAGTGCTCAAGTCAGTCAGTAAGCATGTGCGAATTATTAATTAATTAATTATTCATTATCCTCTTAAACAGTGAAGGAAAACATCATGAAGATACCTACATGCCTGAGAGATTTTCTTGCTTGTGGCATTGTAGTTCTGATTTTATAGCATTCTATGTATGTGATGTTGTATGAGTAGATACATATATATAGAACTATGATTATTTTTAAATATGAAATTGAAAACATGCACAAATCGAAGAGATGATCATCCAGACTGCGAGATGCTCCAAGCGACAATTTCATGGAAAAACTCAATAACACTTTGCTCGACCCGGGGATCGAACCCAGGATATCAAGTGTAGCAGTCGCGTTTAAAACCACAAGACTAATCAGTTAGTTAATACTGACTTAATCACGTAATCTCAAAACATGAAAGCTTACAAACTTGATTTGGCAGTAGTTAAAGTGTAGATATTTGCTAATAAAGGAATTGTGAAAATTCTCACGGGCTTGGCATATAACTGGCAATGCTGATAGTATATAATTATGATAATAATCAAAGTGATAGGTTTAAGATAACATTGTAACAATCAATTCAAGGTCAGACAATAAAAATAATATAATCTCCTTAAAATATGATGCATGACTTGGAAAGTACGCAAAGAATTTTTCATTACCATTTACCAAATAGCAGAAATGTTTTATTTGAAAATACAACCTTCACGAAATAACATGTCTTAAAATATCTTCAAAGGTAACGGTCTTATATTGGGTCTTCTTTACAAACCTACTTATATTTTGTTAGAGGATTTCTATTAATTAGAAGTCGATGGTTGGGGTTTGGATCGTTGCCAAAATCTGGAAAACAATGCAAGCCTTGACTCATTCCCAGATAATTGGCTTACTTTTTGGAAGGCAATAAAAATTGGTTTAAATTTGTACAATAGTGTTTATAAACTATTCCAGAACAGCTGCTGAGGTAATCGTGCACCGAAAAGTAGACCGATACTTTTCTTGTAATCTGTTCTCGTTGGTTCGTTGCAGAATCGGCTTAATTGTGGCGTGTCTCAAAATAGACTGCAGATTACCTTTTCATCACGCTTTACGCCTTTTACACATTATCAAGTCAACCAACGTAAACATGGGATGGGAAAAGGGGAGTTTAATAGCGGTACCTCGTCGCAACAGACCACTGAAGCAGTCAATAGCTAAGGACGCTCTTAGACCTTAATAACTTCGACTAGCTGTGTAACCTCGGTTTTACCCGCGATTATCTAGATTTTTTCAATCCTTTGGGAATTTCATAAATCCTGCAATGCTTACTTAAGTTATAAGGAACTCCAGTTCAAGATTTAGTTCTATTGTCCCCACCGATTTATGCGTATGTCCTGTCATCAATCCCTACTTCCCTAATATTATTATAAATGCGAAAGTAACTCTTTCTGTCTGTCTGTCTGTTACGCTTTCACGCCTAAACCACTCAACCGATTTTGATGAAATTTGGTGCTGGGATAGACTAAAGCTTGAGAAAGGACATAGGCTACCTTTTATTGCAAAAAATAGTTTTGAAGGGGTTGAAATACGGGGTGAAAGTATGTAGTGGAGTTCGTCATTCGGCACTTGATAAGAAATAAATAAATATTTTGTTTTAGCGTTTTTGAAATTTCGACCTGTGTGGGGATGAAATAGGGGATTATTTCATCCCCACACAGGTCGATCTTTCAAAAACGATAGAAAGTTCGTTTAGAAGTCCAAACAAAGTCACGCTTTCAAATTTGGTATAAATATTCTTACAGGGTAATTTTCGCGTAAGTTAGAGAGATAGTGTGGGGAGCACAGATTTATAATCTGAGGTGGGGAGATGTAAACTTTTGTTATGAATCACAAAATTTGGCAAGGAAAAGCAGGATGAATAACATCCTGTCATTTGCATTTTAATATTTTTCGGTCGTCAATGTTATTCTTTACCGGTATTAAGTATGGAGCACGTCACAAGAAATAAGTATTATCAAGACAGTTGGTCACGGCAATTGCCAACAAATAATAGACCGCGTTCTATGGAAATTGAATTGCCTATTATTGAACTTATGCATGTGTATCAGTAAAGATTATATAGGACACTAAACATTTGCCTAGCCTAATTCCGTCTTTGTTAGGGTAGGGTAATCTTTTATATGGCTGAATATCTAAATAACTATATACCATCACACCGGTATTCGTAAAGGGTTAAGCATAGGTGTAGGAAGTATACTGTACAACCACAGTTCACCGGTATGTTTAAGTCCCATGTAATAGGGAGCCTATTATTATATAGACAGGAACAAATCCAAACACCCAACTACTTCTGTGAATTTAATTCTAGCTTCAGTTTAGCTTTCTTTCAGACTAGCCTAATAAGACTTTGCCGGGCTTGGGAATTGATCCCAGGACCTCTAGCATTGCAGTCGCGTTTACGACCACTAGACTTATAAAGCACTTAATGGCTGAATATCAGTATTTTATGTCGCGTGAGTGTTTTTTGTCCTCGGCCACTCAGTAATTGGGTTATGGTATCCTAATGTAATAACCGTAAGCCGCGTACCCGAAACTATGTACTATTACAGGACTATAACTTATGATTATAATATAACTAGAGGGCACTGCTTGTGTTATGTTCTGAGTCGTTCTGAACGTCAATGAGAGTCATCTAACCATTTACCGAATCGTTACTCAACTTTTACTCCGCGTGGGAACAAGTCAGAATACGATTCCTCACTGCAAGTCAGATGGGCATCTCGTAAGAGGAGAGAAAATGTCTTTCCTTAAGTCGGAGTCTTCCGTGAAGGACCTTGACGTATGTGTTGACTTTTGCGCGTGAGAGCCAGTTCCATCACCGTTGCTGCGGCTCCGTAGGGGCTCTTAAAATTCAATAACTCCTCTGGTGCTATGCTAGGTGTCTATGGGCGAGGATAATTAGGTTCTAAAAAAATAATAATTGACCGAATCGCTGGACGGTTTTAGCCGTTTCCTTTTAAATAAGCTGCAAAACCAAATAAATCAAAATTGTAACAACTGACGTTTTTCTTCTGTGAAATGATTGCTGAAAATATTTTATTGTAGGCACTCGCGACAGTCGCGACTAAATTGATCACATAAATTGAATTCGGCCCTCGGAATTGAAATTACAAACAAAACGTTGATTTTAATGACCTAAAGTTAATGCGGAAGTCACTATTGATTTTTATTTCTTTGTTTTCTTTTTACTTTGTTTAATTTGTTATTAATCTTAAAGATTGTTGATTGGTTTTTCTATGAAATTCTCAGTAGCAGCTCGGAGTCTGGACTTGTGTCCGGTTAATGGCAATAGGCTCACCCCGTTACCCATTACATGGGACCTAAAAATACCGGCGAACTGTGGCTGAACATTAGTACACCTCTGCCTAACCCTTCGGGGAATACAGGCGTGATGGTATGTTATGTTAATCTTAAAGATTAATTGCCATAGCTCTGCGTTTTTCTTTCTACTTTTAGACTAGCAATTTTAATATTATGCTATCTTTTCATTAACCGTCCAAGTAAGTATTTAATTACGGACACAATGCAAAACCTATTATCTTGTACACCGGGTGTTCTTACAGGGTTTGCTAAATTAAACCTACCTGTGTTACTCGCTATAATTTTACATTTATGTCAGAAATCTTTCTGCGGGTATGTATGTAAGTGGATCGGAAGTGTCTATTCACAATAATGACGTCATTCCACCTGTACACCTGACTGACTGTGACACTATTTTTCGAAGTGTATTCATTTCAACAACATTCCCATGTGTATGTACTTATGATTCATGTTCACTAAATTAGGCCGTGGAAAACTATGTACTCACTAGCCATATACCCGTAGAGTTATCAGCTATGATCTCGTTTTTCCCCATCAAGTGGGAATTTCCCTACGTTACGTACGGGCTCCTGTCTAAAATTTCATACTTCAAGACAAGACCCATTGATAAGCTAGGTATGCGTTGCCCATCATCACCATCAGCCAGTGTTTGTGTATATAGTTAGAAGTTTGTGTTTGTGTTTAGTCTGCACAGTTTAATAGAATAGAAATTAATATTACACTTCTATATAGGTCTAAATACACCTACGTTTCTTTAAACGTAGGTGTATTTAGACCTTGTAAACCTTGTGTTGTAGTGTTGTATTGTAGTCATCTTAATATATCGATAACAAATGACTGTACATATACCGGGTCACAAAAGCGTGGTGTCAAGTACTACTTTGATGATACAAAGGGAGAATATTGCATAAAGCGGGATTAACTAGTGTGGACCCGGCTTTACATTACCAATTCAGGGTTGCCAGGTTCGTTAAAACATTGGGCGCTACAACTGAATTGGAAAGGGTATTTAATTTGCTTTGCCCGTTGTTCCTGTATCGAAACTAGGATTTTATGAAGCAAATTCGTATAAGATTTCGTTAAAATGTGGTAATTAAGATAGAAGGCCTTTAAAATAGTACCGACTTCTCCATTAAAAAAATATCGCCTCCAAACGGAGAATGGGCCTCTTCTCAAATTGAACTACTTGGCTAAAATCGACTTCCAAGCTTCCAAGCAAATAATTCGTAAAAGCAATTTTTAATTTGTTCAAGTGGATGCTTATAATTTGTTTATTTTTAAAATAAGTGTCTAAGTAGGATTCATAATACCTTGAACGGACTACAAATGTACTTATACATTAATATGTACCATCAACTTACACACCTACTTAATAAACAATTGCCGCAGGAGGTCCTTTCTATTCATTCTATTTCCATGTACATATATGTAAATTTTCACGAACTATACAAATCTATATTTGGAAACATTTGTGCTAGTCCAATTTAGTTCAATGCAACATGCAAAATCCAATCACAGAATAATGAAAAGCCAATGGTCACTGTATATGAACCAGAATATATGTATATATGCATTGAACAAAAGGGGTAACACCGAATGGGAATATATGATGATGATTCTTAGGTTATGTTCACGCTAAGGATATAGCTTAGATAATTCTCTTAAATGAAGCGAATAATCACTCTTAGCTTTCTAATTAGTCATTAACTTAAAACTGCTTCGGTCAATGAATATATTATACTACATACCTTTTTTAAACTGTGAAGAGTAACACATAAACAAATATCACGCACTGTTCAAGCTCAGGGGGTGAACTCATATAGGGCTAACTCCGAAAAAGAAAATAGGGCTTATTTATATTGTAAATTCCATTAATCCAAATGAAAAGCTCAGAATAAAGATTTATATTTAAGACAAAAATATTTCATAATAAAAGTGTTATGAATATCTATTATAGTAAGTGGTCATACATGTAGCAGGAAGTATCAACCAAGTAAATTTATAATTAAAATGTAAATCTAATGTCAGTTTTATGGTGAATTTTAGGACAGTATTAAAACTACCAATTATGCAGATTAAATTGGGTGAAGGCAATTTAAATGCTATAAACGGTAATCGCGACGTCTATAGGTACCTACGGTCTGTATGTGTGCGGCAATTTCCCTATCTGCCACGTACGGATTTTCCAGCCGATTGTGCCGTAAAATGACACACGGTATGAGAATTCCTAGATCCTTTTATCCCTGTTATATTTACGTTACGGCTCTGATATCTCGTTTTTAATTACAATTAAATAAGGAATACTTGGTATGCGTGTATATTTTACGCAGTCTATATACTCGCAATAATTTGAAAGCAATTAAAACAGAAGGATCGATTCGTTTTTTTTATTGTGTTCTTAATTGTCAGGATATGTTTGTATGAAATATATTTTTATCTCATAGATATTATATATTAGAATCCTCTGCAGAAGTCGTATATTGGGATAGTGTTTTACATGAAAATTTCATTTTCATAAAGAAAATAAAGAAATGAAATTCAGTCGTGCCAGGCCGGACCAACCGCTTTTCAGTATGATAACGTCATGTTATATGAGATACAAACATAACATGAAAAAATAACAAAAAAACATAAAATCACTAACATATAGATAAGACGATAAGAATGAATAAGGACAATACCTATTGTATATTAAAAAAATAAGTAATAGTAAATCTTGATTACATAGTTCACGAAGCGTGATTGGATGATGAACAAACAAACAGAATTCCAGTCAGTTTACGTTACTTGATTAGTGAATAAATAATATCGAATTCTGTTGGAAGATGGAATTATCTATTGTTGCAATGTTATTTATGTATGTAAGAATAATAGTCTAGTTCCCCTTTAGTTAGTTATCTTTGTTTTAGTTGGTTAATCCGGTTAGTTATATTATTAATATATGAAGTTATAATTTTAGATTATTTATTTATTAATAAAATAAAATCCAGTTAAAAAAATATTATGTTTTCTTTAATATATTATACAGGGAGGTAGAAAGAATTTAAATTAAAAAAATAACATGACGGGACACAAACACGATAAAACATTTCCGTAACGTTATATTAAATATCCATTCTTCTATTTCTCCCTTTATATTGTAACGAATAAGTGCAAAACACGACTTTTAAAAGACGTTTGAAAGTGACCAGATATCAATTAAGAAACACTTTTCCCGATCGCATCTGATCCGATCCTTTGCCGGTAGGATCCCTAGTACAGATTCCCGTGAGAAATAAATAGACGAGACAGACACTGAGGATGAAACTGCAAGCAATTTATCTTTAAACAGACAACGTGGACAGACAGACCGTTCTAATTTGATTTACATTACTGCCACTCAGCTGCTCATGAATACTTCTCGCCCAGCAACGTCGAGTTCACAAAGATAATATTCGTATTATTAAATTCCAACAGTGGCAACACAATGTCAATTTTACCATTATTAAACAAATCTTGCAAATTAGATCAAAAAGTTGTTTGTCAATGGAATTGTGACGTTTCAACAAATCACTGTAGGCAAATGGACACTGAATTTCATATCTCTTTACGTGAAAGATTTTCTTTAATTTAAACTTAGTTCTAATCACTAGTATAATAGCTGTCATCTGCGAAAATCTATGTCTACGAAAAATATATTCCCTCACATATTTATCATCATTATCATCATCATATCAGCCAAATTACGTACAAAGGACTCCCAGCGATCTTTACCAGGTCGTCTGTCCATCGCGTCGGAAGTCATCCCACACTGCGTTTTCCGGTGCGTGGTCTCCACTCGAGAATCTTTTTGCCCCATCAGTTCTACGAGCTATGTGCCCCGCCCGCTGTCACTTAAGCTTGCTTATCTTTTGAGCTATGTGGACAACTTTCGTTCTTCTACGGATCTCCTCATTTCGGATTTGGTCGCGTAGAGAAATGCCAAGCATCACCTTTTAAAAATGTGTTTAAAAAAAAAACCAACAGATAAAAAATTAAAAATATTTTATATAATTAATTTTAACGTATATATAAACAACATATTTACCTGTAAGTATATATATGCGAAAATGCTTTCAGGCACGTTTACCTCAATGTCGGTCACTATAACTTTACATAACATTTTTATGTTTCAGTCTTAATTTATGTGAAAGTTGCCAGCTCGCGGCATAGATACGAACCATGAATTTTTCGACCGCCTGACGTAGGGATGTGACAAATTTTGGTGACATCGCAACGTCACACATTGTGTTATATGACGTATCTTTGTTTAATTACTTGCTAGGGTTGCCAGAGCTAATTTTAATAAAAGAAATGTTTCATTGGATTAGCATGCACTATGTACACTGCCTACTATGATCTTTATCAACCATTTATTGTCCCATTGTTGGGCACTGAACTCGTCTCAAAATGAGATTGATTAGGCTATAGTCCACCACGTTGGCCTTATGCGGATTGGCAGACTTAACTTCAGGTTTTCCAACCTGATTTACCAATACTAATTATTAATTACACTGTGATGTGATTAATTACTTAATTACCCCAAATATTGGTAATTAATCAATACCTACCTACATACATAGTACATAGGTACATAATATTAATGAGTGCATTGGTATCCGCAACTCCTCTTTTACATCTCATAAGCTTAGGTATAGTGTATAGCCATAAATTAAAATATTTTAATTATCATTTAAGTCTTAATTACTTGGGTGGCAACAAACGAATTCTAGATATCTTCATACATTAAAGGTATAACAACATTTCTTGTACTCAATATGTATAATGTTATCTCACCGTGTAGATACGTGTCACAAACACTTTAAATATGTATGTCACAGAAATTCATTTGGATTCATTTAGTAAAATTTAAAATGTGAAAAGCCGAAATTAGTATTATATAGCTACTTCTTTCAAATAAAGGGATGAACCAAATTACTCTCAATGTTAGATGTATAAAAATAGGCAAATCAATACTGTGTACCAACCATTCATATTTAATTCTTCCTCGATTTATACGCGACAGCCTACGTCGTTAAGGGGTGTATGTTTAACAGAAACCTGTTGTGAGGTCCTTTCTCTTCGGGTGTGTTTTAAATATAAACAGTAGTGTTGTTTATTATCGTATTAAGCGTAATGTTCCGGGAGTGATACTCGTTTTACCTTGCACAATTATACCTTAAAATACTTCTAGGAAATGTGTAAGTATTGCCTAGTGTAAATAAACAACAGCCGCCTCGGCCATGCTGGTTTATGATTGCGATATTTTGGGTGAAAGTATTTTTGTGTCGGTAACCGCTGCTTTGTTCTAACAAACAAACACAGGTTTAATTTATAGTTTAACGCTTTTGATTAAAGAGAAACAAGACAAAAGTTTTGGCATCGTTCCATGTTGTACCTGAGCGTCTACCTTACTATTTGAATAGTACACAAAACTTGATCGGTGAATATACACGACATAATACGGCGGGCAACATGAATAGCAATTCCATATCACATAAGATGTCCAAATTGGATTTCTCAAGAACATTTACACATTGTTCAATAGGTACATAGTTCAATATATTTTCAATAAATGGTGCTGCTTGAACTGTGTCCTTACAGCCGACGCAAAACACAATCAAGATTAGAAGTTTCATAACCGCACTTAGCCCACGTGCTTTGTGTTTGCATTACTCATGGTCTGATCGTTTTTTATCGCGATTGCGTCGGAGTACACGGCTGTGATGCCAAATCTCTTGCAAAGTGATTGCACATGCACATAGGAATATAATAGGTGGAATGCACTCACGGACGTGAGCCGCGCCGCTGTGGCGGGATCGATCTAGCGCGGCCGGGCCGAGCCGGCCATCGAGACCCGCACCCGATGCTTCTCGAGCGCACTACACTGCACTTGATTCTTCAATTCAATCTTCCAAAAGTCAATCACTGAATTTTCACACATTCACAACAATAGTCCGCTTTTTTTACTTGTCCTGTTCGGGAATAAGGATAAGAAAATATCAATTATATGTTAATTGATTCAACTTAAAATCTGACAAAAGAATATTTTAATGTATATTTTGCTCAATACACTTTTGATTCGTCAAACTAGAATCGTTGAAAGATTGTGATATTGTGCGGTATTGTAACCTACCTGAATTACATTACGTGTATCGATCTAGATATCGGGCAGAGATAATGGTTCGTATCTATCTACGATAAGTTCAGGGCCTTAATGACCGAGGTTTCAGTCGATTGGTCCCCTGCTGCTATGATTCCAGATTGAAACAAACAATTATTGCTAAGTATGCATTTTTTTATATAAAACCTTTAATATTTACTTTATTTGACAGTGCGGTGGGTCTCGCGGTAACTTCAACCTTGATTAAATCTGGACAACGTTGGTTTACTATCTTATCAGTGAAATGACTATCACTGATTCTGATTTTTAATGAATGTAAATCAGATATGTTTTGCATATATGTAAATACTTCTAAAACCAATTTTCAAGTAGCTCTGACAATATACGAGATAGTGCATGAAACAATAACACTTGCGCTTCTATATTGTGTAATAGATAACAGTGTTCAAATGTGATGGATTGCAGGTTGGTTTAGAATAGACTAAGCTAGGTACTTAGAGTACCCCCATTATTTCAATAGACTGTAGAAGATAGAAATCTTTCTAAAGCTTAATCTAATTCCAGAAAATACAGTAAATTTTCAACTCAGTACGTATGTTATTCTTATATTACAAGAAATCACACAATATTATGAGAATACTACAGAAGTATTTTCCAATAAAATCTTATCACAAGATAGTATTTGAATCATAAGAAATATTAATGTTGTATGTTATTCAAAGTGACATAAAACGGCACATAACTTTCAAATCAAAAGATAAAGGCTGTGGGTTCCGTCGGTCGGCTACCATTGTGTAAATGGAAATAGTGAATGGCAGGTACCCCAAATCGACGTCCGGAATCCTGAGGGACATAATGATTTCCTTGAAAAATGAGCAGAAGGGAAAGAAATTCAAATAGGAGCCCAGTTGTTTAGTATTTTCCTAATGTCTGTTTTTTGAGGATTTTGTTACAGAAATAACGATGTGAAAGAAAATCATGATACCTATATAGAACACTATTTTTTTTAGTCAATAGACGAGTAGACCTTAAAGTAGGTACACTAAACACATTACAAATTAGGAAGCTTTCTTTTTGAAGAAGGTACAAATTGTAGAATTATTATAATTATTATTAGTATTAAGTCAAGAATTATGGTGATATTTTTTTCAGGTCTTGTAATCATTTATAATTCAGTGTTTTACTGGTACATTACTTGGAACATGTTTCTGTTAAATTGGGTACTTATTACTACGTAGGAAGCAGAACTATATCAATAATAATATAATAAAGGTAAAGTTTGTGAGATGGTAGGGCGCATTCTCTGAATCTTCTAAACCGATTTAGAAAAAAAAACACCAATAGAAAGCTACGTAATTCCTGAGGGAATAGGCTATATATTATTCCATAAAATGAAAAGAAATGCGTAGTCCACGCGGGGGAAGCAGCGGGCGAAAAGCTAGTTATTTCAATAAAGTTACAACTTGTTTATTAAATTATTCAATCAATTGCTAGTAGGTATGACCTTCCATGAATACCTCGCTATACAAAACACTTCCTTCCTTCCTAAGAAACAAAATTAAATATAGGTACCCATCTTCAATAAGATATCAGAGTGTAGGTGTTGGTGAAAGGAGATATTTAATTAAGTTATTTCATTTTGAGATACCAGATAAAATTATACAATCTTTAAATAAATTCATAATAAATTCATAATGTAGGTGCTAATTCATATTAAAATCTAATTAAACGAGGCATATATCCTATCAACAATATTTATTTTAATTACTAAATAAAAACTGCTCAACAATAATTTAAACAATCATTTAACTTTATAAATACTTACAATTATTAAGAAGACCAGTTTAAGATTGTAAAAGTAAATAGAAGAAAAAGCTCCGATGTGAACAACGAACTTTAAAACACTTTTAATTTATTTTATGAGATCGGAAAAGATTTTTAGGAGTTTCAGCAGCAAAATATCTTTCCAAATATTTTTTGGTTAAAAAATAATACAGAAAATACTTAAATTGAGAACACGAAGTTTGGTAAATTGATACAATGCACGTGTTTAGAACCGGAAAAGTGTAGGTATATGTTCGGGTGATCGTCGCGGACGCGCGCGTAGGTCGGCGGCGGCGGCGTCGGCGGCGCGGTGACACGGACTGCCTGCGGCCAGGCCGGGCCGGCGCGCGGTCGGGCGGCGCAACAGATACGCCACAGGTTGGGCGGCCCGGGCCACCCGCGCCCACACCACCCCGCTCGCGCGGCAAACGCGAATTTACATCCTCATTATCGTCTCCGCAGTCAGCACCTCAAGCTGCTGTCCGTCACCACATGACTCACCGGCTTTTTCCAGTAAAAACACTCTTTGTGCAATACCTTATTCAAGCAAATCTAATAAGCATTTATTTGTAAGGTCACAATTTTCTTTGTTTCAGCTTCTTTCCTTTCAGAATTTTATCGGATTTGTTTTGTTTTTTTTGCCCCGAAATACTCTTATATAATTTGTATTTAGAAAATCCCTTTTGGGGATAAAAATAAGTCCCTACGTAGCGTTTCCTGGGTTCGTGAGTCACGGAAACCTACTTATTTATTGTAACTGCCTGGGATAAGTTTCTCATCAATTCTAATCAATCCCTAGAGTGTGTACTTCCGATCTAATATATTATCACAATCATTTCTCAATGTTTCTTCTTCATCAATAAGAAATACAGATTGACCACTAAATAAGTATCTTCAACGCATTAAGATAATTCATTCTAAAAGTTTTATATGTCGTAAAACACATTAATAGTGTCGCAACTCTTTCATTAAATGTGTTTATCACTGTATAATGTGAGTGAATTCGAGTAATAAAATTCTGAAAAAGTTGTGGTATTGTGATGACCGCTCGCGATTGCCCAACTGTATAAAACGGGCTTTATTTTGTATTTAGAAGAGGCCTCGTTGAACATTAACGCCTATATCTACTTAAACATTTCTAATTAACTTGGTAGGCCCACATGGTTGGCAAATTACTTTGAACTTTTTAGGCAGAATGGAGGAACAGCGTGTGTTTAACTGTTATTGGCCGTGAGAGTATTGTCTCTCTTTTATTTGAGGCCACTTAAAATTAAAAACGACTTAGGGCTTACCTTCATCAAGTCTATTATTGCGCTACATAAAAAGTTGCTAGATGCTTACACAGTTTTATCACAAAAGTTTTTAATCATTATTTTGAAAATATTTAAAAAATCTGCATCAAGTTCTTGACCCAGCCGCCCAACGAAAGCACCTTCCACACCCTAAATTAGTAGCTATTATTAGAATTTCAAGAGCCAATTTTATTTTTTACCACGGCACTCTGTGAATCCATTGAACGTAAATAATGTCGGATATTTATTCTTATGGAGACTCGACCTTCAACGTCTAAAATTGGGATATCCTTCCCTCCTACCTTACTTAACAAACCCCGGCTGCCACTATCCAAACTGCTCTACCATGAACTATTGCGATGTTATGTTATATTATACACTTTCATGATTACTACATTACTCCTGTAATGTCGTAAGCTAGTGTCATTCCCATACATAGAATCTTTTGATGTATGATAATATAATGCCTCATTAATCTAGTGATCCCAAGTGCGATTGCTACTCTAGAGGTCCTGGTTTCGATTCCCAGGTCAAGCAAAGTGTTATTGAGTTTTTTTATGAAATTCTCAGTAGCAGCTCTGATTTGTGCCCGGTTGATGGCAATAGGCTCGCCCCTTATTACATGAGACCTAAACATACCGGCGACGTGCGGATGTACATTAAGTACTCCTCTGCCTCTCCCCTATGTTATATTATGGTATGATGATATGATTCACATAAGAATTCATAAGTATCTATTTCATAAGTATCTGTTTTGCCAATGTGAATTGATAGAAGAGTAATTACTCGACGTGGACTTTTTGAGTGAGTCCAGAAAGTCCTTCCGTCTAGTTGTCATTAAAAAAAGATGTAGCAAAAAATTCAGCCCCAATAAAAAATTGGCCGGATTTCAGTTAATTATTGTATTCGTAACTAAAGAAATGCTCGTTAACTGTAAACAAGATCCGAGCCTGAGGGATATGTGCAACTGTTTGTAAACCACTTTGAGTTGTTTCAGGATAAGCCCACTACTTCGGATGTGCTGTGTTTGGTTTTCGTATAAGGGTACTCGTGTTTCCTTTTGTCCCTAGCCTTAGGCGAACTAGGTAATGTGTAAGTTGTGTTACTATATCTATATTATAGTACGGTCAAAATAATTACGTTTCTGAACTCGGTTCCGAACGGCAGCGTAGGTAAACAACTTTATTGTTTTTGTACAAGCATATCGAAATCAACAAGGACAGTAATGACGAATGCAAACACATTTAACACTTGATTATATTTACGAATTAGTCGTCTTTACCGGGTTTTTATATGAAAATTTCATACTGGAAAACCACTTGCGGACAACTTCAGACAGTTATTTCGACCGAACTGTACTTATAGTGTTTAAGGACAGTCGTATGTTTACATCGGCCACTATTATATCACTGACTGCCTTATTAGTTTAGTGGTCCCAAGCGCGACTGCCACGCTAGTGGCCCCGTTTCGATTCCCGGGTCGAGCAAAGTGTTATTGGGTTTCTAAATAAAATTCTCATTTGCAGCTCGGAGTTTGGGTTCGTGCCCGGTTAATGGTAATAGGTTTGGCACCTATTACATAGGACCTACAGCGAACTGTGAGTGTACATTAGTAGACCTCTGCCTAACCCTTGGGGGAAAACAAGGGTGATGGTATGCGATATGTCGATTTTACGAACAAGTGCAAATTCAAAAGCTGGTTGGGTAAAACAGACCGGAGATTATTCTTACAGGATTTACAGAAGACAAGAAGAATTGCCGTGAAGGGAGCTAAAATTTATCTTATATAGTATATATATAAAGCTTTCGCAGCGGATCAAGATCTGTATTGATACAAACTGTGTCCTTATAACGTATTTATTGTATATACTTCAAGCGCAGCCTTCTGCAAGCTTGTGTATCTCTTCATGGCGTTTTTAAAATAAAAATAGAGCTTATAATAGCACTGCCGGCTTGATTGATAGCATAACAAGCGCTGTTACAGTTTCTACGCTCACTGAAGCTTCCCTTTATGCAGCGTAATAAATGTTTGTAAATATGAACACAAAACGTATCTTTGTATATGAAGGTATATAAAACTTGTTTGCTTTAGGGTTATTTGGAAGCTGAAAAAAAATATACATTAGAATTTAAATATTTGCAAATTACGTTCAAAGTCCAGTAGTATATAGGTGCAAAGGTAATGGGTAAATTTATTTGCTGGTGTGTAACTACGAATCTTTCATACTAAAAACGTAAGTAACTCTTATATATGATTTTGTTGATGAAGGATATTCAATCTGAGTAAATCCGAGGTCGCAACGTTACAAATGCCTGCACTGGCCCGTGTCGATAAAACCTCTCCGCAAGATTGTGAACGTATCGATTTCTATTATGAAAACTCAGTAATGGACCAAACGCGCGGACGATAAGAACATTATTACGGATATTTTTCACGTTTTGGGAGTAGAAAATGAAAAGCTGGACTTACAAATCCTCTTCATTAAATGAATTGTGAACGCGACAGTGTCTATTATGTTAAAGTATCGTTCACTTCGAAACATTGGCAGTGATGTCAAGTTGAGCCTCTTAAGTACCCTCTTTCTAGTTTGTAAAGACATAATATAAGTCATTATCTAAATCTAGATCTACCTACATAACAACTAAAAAATTTCACTATTGTAATGAACTGCAATGCCAATAGGAGGCAGGTACCGTCTGCATTTGTCAATGTCCAATGACGGTTGTATTCCTTTATAACAGAGGTTATTTTTATACTGCAACTATAGATATAGATTAAAAGTGGTCTTGTGTTTAGCTAAACTTATGACCGATTAGGAGTAGGACTGTTCTATCACCATGATACAGTGATTGTTTCATCATCATCAGGACGTCTTAAGCCATTGCTAGACGTAGGCCTGTTTAATTTGGATTAGGGATTGTATAATCTTCAAAAAACTAATAACTACTATCTCGTATGCAGCATCATATAATACGGTACGTTGTAGGTAAGTAATCTCAGATTTATAAAATTTCGGATTTTATCGCGTTATATTGATATTATGTATTTAATTCTTGACGTTTCGTTTTTTATGCTATATATGTATTATGAGTAGGTATCGTATTTTCGTTTATACTGAAGATAACTCATCTATATATATAAAAGGCAATGTCCCGACTGACATATCATCGCCCAGCCGAAACCACTAATGATAGAAGTTTGAAATTTTGTGAGGATATTACTTTTATATTCTAGGCGTCATTTAAGAAAGGATTTTTCGAAATTCATCCCCTAAAGGGGTGAAATGGGGGTTTAAAGTTTGTATGAAACTCTGTCATTTCTAACTGAAAATTAATGAAATTTGGTATTAAGCCTCTAAATACAAAATAATAAAACACGTCATTAAAGATTTTTTAAATTTCATCCCTTAAATGGGTAAAAAGGGGTGTTAAAGTTTGTATGGATATTTTTTTGTTTATTATCAAAATTACTTGAAATTGAAAATTTATGCATTTCAATATAATTAATGATTTACGTATTTTTGGATTTTTTTAATTTCATCCCTTAAATGGGTAAAAATGGGTGTTAAAGTTTGTATGGAAAATATTTTTTTATAATCAAAATTACTTGAAATTTAATATTTATGCTCTTCAATACAATTAAAGAAATACGTATTTTTGGATTTTTTTAATTTCATCCCTTAAATGGGTAAAAAGGGGTTTTAAAATTTGTGTGAAAAATGTTTTTTATACTATCAAAATTACTTGAACCTTAATATTTATGCTCTTCAATATTACTAAATAACTGACTACAGTAAAGCATTCGACCGCATTGACCATAACCTACTAATTATAAAGCTTTGCAATATGGGAGTGGGTGGGGACTTGCTTAGGTGGTTCTCCTCCTATATTGAGAATCGATCACAGGCTACAGTGCTCAGCAACTACATGTCTAGCTGGGTTATTGTACCCAGCGGTGTTCCACAAGGCTCTTTGCTCGGCCCGTTACTCTTTATAGTGTACGTAAACGACATACATTTATGTCTTAAATCTTCT
>OY292517.1:6730786-6833286 GCA_958496365.1 Subacronicta megacephala | reverse complement strand
TTGTGATAACTGGATGTATTCGGGGGAATCACTTTTCCTACCTCAAATACCACTGATACCATCCGACTATGTTTTTGAGTACGATTTCTACTTTGCAATGTCCATAAAAATAATTAAGGGTGAGTCCTTGATGGTGGCAGGCATAGATTTCAGAGAACATTGCTTCCTTCATGAGTCATTCCACGTTGCCTGTTACAGAATCCGTACTAATACCAATCTGGTCATTTTGACACCAGACAGAAAAAGCACCAATGAGCAAAGTGGTTTACCACTATTTGTACCTCCCCATGGAAATCGATCCTACGAGACCTCCAGAATGATAGACTATCGCTCTAGCTGAACACGAATGCTGCTCATTTAATAACAAATACATATAGTACATGTCACTTTGGAAAAACCTAAACCGGCAAAATCGTGTTGTCCACGCGGGCGAAGCTGCGGGCGGAACGCTAGTATGTTATATAAGTATGAAATACAATACTTAATTATTTATTTATTGGTTCCATAAATTTTCCATTTTCATACCACATTTATGATCTAATTGTTATTATTTTAAATTAATCTTTTTATGAATTGATTTCTATTTTCGATCGCGTTTTGTCATGTGTCCTAAAGAATCCCAGGATAGAATAGAGCTTTGCCGAACAGTAACACAAAAAGGAGGCTTCACAAACAACCATAGTTACATGTTAACGATGCACCTACACATCTGCGAGATTATTATTATGAAATACTTTAATGAAGCTCTGATCATCACGACTGCTTCATTAGTCTAGTGGTTCCAAGCGCGACTGCTACGCTAGAGGTCCTGGGTTCGATTCCCAGGTCGAGTAAAGTGTTATTGGCTGTTTCTATACAGTTCCGAGTCTGGATTTGTGCCCGGATTATGGAGGAACTGTTAGTGTTCATTAGTACCTATGCCTCTGCCTAACCCTTCGGGTAGTACAGGCGTGATGGTATGTTATGATCATCATATTGCACGGTTTGTAGTTAAGACAAACACTAACTTCGCTCTTATGGAATAGAGCTGACAATAGCGTGTATTTTGTTAAGAAGCACGTCCGTGTATGTAGGCTTCAGAGCGCCTTCATATCATTAATCGTGGCATTGTTACAGCGTCCACAATAGCATTCAGCTCCGGGATTACTTCCTCTACTGTTCCTTTTATAGTATAGCGTCGTTCTTATTTTAAAAATAACGGTCATCACACTTTATTTGACGTCACGGACATCCTTTGTTCTCGGCCATCAAAAACAGCTGGGCGAATTGGGTCAAAGTAGGTACACACTACCTGTGACGTATTGGACATTTAATTAAAGTAATGTCTTTTATTTTGGAAACATCATTTTAAGTTACTACCTATCTAGTTTATATCTTACGGTTTATCGAATAATAATCGATTTTGTATTCGTATATTTTTCTTTCTTTTAGTCGTTTTTTACCTAGTATTGGTTACTTAAAAAAATACCAGCAATGAACATGGTTAATTTAAGAGATTGTATGTGTCTGTCCAAAAGCGAACTAGGAGGAATAGAGAATACCTAATGAAATAACAGTATAAGGGTGCCATGACATATTTATTTTAAAACTGGAAAGAATGAACGTAAAATAACGACTATTGTAAGATATTTTTAGGATAGTATCGTGCCCGGTACTTAATTATTTTATCGTCTTCGTACCAATTTCAGTTTAGACCGTAAAGTATACGCCATTTATTTTACCATGATACTAAAAATTTCAACAAGGTTAAGATTTTTATAGTTTTTATAAAATGAAAGCTTATAAAATTCAAGTGGTTGGCTCGTGTTCCTTCACTATATACCTATTATAAAGTCCCCCACCGCGTCTATCTGTCTGTTTGCGATAAACTTAAAAACTGCTGAACGGATTATCATGCGGATTTCACGAATAGACAGAATTATTCAAGAGGAAGGTTTAGGTGTATAATTTGTTAAGGTTTATGTATAAATTAGTTGAAATATGAGGATAATATTGTGTTCGAACACACGTTCGTTCGTTCGTTCGTTCAGCCGTTCGAAATCAGGCGGATCGCTAGTTAATTAATAAAACTTGAATGTATGGTTTCATTTTAAGTAAACTATGTTCTTCACACTGCTTCTAGTTGATTAGCTTCGCAATTCAACGTGTGAAGTTGTATAATTGCAAACGGAATTCGCTACTCAGTAAGCTTTATAAATGTTTCATGTTTCTTACTTAACTAAGTACGACATTTTTCTTAATATTATAGCATACATAAAACATACCTACAATCTTCTCTGTATTCCCTAACGGGGATACACAGAGGTGTAGTAATGAACACCCACACTTCGCCGGTATGTTTAGGTCCCATGGTCCCATTACTGGAAACAAATCCAGACTCCGAGCTGCTACTAAGAATATTATAGAAAAACTCAATGACATTACTCACCTAGGGAATTGACCTTGGTTCGATTCCCTAGGTGAGCAATCATGTAACTCCTAGCATAGCACTCACGCTTGGCACTATTACACTAATCAGGCAGTAGTTTTTCACCATATTTCGTTATTTTTCTTTTAAAACAAAATAAAAATTATTTTCTGACAACTGTAGTGAACAGAATATGTTATCATACTAACAATTATTTTTATATTATGAGCAGATATTATTTTAGTCTTATAAATATTCTAAGACCTCCATTTAAGAACTTCGTCGTTTACTGTTTTGATATTATAGTCAACAAAATATCTCAGTAATTCTGTGTTTTTTCACGGAAATTTAATTTATAAAAACATTCGCAGAGCTTTTTCGTCTTTCGGTAATTTTATTGCCTTAATTTACACAACGAAAAATAGGTTAGGACGCTTTGCGAAGACGAGTTTCGAATTTCTCAGCTTTTTCGGTGGATTTGCAAAATTACAAATCTAATAAACTGGGTTATTAAAAAGTAGTGTTCGCAAAGAAATTATTAAGTAATAAAAGGTAAGTTTTATAATAAACCTTTACAAATTACTTAAATAATGTTGAGGGCTTTCAGCGTCTCAGCTACTCGTGACCTGTGTGGTAGAAACTAATTCGTCAACCTACAGGCATATCACACCATTGAAGCGTCCCTGAAGCGTCCGTGAAGCGCGTAGGCGCGAAGCTACGTGCGTAGCAGCGGTTTTTATAGGTACCTAGCTCGTAGTGCCTACACATACTCTGGGCTACGGGCTACGTAATTTACAAGCTGTACATTTTCAGACTACTATAAGCTAACAATTGTGGCTTTCCGTACAGTAAGAGGTCAGCTTATAGGTACCTACTAAAAATGTAAAACTTGATATGAAGCCGTGCGTATCATACAAAATATGCTTCGGCCCACCGTAATAATTAGCTTATATAAGTGAGAAATGGGTAATTTTAAGTGCAAATGGTCGCGATTACGATAATAAGAAGCCTTCTCATATAACCGATCGAAGCTTCACGAATCAGTATTCTGATATGGCATGTGAGAAGTTTAGAACTTTTGACAAAATCTAATTCACATTAGAAAATTGCTAAAGATATTCTGACAAAATAACAACATACCATACCTGTATTCCACGAAGGGTAAGGCAGAGGTGTACTAAATTACACCCAGTTTTCAACGGTATGTTTAGGTCCCATCGATAGGGGGCGAGCCTATTGCCATTAGTCGGGCACATATCCACAATCCGAGCTGCCGCGAAGAATTTCATAGAAAAATCCAATAACACTTAGCTTGACCTGGGAATCGAACCCAGGACCTCTAGCGTAGCAGTCGCGCTTAGGACCACTAGACTAATGAGGAATTGATACTAGAGGAATCGCCAGATGTGGCTTTTAAGCCCCCTGTGGGGTTTATGCGGAGTTTACCGACATTTATCATCGGATTATACTGAAGTTACGAGGGCAACTCCAAAACAGGAAGAGGAAACCTCCATTACAAGAATAATTACAGACGTTTTTCCTTCAAAATTTCACCAAAATATGCGGACTTGACAAAGAAAACTTAAATAGAACGCTTGTTTCTTTTCCAAGCCAAATGAAGAAAATACTCCACTCATATAGAATAATTTTTCGAAGAATTATTTTTATGCTCCGCTCCTATTGGTCTTAGCGTGATGATATATTGCCTATAGCCTTCGTCGATAAATTCTATCTGACACTGAAAGAATTTTTCAAATCGGACCCGTAGTTCATATTCATATTCATTTATTGCATTCCATAATGTATAAAAATATATAAAACAGATGGTAGGCTTAAAAGCTTAGTAGGAGAGAGGGAGACGTGTCTATATATTATATTATTTTGTTCTATTTATATTTTCCAAGTTGAAGTCAATATTTATTATAATACATTCTATTAATTATATTTATGTATTATTAACGATTTTAATTATAATATTTTATTGCATTATTTATTTTTTATTTTATTACAATGAGTAGGTCAAGAATAATGTTGTTTGGTAGTTTGTTGTATATTTTTATGTATTTTTTTTTTTTTTTATAGTTCCTGAGATTAACGCGTTCAAGCAAACAAACAAACTCTTCAGCTTCATAATATACCTAAGTATAGATTACCTGGAATCCCAATAGCGCTAATTTTGCGATTTCTCTCAGAACTAGAGGGATTAGGTTATTATAATCCACCGCGCTAGCAGACATCACCTGCCGCGGTCCAGAAAATCTATTTTTTATGCAAATTTCCTCAAGATGTTTTTCTTCAACGTTTAAGCGCCTGGGACTTCGAAAAGTCAGCGTGCCTTAGATTCGAACTCGAGACCTTGGCAGTCCACTGGTCATGTCACTAGGCGACAGCCTAGTTGTGAAGTGTGGTGATAACAACACTTAGTGAAATAAACTTATTTTAAGAAAATCTTATCTTGCAATATGTGAATAAATGAATAAATAAAACTTTTCACAGGAATACGAGGACACATAAAGTTAGCTGCTTTGCTTATCTCCGTGGATAAAATCGTAAAACTGAACGAAAGGAAACGATGTTGAGTGAGGAGACTAAAGGATTACTTTGTTGTTTATAGACACTTGCTATTCATTGCTGTACACTGGGTAACTTTGAATTCAATAACGTCCTCTGAAAATCTCTGTTTACTACTGAATAATTTAAGTCCTAAAATACATATGAATAAAAAAAGGTAGGTAAACAATAACAAAGACTAGTATATTCCTATCAAAATAATGCTTGATTCATATCTACGTAAATATTTTCTCATCATTTCTAATTCAAACAAAACCTTTTTTTTATTGTATGTTTGTTATAGACCCCTCTCTCAAAAGGATGCTAATGAATTGCGTGGCTGCGGCTCCAACAGCGTAATACTTTAAATAATTTTCTTGATAAAATAGATGGCTGTCTTTTAATATACCTTTTACAAGTTAATTTTCCTACAAAAAGAAACTGCTTTATACGATAAAAAATACGGTTCCAAACAACTGCTGAAATCAGCTTCGTTAAAATTAGCACGGGGCACTATATGAATGTTCGAATTCATTTTTAAGCAAGTTATTAGTATTACCCTGTGTTCACCATTTATTGTACCTTTGATTTCCCGAATAGTTTGTATGTATATGATACTTATAACAGCGATAAGTGATAAGGTAAACATAGATAAAACTAAACCCATATTTTTTTTCAATATGCTAGGTACTGCTCCTATATTTGGGTGGGTTTCCAGTGTATGTACGTATTCATATGACATAAAATAAAGACATTTCTTCAACACAAATAGGTGCAACGAAATATGAAAGCTCGTTGAAACCACTTGCAGGGACCGAATGTCAGCCATTTATATGTCCGGACGTTACCTGTCATGAATCATTGAAGCGTTATGGCTCACTTACACGGAGAAGGTTTGTAGAAGAAATCGTATGCTTTAATAATATTACTACGATAATATCGATACATACAGTGCAGTGAGCTGACCATTGGATTGCCAAGTCAAAGGTCTTTAGTTCGAATCCAAGGCACGCACCTCTAACTTTTCGAAGTCTTAGGCGCTTAAACGTTGAAGAAACACATTTTGTGGAAGTCTGCATGACCAATAGATTCTCTGGACGGTGGGAGATGTTTGCTAGCATTGCTGAGTGGTGGACTTTAACCTAATCCCTCTGGCTCTGAGCTAAGACCCGCGTCCAGCAGTGCGTGAGACAAATTAGGTAATGGGTTGCTGATGAATATGAATAAAATATACTATAGACACATAGGCACGATACTCGAGGACAATTTTTTTTTTTTTTTTTGACGGATTTAGTTGTTAGTTCAGGGAACTTTTACAACTTAACCGGACTAGGTGGCGAGGCACCAAATGCCTCCAGCCGGGTGGCTCGACGACAATCTCACTGATTACTATTTATTATTTAGCGATTTAGGCTTCAGTGTTCAATAGGTACATTTAGGTACATGATGCAACTTCTACCTATATTTACATTTCGAACTGAAGAAACTCCCCACATGTAGGTACACGTATCTCCTTAATACTAGTACACACGGGTACAGGTCAAGCTATACAAATCCAGTTTAAGCTGATCTCGTATTGTATAGGGTTTCCTTACAATAAGAGGCCAGCGTGTAGCCGTGCCTAGGTAGGTACCTAGCATTTAATCTTATTACTTAAATACTCTGCCACTAACGCGAATATTAGACATTGAATAGAAACTAACTAGAAACTAAACTTGTAAAGGATTTTATCGACTGGTTTCCACACTATTTACCATCACCATTTTGGTCTAAACTTTTCACAGTAAAACTTAAATGGAAAACGTTAAAATTTAGTCTGGGGTAAACGCCTTTAAAGTTAAATAGACTGTGGGACTTTTCTAATAATTTCTAGGACATTAACCCTGGTTTGAGACGACTAAATTTGGTAATCATTGACAAAATACAACTCATCATAAACTACTCGATAAAATCGTTAGAAAGTAGTTTCATTTCAATAAATAATGTTCGCCTGTGTCAGAAACCTACTATACAAGTTTTGTTTGTGGTCTTCTTTCATGAAAATTTTCTATAAGCGTGGGCTACATATTAGACACGGGTATATTAACTCGGCCTAGTTAACATATGTTTACGTTAAGATATTCCCAAGTCATGACGCTCCAATTCAAGAATTTGCATAACTACTCCCAAGTTTTATAATAGGTAACCTATACACACATACATCTTGTAAGAAGATATTAGATATTATGACAAAACATTTGTATCGGAATATCCTTATTAAAAGGTCGATGAGGGTGGATTGTGTCCCTCTCGGTAGTCCTCTTGGTAGCGTTGCGGTTATGCTGACGCTTTCAAAATATACAGCAAAATATAAACATTTATATGTACCTATATACTTACCTTATTGTAAATGAGATCCAATAGTAATCTTATTCTATATAACTTCTGCCCGCAACGTGGTCTGCTTGGACTTCAGTATTGAGCCCAACTTGGAAAAAAGGATTCCTTATCTTAATTAGTCCAGGTTATAAACTATCGGGATGCCGAATTCCGAACATCCTCTATGTCCGCCATATTGTGTTGTTGAGTACGTTTAAACAGAATGTAAAGTAAATTTGGCGGATCCACGACGTTATAAATTATTTTGGACATTATCAAGACGACAGTGAATATTTTTTTAATGTTGACCAAAGTAGGACTTCTTTATCTAGGGTTAATGGATCAGACTTTATTAGAAAAGTCGAACAATTTATTTGACTTTAAAAGCGTTACACTTTAACATTTTCCATTTAAGTTGAACTATAAAAAGTAAAGACAAAAATAAGTAGTGTGGAGGTCAAATCGAAAGTTCAGCGGAATACTGTGGCCCTGCCTCAACATGTTAACAAGACTTTTGTTAGTTTTTGAGGAGATCTCAGGACACTTTTTAAGAGTGAAGACCGGCAATCTTCTCAAACTAAGTAGGTACTCCTATTTTCTGAATTCGATTAACTAAATAAGATAAATTGAATATGCTTAACTTATTCTAATAAACTATACACAATATACGAAAACAAATTGTCACGCCCAGGCGTCGAAGTATTCCTCCGCATCACTGTCGTCTGGTAACGTGTCCAGAAGACTGGCAGTATTGCCACGTTGAATGGCAATACTAATTCTTTGTCCTAAGCTAATAACCCAGCCCTCTGGTCGCGTGAAGAGTCGACAAGTCTCTTGGAGATTCCCTTAAAAAGGCGCGAACTTGGACCCCATGGCCTGAGCGTTTCGACTCCAAACGGCTCAAAAATATAGCCCCCATTGAGATTACAATATTTTCGCCGCTTTAGAGTCTCTGCGCCCGCAGCAGCAGCGCCAGCACAGCCTGCCGAGCTTAGAAGATGAGATGGCGCAAGGGTATCGACGCAGGTTGCGTCCCACACCAGAGGCCTACCCAACTTCTACGGCAAAAGTGACATACTGTCTGGTCTCTTCCCATCGTCACGTGCCAGGCCATGAGGCTCTAATACGGCTGGCACGCCGGCGGTAGCAAGAACACGACGAATAATTGCACGACAGCCTTGGACACCATGGCTTGCCGTGCTGTAGAAGTGCTGGGCGTATAGCGCGACATGCCAATATTAATGACATTATTCGTCATGATGCGGGGAAACACAAGGAGTGCCTAAACGTAAGCAAGTAGCACACCGAAACGTAGTGTCATCCAACAAGCAACTTACTAGTACAAGTAGGTACCTACTTACATATCAAATAATTTATTTTAGGATATTACATCAATCATCAATATCACAAAATTTATTACAAGATATAATAATTATTTTTTAATCTTATCATAATCATAATACTTTATAGATCAAAAATATCGTTTCAACCTTTGGAGCACAATATGCCTCTACATTATTAGGATATATTTTGGTAGTCACTATAAACCTTTGAACTTCAAAGGTAGTTGAACATCTATTCGAAGTTGACAGGACTTTGACTCAAACAGATATAATCCATGAAGAAATGAAAACTTGTTGGGTACACGTGAAATAAGCTTCTAAAGTTTTTGAAAAATATTTGATTAACAAATTATACTTAGTCACAATTTAAATCTATTGTTAGCAGGCTTCGATCGAATGCTTTGACGATAAAATAAAGGCATTACAATTTACCGATTTTCGAGAACAGGCTATCAATGGATGGCTCACCTCACTCCATTAAGCTAAACTTAATATTAAAACTTTTTTTAAAACAGAAAATAAAATAATAAAAAAAACAGGCTAGACTGGTATCAGACTTTTCTTATCAACACGACTTGCGTAAGTTCGAACCCATATAGACGCATTAGGTACTTTGTGTAAATTATTTCCTTACTGCTGCTTCCAAAACGGTGAACATAATGAGGAAACCGACATGTCCTAGAACCAAAAATTAGAAAACATGTGACATCTAGAAACCCGCACTGGGCCCGCGTGGTGGATTACGGCCAGTGCGTCTCACCGGGAGGAGGCCTGTGTCCTATCAGTGGTAACATTTATAGGTCGATTATTATATCAACACATAAATGTAAGCCCCAGCACACGCAAGCATGTAGCGCACGTGTTTCAATCTCGTTTTAACGAGGAAATAGAAGTTTGTTCAGCACAAATTCGAAACGGCGTCAGGTCGTGCAATATAATCACCAACAACAACAACAAGGGAAACTGAAAATCCACATGGCGGCGCCTCCCAGCCTCACACCATTGCTGCGTTCTTAATTAGTCTTACTTAATTGGTTTCACAGACAAATTACTCAATATTAAACAGTATATATTTACTTAATTAAAAATGTTACCACGACATGACTGCATACAAATGGCTGGTAGATTAATTAACTGTTTGTTAAAAGTGTTTCATTTTATTAGATGCCCGCTATATTTCTTTAATAAAACGTGTTATGATACTATAAAGTTAATTATAGCACCCGCATGGTAATTTTTTCTTAATATATTTCTTTGCCGCTATGTTTATTCAATCTGTAATTTATTTATGTAGAAAACGACGGCTATTTGGTTACTGATTTAATCCTTTATTGTTTCACGGAAGTGACCCATCTGTAGTTTGACAGTATGTACTTACTTATGTTGTACCTAAAGCTTAAATAAATTAAGCGCCATCCATTTTTCTTATATATATGTCACCATTGATATATTTAGTAATAAAAAATCATTAACTTAGTTATTGTTAATACTTACTAATAATTTACAAGTTATTAATAATATTTTAATTATTACACACGTGTAAACCATTACATAACCTACCTATCGAATGAATTCAACATGTTAAGTAGGTAACACTGGCTAACTCTCCGTAACATTCGATTTTATATGAGTAATTGGGTAAATTAATTTAACCCGCTAATGTCGAAAATAAGAAGAAAATAATCTGACGGAAAACAGAGAAATGAATTTCCTATAATAGGTAGGTAGGATCTAACTTACTTTTCGCATCATTTTAACGCTACTACCTAATTCGGGTATGTAGGTTCTAAGTGCGACAAACTGTTTAATTTGATTTCAATTAAAAAAGTACTGAAAATATAAAAAGTCATTGCAACAAGTAATAAAATGATATAGCAGTTTAGGTACAATGTATATGTATACCTCTTAATAAAAGAATTTCTTAGTAGAATCACCTACGTTTCTTAACGTTTTATTTTGAATGCATGTAAAAGCTTATTAGAAATTAAATTTGATTATAATTATGATGACCAGCTACGCGTCACGTAGCGTTCGTAGCGGATTAGAAATCGGATAGCTACGTCTCGTAGCTTTTCCGTCTACTTAGCAGTCGTAGCAATAAAGCAATGCGCAAGTATTAAATTTGATAAGGTTCGAGGGCAATACCGACTCATAAAATAATTGGTAGTACCTAAGATTACTTACTTCGTTAACCCTTCATTTTTCTATTCCTTATATTTCGAATATTTTATCTTCGTTTTTTTAAATGTAATTACTTAGATACCAGACAATGTTACCGCATGGTGGTAAGCGAAGCCTTAGGTGCCTTATACTTAGCGCTGCAATCTTGTCGAGGCAATGGTTGGTCAACTCGCATTTCCGGCCGTAAGTCGATCCGTAGTCGTACTGCGAGCAAGTTACGCTTGCAGAAGACGCGACTGAGAGAGAGATTAATCTTCACCATTCCCGATCCGCAGCAGTAGCACCAGGTGCTGGAGGGCGCAAACAGACCTCCGGCCTCCATGGCCGGTGACCTGCGGGTGGCTGACTTGGGGAGTCTGCCAACCGACCCGAAAATAATAGGCGGCGTGCCTATTTACCCCATGAGCGCCTTCGAGCGGGATTCCGGGTCCTTCGAAGGTGTACGTTACTCCAGCAGGAATAACACTACCCCTCTCGGCCAAAATTCCTCCTTCATGAAGGTCGCCAGATGTTCAGTCGGCACTCTCACCACAAAAGAATTAATATGAGTGGTACGTATAATTAGTGCGTGATCTGCTGTTATTTGGCGCACATTTACAGCAGATCACTCACTAATTATACGTACCACTCATATCACTAGGAGCTACTTTCCTGCTGGAGTAACGTAAACCCTACGAAGGGGTCAAGCGAACGCTGGTTCACAGCCTGTCATGGTCGTGATGATTATCACGAATCCATTAACCATGACTATAGGGCAAAGGAAGACGAGTGCAGTTTTGAGTTCGTACGAGTCGAACATACCCTGAAGCCTCCCCAGGCGGTAAACGACTTATGAGGATCTTATAGGCGCCGACGCCAGTATCTGTTATTTTACTAGCGTTGGGTGAGATCGGTTTTTAAGTCATATGAGCCCATTAATTTTACCGCCAACATTACCCAATACCCTTCAAACCGGAAAACAATACCTAATGTTCGATGCAAAAAAATGCAGTACATTCTAGCACCTCAAATTTATTGCCTGTAACGAGTTGATATATTTACATATCATGAAATGTCTATCTAATGTTTTCATAGTTCTTGTGACACTAGGAAAGACTATTGTTATTCCTATGGTGAGGTGAAAACTTGTTATTAGCTGTCTGTTGACTAAGCTGCTGTTATTTAGCTTTTAATTAGCTGTAAGTTTTCCATACAATAAATAAATAAATAAATATTGTATAACACTTATATAGACTGCCTCATTAGTCTAGTGGTTCTAAGCGCGACTGCTCCGCTAGAGGTCCTGGGTTCGACCCCCAGGTCGAGAAAAGTGTTATTGGGTTTTTCTATGAAATTCCCAGTAGCAGCTCGGAGTCTGTATTTGTGCCCGGTTAATGGCAATAGGCTCGCCCCCTATTACATGGGACCTAAATATGCCGGCGAAATGTGGGTGTACTAGAGTACACCTCTGCCTAACCCTTCGGGGAATAAAGTCGTGATGTGTGTTATGTTACTTATATAAATTTGCTACCCTTGTTTCCTATTTGTGAACTTAGAAATACGACCGCTACAGTGATTTCGTAGTAAAAAAAACAAACGACATTTTCGAATCAATTCATGTAATAAACTAAAGTCACCAAATCACATTCATCGTTAAATAATTTGTAAACTTTACATCAAACATAACTTGCATAATTGCTCGTACAATACATACAAGGTTCTTATTAAATAAAACAAAATGCACGGTTTATGACAACAGTCGACGGAAACATTTTCACTGGTGATTTCGTTTACTGTACAGACGAAAGGCACTGGTTTGTGTTAGGCGTCAAATATAACTTATGTTATGAATTGTGAGACTAAACAATGTACCTATATTACCATGGACACCTACTCAGTCCATAATTATTATTAAAATTGTGTATAACGTACAAGTGTTCAAAACATTTATTTGCATTGTGTAAACTTAGCAATGTACCACATCGTCGCTGTGCAATAGTGTTAATAACTAACTTAGGCTAGAGGTAGGCTTAATGTTCGTTATAAAATCAACTCCTATCTCTTAACCAATACAATGACGTAAATCTAATTTGTACCATGAAATGCAGCTTGACTACTATATATTGTCTAAGATGAGCAGAGTTAACATTATCCAACATGTCGGTAGTTTAAGACCACTATGTGAGGTATTCTTTTTATCATGTTTTGAAAATTCTGCATACCAATGATAATTTAAACAATTCAATATAATCTTAATTGACAATATATGAACACACTCGAAATAAATACAAAATTGTTAAAATCTAAATGAAACCATTGCCATAAACATAGCAATTTTGAAAATACGTAATGGAAGGAACATCAATAATGTAATCTAAATCATTAAGGAATAATATAATACTAAACAATCTAAGTATTTCTAGACAAACAAAATCACTGGATGTTCTACTAAATTACATCTATAAGTAAGTTAAAACATTCCAACAAAGCCCTTTTTAAAGGAGCTGTAATATAGACAGTCAATTTCACATGTCTAAATCAAATATGAGATCATTTTTAAACATTACTTCTAAGTATTGACCCTTGTTTAATTTATCCGGATCGTACAGGTTAGTGTTGTGCTGAATATTATCACATGAAACCGATTCTCGCTTTACTTGTGTACATTTTGAAGATTCCGATTCCCATATATCAGCTTTTGATTGATTGGTTTCATTTTCTTTATTATCTACGATGTTTAACACTGACTTATTATCAAAAGTATTTTCTCCATTTTCATTGTTTTCACTGTAGCCATCTTCATTAGCAGAATTGCAGTTTTCTTCATCCAGGGTATTCTTGCACTCGGATTCCGCGTCAGAAGTGTCCGCAAGACCACTATCCCGACGAGGCTTCAAGACAGATTTCAACCTTGGTTTTAAGTTCTGAAATAAAATCCGGGTAAAAAAATTAGATACAACGTCCATATACGTGTGCCTACACGACACATATCATAAAGTAATTTTCTGAACGGAATCCTACTGTGTGGGTATTTGCGTGACATGAATAACAACCAAGTTGTAACCGATGACAAATTTTATGGAAACATCATTGCTAAGGGTCGCCAACCTTTGATTGAATGCAATGTGTCTTACGGCAGTATTAATGTAGGTACCTATCTTTCGATAATTTTCCTTACTGGAGTAAACATGAACAGGACTTCTACGCAGCTTATCTAAATTTTCGATCTACAGTAGGGAAAACAATCCGGCCGTTAATCGGTACGAAACAATAAGTCCTGGATCCTACCTGGATCAATATTTTTTGTCTCGGCGTTACAACTTATGCGTGCACACCTTGAGAAACGAGTCTTATGTTGCATAGAACGAAATCATCACAGAAATTTATGTCTTATAACAGACTAGCTAAACAACTGTAGGAACAGGCAAAACACTTTGTACGAGTGTTTTTTTCTGATTCTGGGGTTCTTTTTCGCCAAAATCAAGGGTTTATAACTAAGAAGGCTATGTGAGATTACTATGCATCGTTCTGGAAAAACGTTCTGAAGCCGACATTTATCAGCGTCGGTGAATCCGGTAAAACGCAGTGACTATATGTCATTGCCATCAGACCCGCCGCCATAAGCGTGATGTTACACAATGGAGGCAAATATTTTGCTCAAAATTTTCCAGTATAACGATTATCTACCGACCATTGTTTCCGATGACGATATGGAATATTGTAGCTGGTATGGAATTTACTTAACACATCCTAAGTAGCCGCGTCTTGTTTACATTCTTCGCGAAATTATGAGGCTCCAAATAAATTTCCATTATTTCTAGTGATCAAAGAACAAATGAAAAGATCAATTAGCAACTTCTTTGCGATAATAATTTATAACAATGAATCACGTTACGTAAACAAGTCGAAGGAAAAATTATATTATCATCCTTGAAAATGTTGTTATTGTTTTCAAATTTTAATCTTTTTTGCAAACATAACATAGTCATGCAGTAGGCAGCTTGCTGCATAGTTATGTAAGCGTATAGTGATAAAATGCCTGAATGATTTATGGCTATTATTCGAAATGCTTTTCTATAATTAGCTTTGGGTTAGAGAAACTGTTATTGCCTTGATATTACAGCAAAGTTATGTTTTTTAGCATACAGATTTTCATTTAATCCTTCAAGTAACTATTTAAAGATAGTAGAAAATTATTATTACTGTCCACTGTAACTATACTTGAAGGATGTAGGTTATAGTAGGTCTTAACATGAAAAAGGGCTAACCTCATTAATGTAAGATATTGCAACATACTGCCTCATTAGTCTAGTGGTCCTAAGCACAACTGCTATGCTAGAGGTCCTGGGTTTGAACCCAGGTCGAGCAGTGTTATTGTGTTATTTTCTATGAAATTTTCAGTAGCAGCTCAGTCTGGATCTGTGCCCGGTTAATGGCAATAGGCTTAGCCCCTATTACATGGGACCTAAACATACCGGCGAAATTTAGGTGTACATTAGTACACCTCTGCCTAACCCTTCGAGGAATACAGGCGTGATGATATGTAATATACCTCATGAGCGTTACCAATATCATCTTCAGCTTCACTTTCGCTTTTTCGCCGGTCTTGACTCCGCTTTTTACTCTTTTTTCGCTGGTTTTTCTTTTTCTGCCCTTCTATAGATGAATTGTACCTGAAATGTGAAATACACACATACATAAAGAGTTGCAATGGAAATTTTTGATTGTTGAGTATTTATTATCTTGCCGAGGTTATCAGATTATGGTTCAACATTACAGATAAGCCATAGCAGACTTTTTTCCTAGGTAAATGCATACATAATACCTAGCCTAGCTAAAGTTACATATATTTAATGTAAACAAAAGTAAAGTTCACAGTACTTTAATCATAAAAATAACTAAGTAATATAAATAAATTATCAGACTTCCATGTTATCCGCATTCATACATATAATAATAAACATAACTTTTGTATGATAACCTACATTGATAAATTTATAGCTGTTGACTTTTTTTTTTATAGTCTTATTCAAGAATGTTTGAACTTATAACATATATAGCTCACCTGTAAAATTGTCTTGCTATAACATCACTAAATCTAACAGTCTTCTTTAAACTTGATTCTTCAGGGATGCAATCGGAACTGATATAATCCATAGAAGAGGCAACATCACCAACACTGGAACACTCTGAGAAACTGCGTATCATGTTTGGCTTACGGAGTATGCTTTTGGCACCATTCTCACTACTGCCAGACTCTGTGAACACTATGTCTTTATCCATTGATGTAGGGGAGTCAAAGTCATCATCTTCATCATATTCTATGTGACTAGATGATACAACTATGTTTGTCTCATTGCCCAAATTGGTTACCTCAACAACAGGTGTAACAGGTTCAGTGTCAGATGTCTCTGGTTTCTCTTCAATCTTTGTCTTCTTAACCTGGGACACATCAAAGCATTCACAAGTCATGGAATCCTTGTTCAATCCTATGTGGAATTTCTGTGGTAGAGCTCCTGCAAGTTCCAACTGTAAAATGACATTGTTATCCCATGCTTCTCCTGTGACATTGTCAAATTTCACAGCATCATCAAATGTAATTATAGCTGCATAATGAACGGGCACAAAGCCAGAGCCAACTGATGTGAACTTAATGTAGATTTCATTCCCATTATTTTTAACTTTGACAGAGTCTGGCTCAGTATTCTTGACATGGAATGTTAAGGCTACTATGTCGTCCATAACATTGTATGTGTAGGCAGGAAGAATGTAGGAAAGTGAGGTGTCTAAGAATACCTCAGAGTTACTGGGGCTATCATTACAGGGCTCAGATGGTGCCACAGTTTCTGCAGAAGAGGATGACAGCTCAACAATCAAGTTTGAATTACAATTATCTTCATCACTTTGAGAACCTGAATTTTCTTCACTTTCCACACCACTGTCCACTTTCAAAGAATGCTCATTGCTATTGTTTAAATTTGTTTTGATCACTGGTAGAGACACTATTAACATGTGTTTGGTCTTGTCAAACTTGGCTGTGCCACATTCATCATTTACTGAATAAGGCAGTGTAATTTCAAGTTTATACTTTGCTGGTTTTTCTGATGCCAACCTGAGATGCTTTTCTTGAACATCTAAAGTGCAGTCTTTTGTAGAAGATAGAAGTGGAAGATATATTTCAACTGCTATGTGGCTTGGTATGGCACTGTACTGTTTACAATCTTTATTGTATGTGTAATCTTGAAGATCTACATTTTTTTGTTGTTTAATGACATACTTTGGAATGGTGTACCCACTTTGGGTTGAATGTGTAAACTCTGTTTGGTTGGGTTTCCTTACTCTTTTTAGTGGCTTAGATGTTTCTTTAGGGGTCTCTGTTGTAGGTTCTGGTTTATTTTCTGAGTAGCTGCGTTGGGGATATAGCTTCTCCATCACCTCGGGTGTCAAGCTATCCATCTCTTCCTCGCCTGGAGGCTGGTAGTCGGGGTCTTCTTTCCTGATAACAGCAGCCGTACTCATACCTTTATATTGAGATTTAGGAAATCGAAAGTTGTTACTGTCTAAGTGGATGTTATAAGTTTTTATTAATCCATCGAAAGCGGTTTTGTTGACTAGTTCACGGAATTGTTTATTAACCTCCGCCATGCGGAGAGTGTCCGGATGGAAAACTACGTCGTAAATGACGCAACGTCGTCTGTTATGGTCGTAATCTTCCCGCGGTGGTATGATTGAATACGGAATTTGCCAGTTCATTCCTCGTTTCCCATCAACTACTTCCACCTTATACGTGGGTTTGCCGACGTTATCATTGCTACATATGTTGATGAAAGCCTTCCTATCACCGGCAACACTTGTTTTGATAACATAACCTCCCTTCGGATTGATAAACGTTACGTCGTAGCCCCGCTCTTTCTCCAGCTGGGTCATTTCTTTCTGATAAAGTTCTTGGTTCGCCGGGTCACGAATTTCTTCACAGTACTCAGTGAGGAGATCTCGAAATTTCTTAGTCTTCATAGCGTCTTGTATAGTTTCGAGGTCGTCTCTGGTGAGCCGAGTTTCATCATCACGAGGTTTTACTCCCGTTGCCATTTTGTTAAGCGTATCTTAGCTGATTTATAAATAAACACAGTAAACGCATTCACAATATAAATTTTTCAGCTGACGATTGACGAATGTGAGAAATGCAATGTTGTTCGGCCAAAAAAACTTTAGTGTCTGTGGTCTAGTGCGGTGTGGACTGATGTAATAAAAATATATGTCCGTATGTCGAGACTCGAGTCGAACGGTCTATGGGATAGAAGTTTTTTTGTAATATTTTTGGCATGGCTTCAAAGGTTTTTGTGCCATGCATGAGACAGAAGATGATTGTTAAATAGGTTAAACCACAGATTAAGCACAATCATCATCATCATCCCCGTATTTATCCACTGCTGTACTTATGCCTCTTTAAGTGAACGCCACAGAGCCCGATTTTCAGCTCTTTTCATTAAGCACTGCGAGCAACACGATACCGTGTTGCTCACAGTGCTCGAAGATTAAGCACAATATCCGTCACATATTGTCATAATCATAAGGCTGCATAAGCCTTGGGCACGAAATTCGAAAGTTTTTCGGTTTTTCGCAAATTATTGGGCTTTAGCACATTCTAGTCTGGTATGACCGCAAACATTGCGTTAACAACAATAACTTATTCACGATTGAGTATACATTTTTGTTTAAAAATCGTTATCGGCGGAAAATGAACCTAAATCTCCTACGATAGCAATTTTTAAGCAAAAGTTTTAATACTCATTTGTAAATAAGTTATTGCTGATATTGCAATTTCTACTGCCATGCACCTAAAATGTGATATAGCCGGAAAATTTCCCAAAATTTAAATTTCGCCCCCAACCCTGACTCTTTATTTTATAACACAGATCTAACCTTAGAATATAACCTGTACCTCTACCCTCCAGAATAAAAAAGTCAAGTCTTTCATTCTTCCATTTTCATTGACATTTTTGACATTGACACTGACGCTGTCAGTGTCACCATAATATTTTTTTACTTTAGTTTTATTGACGTTCCGTTCACTTGGTTGGTTTTATTTATATGTTATAACAGAGAAAAACTTTGAAACAATAACACATTATGACAAAAACGTGTTGGTTTTTGGTATTAAACAGTGTTTGGCAGAACTAGTCACTAAGTATTAATCTATTAATTAACTCTAAATTTAAAGAAGCTACTGAAATGGCCACAAATATGAACAAATTGATGTCACAAGTGATCCGACAATCGTACGCTGTGAGGTTATACAGCAGGTGGTCGCATAGGTCTCCTGCTAAAGTTTTACTGCCCTATGAGGCTAAAACTAATAGCAGTCTTAAAAAAGAAAAGGTCATCAACTTGGAACCTTCTTTTAATAACAAACAGCAAGACAAACAAAGAAATGTAGAGGTTGTGGATGATGTTGAGGAAAAGCAATCTGCTTCTTTTCTGACGCCGGAAAAAACTAAGCAAATCAAACTAAAGCGAGAAGATAAGTTGAAAAAGCGGAAGTTTTTCCTCAGCCAACAGAAAGTTTTTGATGATAATGGAGAAATAATTTATGAGAAATGTGAAGAGAATGATGGTAGAGTTAGGCAAGTATTTCTTACCTGACTAAATAAAGCGCAGTATTCCTGTATACACTTAATTTTGATAATTGCAGTGTACTAGTAGACATAATGCCCTAAAACCCAATTTTGTATTTACAGTTCTCTGTTGGTCAAATTAAAGTCTAAAAAAGAGAGACTGCGCTCCGGCCACACACTGGTTGAAGGTTGGAGGCTGATAGTTGATGGCTTGGAAGCTAAATGTACATTGAAGTATGTTATATTTAGCAGAACAGAAGAATTGAATACTTTGAGACCGTTCTTGCCTAAAACTGGTGTGAAGGTTTATAAAATACCCTATAAAGAGGTGCAAATGTGGTCTGATGTTGAAACAAGTCCTGGAATTTTTGGTATGTTCTATTGTCTCCTACAGCAAGTCTATTGCACTGCAGTATAGTTTTTCTCACAGCAATTCCCTTAAACTGTTTCTGTGGCCAGGTTATGGAGGGCACAAACAGCCTCTAGGCCGTAGACTATCCAAATCCAGCATCCCAGTTTGCCACATGCGCAACTTAGTAGCCTATAAATAACCAAGGCTTAGACTATAAAGGCAGGGGAATGCAGGTGTGATTTTAGTCAGTGTCAGTCAAAAATAACTTGCCACTGAGGAGGTGGCAAACAATCCATGAGGATTTTCTGTACTATAAAATAAAATAAAAAATTTAAACTCACACTTAGGACCTCTAAAATATTAATAATTAATAAAACATATAAAATAAGATATCAATTACTACTTATGTGCTTATTTTGTAAATTATATTTTAGCAATAAATAATGCAAAATGTTCAGGAAGATATTCTCTTCCACATTTTACATTGCCTGAAGACATAAAATGTGGAAGAGAAATTCGACATCACAGGCAGTGGTCTCGTTAGCTTAGTTGGTAAAGCATCTGGTGTACTTAACCAGAGAGGGGCAGGTTCAAAACTCTGCCTGAGATAGAATTTTTCTTGCACTATTATAGAAATTTTCTTCCATTAGAAAATTCATATCTTTACTACATAAGTGTTGTAAAATATACTTTAATTTATTTATTTATTATAGGTGTATTTGAGACTCCAAATCCAGAAAATGTGACAAGTTTATCAAAAGCTTTGCCTCTTCAGTTTATATGTGATAACATTAGAGTGCCAGGCAATTTGGGAGCAATACTTCGAGTGGCTGTTGGTGCTGGCTGTGAGAAAGTGCTACTCTCAAAAGGTAGGTATATTATTCTCATTCAGAATGTTACAAGCCAATTTTAAAGGCAAAATGCAATTTTTAAAAGACCAAACTCTATATTTCCTAACATTAATTCAGTGTATATTAACAAAATTGGGACTGGTGTAGAGACTCTCAAGGCTACTCAGAGCTGATGCAAAGAATAAACTAATGCTTCCTTAAATCAAATTTCTATACTTTGACATTACGATTAGGTTTACTGGTTAATTATTGGTCTCTGAATCTCAGCCCAAGTCTTTTTGGCTACATCAGTATTGCAATAATATTTTTTTTTAATATTTTGCTTAAATAAAAATTATTCTATTTATGTTATCTTCATTTTTAAAAACGACATTGCGTTTTTAGGATGTGTGGATGTTTGGGACCCCAAAGTAATAAGAAGTGCAGCAGGAGCCCACTTCAGGCTCCCAGTTTACCATTCAATAGACTGGAGTGAAATGCCAAACCACATGAAAACAAACACATCAGTATTTATTGCTGATAGCAACACAACTTTAATGCATGATAATACAGATGACAATGTAGATCTTGTCAGAAATCAAGTTCCAGTGGTGCCATACTATAGTGTGGAATTCTCGTCTTTAAAACATACAACTTTGATCATAGGTGGAGAAACAGAAGGAATAAGTGATGATAGTTATGAGTAAGTTTGCTGGGCTTATTATTTAGAATTTGACAAATATTTTCATCAACATCCCATTACATGTCCCACTGCTGGGCCCAGGTCCCTCTCAGAACGACCTCTCATTGAATGGAAAGATCTTTTTTGTGCTTGCAAAGGCATCTAGTGATATAATTATGGTAATAAGTTACAAATGTGAGTAAAGACGACATATAAGAGACTGACCATTTGGGGGTATTATATTAGGTTTCCACACATATTTTTCAAATGAAAATTGATTTCTTCAATTACAATCAGAATATCATTCATATACCTTGTAATTATAGGTTGGCTGCAAATCAAAATGGCGTGAGGATAAATATTCCTTTACAAAGAGGAGTGGACAGCTTGAACACAGGAATGGCTACAGCTATCATTGCATTTGAAATAAGGAAGCAACTCATACAGATGTGGACCAAGGAAAAACTTACAAGGCAAATGTCTCACACTACTTAGCTGTATATAATGTAGTTATTAGAAATAAAGTAGTATAGTTTTGCCAAAAATTATAACATTTCCGAAAAAAAACTTGTCTGATTTAATTTTCCATTCAATCTAGGACAGTAATAATGTAGATGTAGTGTTTGGGTGCAGTTCGTATTTTGACAGTGATATCATATTCTATTATAAACTAATATTTGTGTATGTCATCATCATCGCCATCATCAACCCATTGCATTATCCCACTGCTGCGCGAGGGTCCCCTGTCAGAACCAGAGCGATCAGGCTATAGTCCACCACGCTAGCCTACTGCAGGTGGGCAGACTGTTCACGCCTTCAAGAAAATCTCTCAAGCATGCAGGTACACAAAATTACGAGGTTTTTTCTTCATCGTTATAAAACACATTATAATTAATTATTAATACGCATATGGCTTCGAAAAATCAAGGGTCCGTGCCATGGATTCGAACATCAACATATTGTTAACTGTCGTATCCATTCGACGATAAGAATAGAGTTAAATATGATGCTTTGGTAGATTTATTCAAATACGTAACTAATTAAGAATAATGAATGAATTGAATGGTTTAATTATCAGTGTGAAAATGCTCAAGTAGTTCTTCACTTTATGTGACCATTTTAGCATGTAAAGCTAATGTAAAGTAGATAACTAGTAAATGGGGCCTGTGGTTAATCAATTCGGCGATTGGCGAGCGACCTTTGTCCCTCGATAAGCATTTTCAGTAGCCAATTTTTTTAAGGATTAAATCGGAAACCAAGCAGAGGAGTCACCGGACGGTAAGTAGTCATAGCCGCCCATGGACACCAGCAATATCAAAGGAGTTGCACATTGCAGATGCGTTGCCGACGAGCTGTGTCAGACGAGCAAGTGGCCCACCTGATATAAAGTATGTACACACGGCTACAGGTCAACTACAAATCCAGTTTAAGCTTATCTCGCATGATATAGATTTCCCATACAATAAGAGGCCAGCGTAAACTGGTTTCTTTATAGCTTGATGTGTAGCCGTGCGTACTAAACATAACAAGTAACAATCATCACGCCTATATTCCCCGAAGGGTTAGGCAGTGGTGTACAAATGCACACCCACGTTTCGCCGGTACGTCTAGGTCCCATGTAAAAGGCGACGAGCCTATTGCCATTAACCGAACCCAGGACCTCTAGCATAACAGTCGCGCTTGGAACCACTAGGCTAACGAGGCAGTCTAGTAGCCGTAGGCTACTACCGTAACCGCCACATAGCTGTGTTCTCTTAGAATTATCTAAATAACGTTAAGTAATCACAACCAAGCGGATGTCTACCAATAGGGAAAACGGAAGGAAGGGGACTGAAGGAGGAACAGGATCTCCGGCGCACCACACAACCCGAAGGAAAAGCAACAGTATGCATACTGCTAATACACGATGATATTCTGTGTCGTGCCGACTCAATCATGTTGGCATGTGGACATGGCAGCGAGATACTACTAGTGCACCCCCTCGGTTAGTGTGACTGGTAATCTAACTAGGGTAACGCATCAAAAACTCCTTTGGTATTTCAGGTGTCCATGGGCAGCGATGATTACTAATCATCAGGTGGTTTGTTGGTCAACTCGTGAGACACTACTAGTGCACCCCCTTCGGTTAGTGTGGCTCCGGTACCTAATCTGACTCGGGTAACTCATCAAAAACTCTTTTGGTATTTCAGGAGTCTACGGGTAGGGATGATTACTAATCATTAGAAAGTCAGCTTGTTTTACCATCTGTGCGTTTTTTCAAGTAATACTTGCTATCGGTACATCTTTTTTTAAGCGATGCCAGCGGCACCTAGGTATCCCGTTTAGAACTATTCAATAACTTGTCTTGTAGCTTGAACTCTATCTACACAGTTACCGATTAAGTTATAGGGGGCACTATTTTAACGGTTTTGGATTAATTGAAAAACAATTCTACAGGTACAGGTCTGAAATACAAATTCCGAATATTAAGGTGATTACACTGTCCATGTCTTTTCAAATACTTAGATCAAATAAAAATGCTAACTTAGGCACGTAGATAATGAAAATAACATAATGTGTTTCTTATAACGTTGTTCTGTTTCCGAAGACGATGGGTTCGCACTTTGTTACAGGTCCAATTCAGATTATAAACTTTTTTAAAGGATTATCGACGTCAATAGGTATTTGAAAACTCGTAAAAAAGCTACTATAAATTGATTGTTGTGTGCTGATGTCATTTTATTGTATAAAAAGAGGTTCTAGGCTATGAAAATCACATAAGTAATATTCTAGTAAGCTTCTACACAGACAAATAATTTGGTACGTTGTGAATCCTTTTTCGCCTGGACATATCAACTGCAATTCTAGATTCACCGTCACTTCCTACAAAATGAAATTTAGTGAAGCCTACCTACGCAGGTAGCAGAAAGAGCATTTGAGCTCTTTGGAAGTCTTAGATAAGAAATAACAATGATTGCATTTTTATAATTTATAAAATTCCTAACCTACATCTTCCGTGAAGATAATTTACAAAGTGGTTGTTCGCGTTGGAAGCTAAAACCATAATTTAGTGACAGTCTGTAATATTTGTCGTCTGGTTGGTAAATAGTGAAGCATTTAGCATGACAAACTCGGTCTGCTTCGAAGCTTATGTCATCCTTGAGTGCTATTACATCTTAAGTTAATTCGCTTTGCGGGCGACTACCTACTCGTTGCCAACTTAGTTTGACGTCATCAACTGCGTATATAAATGTAGGCTGCAGGCCAACTAGGCTGTCGCCTAGACTAGATCAATCACGAGTGCGACCTTTTTATATGTTCTTGAGGAACATATATTTCACATACATGCTTAGTATTTTTTTTATTAAGGGTATTACATTGCCGAATGACCTTGAGGATTCGGGTTTTTGTGCTAGTATTTGTTACTTCAGCGCCATCTATCGACATTTGATCGTACTCAATAAAAGGAACTGAAGATTAAGCAAGAATACAGATATGTCGCAGTGTCGTCATCGTATTTACCTATTTTATTCGTTCTCTGAAAGATTTAAGACATTTTGTTCCTCTAGATAAAAGTCTTGTACGAGTTACCTACATCTATAATTATTAGGGTTAATTTATTATAGGTAATTCTTGATTATTTTGAAATAAGGGATACCTACACCTTTATACATATTACTTTAGTACCTAATGAAAATAACTAGGGTGACCTGGCTTAAAACATTTATTTATATTTACATATAATTGAATACGGGTGCCACTATAATTATGATATATTCTGAGGGTCTGATGATGATCAGGTAAGTGCTTATAGGTTCTCAGAAACGGAGATAGCTAGGATGAGCTGGCTTTCAACATTCATCTAATTGAGTGTGGGTGCTACTACATGATACATTCTGAGGGTCTGATGATGATCAGGTAAGTCCTTCTAGATTCTCAGAAACGGAGATAGCTAGGATGAGCTGGCTTTCAACATTCTTCAAATTGAGTGTGGGTGCTACTACATGATAAAATAATTATTCACTTTACTTTTTGGAACGAAGTTCCTTATCGCGCGTTGCGAAAGGGGACTAGACGGAAAAAAACGACACTTAAAAGTGTAACGACGTGCATGTTTGTTTCTCTTTACAGAGAAAAATACATGCAAACAAACATGCATGAAATGCAGAAAGTTTCGTAAGTCGAAGTCAAAGTTAAAGTCGAAGTCGAAGTTGATATGGGTGTCAATTTCAAGGTTTATCGGGATGCCAATTACGAAAATGACATTAATTTTGAAATCCAAGATGGCGGACATTATTTTTCTTTATAAATGGATATGGGTGTCAATTTCTAGGTTTATTGGGATGCTAATTACGAAAATGACATTAATTTTGAAATCCAAGATGGCTGACATTATTTTTCTTATTAAATTGATATGGGTGTCAATTTCAAGGTTTATCAGGATGCTAATTACGAAAATGACATTAATTTTGAAATTCAAGATGGCGGACATTATTTTCTTTATAAATTGATATGGGTGTTAATTTCAAGGTTTATCGGGATGCTAATTACGAAAATGACATTAATTTTTAAATCCAAGATGGCGGACATTATTTTCTTTATAAATTGATATGGGTGACAATTTCAAGGTTTATCGGGATGTTATCTTGGATTTCAAAATTAATGTCATTTTCGTAATAAGCATCCCGATAAACCTTGAAATTGACACCCATATCAATTTATAAAGAAAAAGAATGTCCGCCATCTTGGATTACAAAATCAGTGCCATTTTCATCATCAGTACCCCAAGATACCTCGAAATTGACACCCATATCAATTTATTTAAATGATGTGCGCCATCTTGGATTTTGAAATACGTCTCGATAAAGAGGGGAATAACGACTTTTGGTGACATGAAAATACGCAACTCCTATTGACCTGATCTCGCATTGTAAAGACTTTCCGTACAATAAAGGGTCAGCTTGTACTGGTGTTTATGTATAGCTTGTTAAACCTAGGTATCCAGTATAAGCTGACCTCGCATTGTATAGACTGTCCGTACAATAAGCGGTCAGTTTGTACTGGTGATGTAGGTATAGCTTGTTATACATATAAGCTGAGCTCGCATTATATAGACTTTCGTACAATAAAAGGTCAGGTTACTTACGAGGTCAGATAAACTAGTATCTCAGTCGGTACCTACTTAGGTACTCCGAGGTTCATTCAAACTTTGGATAACATGATTATTATGTATAATCCGAATTAAAATGATTAAAAAAGATTGTCGGCATTTAGAGCCAGACAAAGGAGTGCGCCCGTAGATTTCATTTCAATATGGTTAATCTATGATAATGATCAAGAACAAAAACAAAATTATAAACTACTTTAAATATATTTACAAACTTAATTTCTACGTAATATTTATATTTGTACTATTTACGATATTGCTTAATTCAAAAATCATTCAAAAATCATCACTTTTGTAATTTATTGGCAAACAATAACGCACGTACAGCCCACCCGTCGCAAGAGTCGTCGAGACACTGATATTCGCGTCCTGAGTATTCATCACGGGCATTGCGGGGGTGCTTCACGGGGGGCGCTAGTGAAGTTTCGGGTTTTTCTTTATTATTTAAAAATATTCAAAGAAATAGGAAAAATTAAACAATACAAGTTGTTATGTGTGTTATTACAAATTTTTTGGTATAACATTTATGACAAACTATTAAGCGGTTAAAGAGACAAAATGCAATTTAGTTTGGAAAAGGACTATTTTCTTCGATTTATTTTAAAAAAATGGGGCAGTTTTATGAAAAAATTAAACAATACAATTTATTTGTGATGATCTTAAGTATAACATATATTTTTTATATGGCAAAGGCACATAAGGATTCATCTAGAAACTTCTTTAAACCTAGGGAGTTTTTGGGATTTGAGCGATGTAATACCCTTAAGTAATTTTTATTCATAATGTTTTGAATCTTGTTTTATGCAATTGGGGGGACATCTATTTAATTTTGCCTAGCTAAGAATGGTATACTCCTAAAAAATATCACCTCTAAAGTACATTCAAGTAGGGACCTTATCATTACGATTTTCATAACTCCTCCGAACGCCTGGGATTGAGATTCCTCCCAGCCCTAGGCACTATAAAGCAAGGATCTTAAAATCGAGTCATTTTTCCTAAAAGTAATTCAAAAGTTTATTGCTTGTAAATATCAGGTAGGTACGCTTATTTCATGGACCATGGACGTGGCCTATCTCAATCGAAGGAATGGAATTAGGGGATTTTTCATAGGAGAATTCGTAGTACCTAGTTAAGGATGTGAAATGTAGGAAGGAGGCGTCGTCGGTCAATACTGGAGGTGGTGCGGTGCGGGCGCGGTGCGCAGGCGTGGTCCCCCGTCCCCGCGGCCGCTGCCGGCCCACTCACGCAACTCGCGAGTCAGCCGCCGTGCGCTGCGATCGCGCGCGAGAGAGCTTTCGTAGCGGTTCTAGCCATGTGTGATGTTTTCATCACAGAACGGATTGTCGTCTAGTTCCCGCACTCCGTATTTCGCAAGATGAATGAGTAAGTCACTGGAAGACATCCAGAGCGGGACAGTTCCGCTTGGTTTCCCGAAGGACAGCTTTCGCTGAGTGTCTAGTTTTTCTCGTAAGCTCGTGGCCGTTGACACTGCAGCGTGCGGATCCCGCAGTGCGCGAGTGTGTGGTTAATTGGCGAACATAATAGACGAAGACGTCAGCTGAGTCGCGTAAACATTGGCTACATAGTTGACTGACGGGACTGTTGACGATGGCTCCGGTAAACACACGCGCGTAAACGTTCCACGCTGTTCCCAAAAGCATTCCATCATGCGGCGTTTAATTCTGCTGTTCCTACTAACAGGTAAGAAGGCATGCTTTTGTTTGTACATACAGTATAAAAACTATCGCCCTTTTTGGTTTGCAATTGCGATTAAATGTTTATGTTCCGTCATTTGCTTTTGGTTCACTTTGATTTTCGCATAATCGCATAATTGATGCTGTTGATGTCTTAAATTTTTAGTTTACACGGTTAGTTATCCCCTATCTGAGTAGAGTTTATACCTAGTAGACATTCTAATTCTGGATTCTACAAGAAATAGTGTTCAGATAGATATAGGATGAACCTAATTTATTTAAAAAAAAAAAATACCCTACCCTGTCAATTCTTTACAAAAATTGAGGCATATTACGACAGTTCTCACTGTGTTTGTCATGTAAGTAGGTATGGCTTGAAAAATAAGTTATAATTTATCCAGAGGACCCTCGTCCCCACCAATTCAAGGAACAAGTTGTATAGCTTGAGAGGGAGCACTTTTTGCATCCACCAATAATATTCCCGCAACAGCAATTATGGTGGCAATAACTCCTCTTACTTCAATGGGAATCTATGAGCATTTTTTCTTTAAAATTTATTACTAAAATATACTCCTTTATCATTTCTTAAGTAATAATTTATATAAAGAATAAAAGAATGCCATCACACCATGACCGGAGATCATATTATTATTGAAAGTTCACCTATTGTTAAATGGACATCTGCCGGTATCATCAATGAGAATTGCCTTTTTATGCGCTATATTAATCGTGATGCGGCATAATAAATATCTCCATTTCCTATCAAATGGCATTGCTATTTTGTATACCTATACTGTACCCTTCCTATCAATTCTTGTATAAAATATGTATATATGCTTACGTTATTTCAACTGATGTACGGAATTCTGGTGCACACGCCTAAAAGTTTGCGATTCGGAACGCAATATCCACTACATTTTTGCAAATTTAGAGGATCGTGATATAAATATATACCTAATTACACGCTAGAGGGATTTAGTTTCTTTATATTTAAGTTATTTCAGCCTGCGACAGGTGTTCAACGCAGGTAGACGTCGGCGTAGGGCCGTCCGACGGGTTGGCTTTGTTAAAATAAAATCGCTTAATCACTGAACTTAAAATATCAGCACGATTGTTATAAAAAACCATGGAACAGCAGCAATATTCTTCTATATGACCGTTATCATACGTTTTTAAGCAATAGAATGGATGGAATCTATGTGTTCAAGAATGTTACGGCTGAGCTGTGACTAGATATTATGTCTTTATTTCTAGAATGAATACGTTCAAATTGGACATTACTTATCCTTTTTAGGACAATATCCAAGGCCATAGGTATAAAGCAGTCTTAAAAACTAAGAAGAACAAATTACGATAATCATGGTTATTTAATAGTAACAGACCTCCGCAATCGTGTTACAATTTGAAGGTTTTTAAAACTATTTTTCTGCATCGCCCTTATGGAAGTTTGATATCAATGCAAGCTTATGCTCACGAAAAATGTTCTCGAACCCTATTTCAAATAAGTAGAATATGATAAATCGAAAAGCTTCTTGCGAGGAAAAATAAGAAAAGTTAGAAAAAGTCGGGTCCCTTCCTCATCAATCTACTTTTAGGTGTATTGAAATCCACTATAGCTTGGCTGCGTAGCGATGTCACTGACAAACCCTAGAAAGTACGTTTGAAACTTTTTCATCAAACCTTATGACTTTTTTCATTGTGAAGACATTAAACTTACTTTACTTTAGGAAAAGTTTCACTAATCACAAGATCGTGTCATAATCTCTGAAGAACTTTTTTTGGGAAGTTTCGCCACTTCGATAATGTTAGCGCTATCTACCACGAATATTATAGGTACGGTTCTACCGAGATAGAGCTTTATTTTACTTATTTTGAAATATTTTCCATCAAATAGAAAAATAATTGTATTAACAGAAAATACTCCTTACCTAATAAATGGGGTTAGTGTTGTAGGTAATCCACGTAAAATTTTTTTTTGACTAGAAGTCCCTTTTTAAAACGGGGTGATTCCCCGTTTTAAAAAGGGACTTCTCTCGTCAAAAAAAATTTGCTGCACCTATTTGTCCTTTCGCCAGCGAGTACCTAACGTAACATTTACGTAAATTTTTATGTATAGGTACTGTAACTTTTCACAAGTGAAAGATTAATATTCTTAAGTCGTATAACTATTGAGTCTTACCACTGAGATAAGTACCTAGCTGCTTTGTACAAAAAAGAATTGGATGTTGTAGGTACCATACTCTCTTAAGAGCACCCGTTTTTTTCTGTTCGAGCGGATATGGACTGCACCTGGCCTCCGCTCATTTTTTCAAGGTAGGGATTTTAAGTTGGAATATTTTCGATTTGAAGAGTTCGAATGAAATGTGTAGCGATTTTTGAATACCCAACGATTTATTTATTTGAAACGAAATCTACAAGATTGGGCCTGCTTATTTCCAAATGAATAACTATAATAAAATCTAATCAAACGTACTTGTTTATGTCTAATCTTCTACTACAATTAGGTATTTTAATAGATCATGCTAAACCGAACCCCGAACTTAAAAAAATTTGACGTAATATACTAAAATAAGAGTCTAAGTATAAGGTCAAAAACTTTTTAAGTTCGTTCGTTAATTAATCATAATTAAATTATATTATTAGCAATATTAGTTAAGCGATTTGTTTCGTAAGGGTTACTTGATATATCATTTTCTTTATTCGGTGAAGAAATGCGGCGTTCTGTTTATGTCTATTTTGGGGTGTTGACAGAGTAGGCATAATCAAAACGGGTGTCGGAGTCGATAAGTGGCCAGTACCGGCTTCCATCGTTTCATCTCAGTGGTGTGTATGTTTACACTCGTTGGGATGCGCCGGCGCGGCGTCTGTGGTCTGACTGTGCGCACTGCGGTAACTCGAGGGTCGTGATCTTATGTGAATTTTATTTACATTCACATTAGCTATTTCACCATCTTTCTTTTGAGCATCTGTTATGCAAATTGTAATCAAGTTGATTATGTTCACAGGATAGGGTAAAAAATGCTTGCGGGCAGTGTAACGATCCAAGAAATGGTTAAAAAATAAAGTTAAACGCAAAATAAGTAAAGTTAAATGAATAGTTAAGGATGGTATATTTTTATATAGGTAAATCGATATCGTGCAGGGAATACACAAAAACCAAGTATGTTTTCAAGCGAATAATATTCAAAAGAATGAATCGAGAATTATTTGTTGAAATGCCGCAGAAGACATTACAACACTGATTTTTTATTCGACTAGCTTAGCAGTTTCTCTTCAAGACCATCTGTTATTTTTTTAAGAAAAATCCTTGCGAGGATGTGATTTCCCAGGTGCAATTTGGGAAGCTTTAAATTTCCCCGAAGAATCCGGAGCGACCCGCAATGCCTAATGTCTACTATAAATAAACTTATTACAAAAGTTTCCTCATTTGCTGCTTATGTTAAAATGGAGTAAAACAAAATGTTTTGGGAACTTGAGAATTAATTTGCTTTACCTAAATCTCCAAATATAAGAGATAGCGAGCAACCGTTGCGGCAGTTACTCATAATTCTTAATGCGCTCATAAAACTGTTGTAACGAGGCATTAATATAAGTTCTTTATGATTATTATTCTCCCTAGGAAATATTGTAATAAGTACCTACGCTGCGATTCTGTTCCTTTCACTAAGTATAACAAGCAGCGAGTTATTTCCCAAGAGGCTTGAAGATAGCGTCTCCCAACTGTATAACATCTAACTGTTCGCAACAGAATTTGCAATTAATATACTATCAATCGAATCAACTCCCAATACTCTTGGAGAATTTAATCTAGTTATAGTACTCAATAAGTAATAATTTTGTTATTTAAACCTAGCTGTTGCCCGCGGCTTGACTTGCATCCTTAACTGTGCCTTTAACCTCCGTGCAAGTACAAGCAATGAGTTGACAAAATTTGGGATATAATCTAACCCCAATCAATCTGGGGGACCTGTGTCCGTAAATTAGACATTTAGTTATGCTAAGTAGAAACCGCTTAAACATGCTGAAGTATCAGGAAGACTGGCTATGGCTGCTGAGATTTCAATATTTGTCAGCAATTAACATAACAGATAAGATGTTTTCTGTACATAGCTTTCGATTATATCAGTAGGTACTTGAAGAAAATGACATATGAATGCAGAATAATATTTAGTCGTAGAGAGAGGGTTGAACAAAAGACTGTGCAGGCTATAATTATCGACCTTGAAGAGCACAAGGGTGCCTGCGCAAGTCGGCACGTGCGTGAAGTAAAACGATAATGATAGAGTGGCCAGAGGGGAGGCATAATCAACTGAATAACTAATTCAAGTCATTGCGCTTTACTTTACATAATAGACCTTTTTGTGGCACCCTTTGCTCTCATTGCTCAAGTTGAGGGTCATTTTAAACATGTTTTTGTAAAAATATTTTGAAAGGCTTTCAACAACATTGTGCACTTTAAATTAATAATTAACATTTCTTAGTACTTAATACTAAAGTTTTATTAAAAAACCATCATGTGGCTAGCGAAGGTATGGTAGTAAAGATATTAATTCCTCCAGCTCCTGAGACTAGTCACAAAAAACAGTCGGAAGACGGAAGTTTGCTTTCCGCAGTAAGAAACATTAATTGAATGGACAATGAATGAAAGTGGAGACATAACAATAGTGCAGATACTCTTGATGACCTCTTAACCAGTATAACTTACATTCAGACAATCCAAGAACTGGGCCACAATATCTGCTTATTTGATAACCAAATAATGAGAGAGGCGCTGTTTATTGATAAAATTATATCTTTGTTATTTATCGGTAATGGAACTTGAACGGGCGTATTTTGTGAAGCAATGATGTGCACACATTGTGTACTGAACTTGTGTACTCCTATCATCTGTGGATTACAAATTTGTTTCGCTTACATACAAAACATGACGTGGGGATTAACCCTTCTGAAATTTCGCGACATTCAAGTTCATGGTCATTTTATTATGACAATAATTTCGGAGAGTAGGGTTATAGGTGTAAGGGCTTAAAAAAATTGTAATATGTTGCGCATAATTGGGTCAAAGAGGTGAAGGACGGGATCATGGGGGTAGGGGGAGGTGCGTTATTCAACGTTGCGTACGAATGGCGATATTATTGCCCGCCATATTACAACACCACATTCCGGGCTGGAAACTTTATGGTAATGTGACTCATGACCCCTTTGGCTAAGGAAACTTGGCTACGTTTTGATTTTCTCTCTGCTTTTGTACTGCTACTGCTTAAAGCACGGAATAAATGCTATGATTACCAAATGCGGGCTTTTCAAAGTGAAATGACATACTGAACTACAAATCGATAATGAATACGCCGTAGGTACGCAAGGAATAACGCGAAGGGTCGTAGACGGTAATAAAATTTGATTAGAGTTTGATCATAAATCTTTTTTTTTTTTTCATTATCTCGGCTGGCGTCGCGCGCCGTTGGGCCGTCCGCGCAGGGAGAGCACCCAAATCCCCCATGTTTTGACATACATACCCACTGTATTTATGACATAAACGCGCATCTGACATGAGATTTATGAAGTCCGCATGTGTGCTTAGGAGATTGAATTGCTTTTACGCAATGGGAATCAATGTTTTGCGCTTTGAAATCCAGCTTTCATTTGTTATCGAATTGTGGTGACATGGAGATATCCTTACATGACAACTATTATTTTAATTGATCGTGGATTAGAGAATAATACTTAGTTGTTCCAATGTCACATGCCTCGTATGTACCTACTAACTCAACTCGTAGGTCGTCTGGTAAAGTAGAACAAATGAATTAATTAGAGCAAACATGTTATTTGCAGTCGCTTCATAAGCATCCAGACTTTCATTCCATTGCTTAATTGATCAATTAATGATTCTCAGTACTGAGCTGGCTCCGTTAGTTCTTTTTCAAGATTTGTATAAAAGGTTTATTATAAAATTTAATAAACATAGGTACTAATAATCATCGAAATTCTTTATATGTAAGTGGCTACTGTTTTGTATGTACAAAATCAACATAAATATACATATTTTGTCAGTGAATTCGTAAGGGTAAGTTTTTGTAATCATGCAGAGACTGGCCCGTTCCCCATCGTTCCAAAAATAACGGACCCCGTACCCGCGTCTCTATAAAATCAGTCTGTGACTTACTTAGAGTGACATGTGGGACTCATGAGTCATCTTCTGGGAGTTCCATTAGTTACAATTTGCCGACTCACGTTCGCTTTTTGAGGGCGCCTCTTATGGCAAATGTTAAGTGACACAACAGTATTTTTTGCTAAAGAGATGTTTTTACTATATTTGATTTATTCACGCAATAATATATTACAAAAAACACTGTTCGGGCTTATTAAAAACGATTTATTCCCGTATCCTGTAGTTATTTCAACTAAGAAGTGACATGTTGACGTGACCTATAATGCTGAGGTTAGCGAAGGAATTTACCAGGGCTATTAAAGCTTTATTGAATGCTTATGAACTCCAACTGCGGTAACCTTATCGTTAAACCATCTGGCGCTTTCGCGTTATAAGTCACAACTTACATCCTGGATACAAGTGAAATTAATGACTTTCTGACATAGCGATTATTTATTTCCATGAAAGTTAAAATATTTGGAGGCAGATAAGATCAAGTAAGCGATTAGATTCCCATGTCTTACTTCCGGGCCGGCGAGTGCGGGCAGCGGTCACCGCCGGATGACTCCGAACATGGAAAGCATTTTAAGCGGCTGTTCTATAATGCGGCGCGGGCTATTGTTACCTTTTATTTTAGGCACGACGTATTGATTCTTACTCTCATCAGCGAGCCGTTCGAAATTATATTTGGCGCTTGCATTTTGGTCGAACGATCTTTCCCAATGAAGAAAAGGGTGTAATCCAATTCAAATCAGCTAAGCTTACGGTTAAAATGTTACAATAAACAATTTGGTTTTATGTTAGTACTATTCTATACTGCATCACCAGTCATATTACATGTATCCTCGTAGAGTAGGATGTTCCCCAGCCTGCTACATGTACAGTGGATGGTTTGCGGCTCACGAAGCCACATAATGCGGCACCTACGTAACGGACCGGCTATCCGATACACCTCAAATCAAATGAAACTTGAAGCTCGCTAACGTCCAGTTCCCTTACAAATGGATTTTCAATACCTAGGTATCTATGCAGTATATTGCGGTTTTCATTCAAGCCTTTATTGCTTCACTGAAATAATTCAATAGGTGTTCCATTCGTTTCTTTGGTGGAGTTTTAGTGTAGAAAAACACAACCAACGACACAAGCATCGTAAAACGTTAATGCCATTTTATTGTCAAAATTAACCGGAGCGCGAACTGTGCAAGACGCGAAGTGTCAGGGACTCAGGGAGTCGTTTGCTCCACATTGTCACAGAATGTCACAGGCGGTGGCGCCATTCGAGGGATTAGGCGTGTGGCTCCCCCTCTCAGCGTGTATGTTTGGGGATTATTTTTTTGGGAATCAAATTCCTAATGCGTCTGGGGTTCGTATCACAAATCTTGAAACTTCACGTAGTATTCTCGTTTGTAATAGGTACCTTTCATCATTAATTATTTTAGGTTTAGAGACAAACAACACAAACATTACTACTATATCTACATACTAGACGTTATGTGCACCGAGTTATGTATGTGATGGATGCATACAACATCGTCCTGACTGTACGATCACGGAAGATATAAATAAGGTTTATCTCTTCCGTGAGTAATACTAAGACAGTTATTATGTATAACTCTCATTAGACCTTTTATTTTGACTGGTATCTTTATTCATTTAGTTTTTAGCATGTGATTCTCACAAAAAATATCGAAGTATAATTTTGAATTTATTATAATAAATTCAAAATTATGTAATTATTAATGTAATTATTGAATTATATATTAATTTATAGCCAAGGCTTTTATCCGTAATAAAGTAAAGCTCCATTGAGGCTTCCAAGAAAACTTGTCGTTCCACTTAATACAGGTACCAATAATAATTTACAGCGTACCCGCACATGCCATCTAAACATTGTATAAATATGGCATGATAATCCAAGTAGAGTAAGATAGGTTATTTCCTCTCAATTAACGTACAATTTGTGCGAAATAAGCAAGGCTTGTTTGCCTTGCTTATTTACAAAATCATTGCAAAGAGTCTCCCACAAGTGTGTCTATATGAGTCTACCCTAGTTAGTCGCGTCGGGGCCAGATTAAACCGTCTAACTGTCGTAATGTTGCCGTCCCATGTCCATCTGCATGGGCATCTGCGTCCTTAAGAGTACAGGGGTCGCTGCCCCACCCCAACTTGTTTATCTGGTTATCGATCCACCCGACGTCATCGCGAATTGGTTTAATTTGTGAATCGTGTAACTTTAGTGCTGACTCGTTATTGGCTCGGCCGAAAACATTTGTGCCATTTCTTTGCTTTACGACTTCTCATTTGATGTGATACGAACGCAAGATATGGTTTATCATACTTAATACAATATATTGTTATCAACAGCTTCGTACAAAAACTAAACTTTGTTCGTTTCTTTCAAACGGACCGTTTTGTAGATAATCGTTGTTATCTACATTCAGAGCGACCGCGCGACCTCTGAATTCTGATCCTTATGTTTAGTCGATACTACGAACTCCCCACAGTTCGCCCTTTTCCTGTAAAGCTTCCCCAAGGACGATTCTTACATAAACATACCAACTTTTGGATGGTGACTTAAATGTATTGAGTGGTTTAGTTTATTTACTTTTATATTTGTTCTCTATATAAATACGCAAGATCTTTATTTATACATAATGTTTAGTGAGAGCATTTTTATCCTAAATAGTCTTTAATCAATCTCAAATTCTTGTGGATACGATATTAACGAAGTGACTAAGGAATTAAAACTGCAATCTGAAAAGATCCTGTTACCTATTTGTCCTTAGACCAAAAAGACGTAAAACATGTTTCAAGGGTTAAAAATTATAACCAAGAACATTGTGCTAAAAGTTCAAAGTATACGGACTTACTTAAATAATTTGAATATTTACATTCCTATGCGCTGACGTCAATAGTGACATGTGGCGCATACACAAACTGAAGTGCACACAAACTCAGCACTCCGATATATAAGTTAATTGATGTCACTTAGTTACATCCATTAATTTTATATAAATTAACTGATTGCTACGTACTGTATGACAAAATTAATGACCATTAAAATTGTTCCAGCAAAATTGTAAGTGGCCGCGATAATAATTAGTTGTTGGTTGCAATTGTTTTGATAATAAGTGATTGATGTATGTAGGTGAACGATGTTTATTTCTTGTTATTACATAGGCGCCTAGATTTATCAACGTGTCATTACGTTCTTCATGTCAACCTAGTTTTCTCGCGAATGAAAATCTCTTCCCTTTATTACAATAATGTAAATGTACCTATTTGTCGACGGTGTTTCATATAAATAAGTACCTATAAATATTTATGTACCGACGACAAAAGAGTTAGGTTTACAGACAGCGAACGACACTTTGTGAAATATTGCGTAATACATTACAATACAATACACACAATTATTAGATAAGTATAGTTATAGGATAGAAGTATCCTATATGTATACTTATCTATTATTTGACCCACCGTTTATCTTACTTTTTATAAAACACTTTCTGTTCATATATCGTTTGATCTTACGGATTTTTCGTGGTCCCTGTGTATTTTCCTGTCCCGCAAGTTATTTTCCCATTGCCCACAGCAACTAAGGGCAACTCCGTTGTGGACTCTTCCAACGCTGTAACTTTATTTAGTTGAGAAAATTAATGGCGCGTGACATTACTATCTCAGTTTTGTTGCGTACAATAAAAATATCCTTTAAGGTTATATAAAAGAGGTTCCTTTGCTATTAACGTAATCGTAATTCTTTGCTAAATTAACAGTCTACAAATAAAGATTTGTTTTACTTAGTGACTTTTACATAAGGTCTAACGAACCAATCAATTTATTTCATAGCTATTATCTTTACGATATATTTTTTGTCAGTTTGCTTCTCTGTCTACTACCTAAGTACTATGCCTGTTTCACAACCTTTCACCATCATACAAATTAAGTTTAAATTTTGAATTTAAATAGTGCCTACCCGAACATTGTGTAACAGGCCCTATGTGTATTTATAATTGTTGTAGTGTCTAGTGTCCTCGATTGTTTCTAGTATGTGGCGTCCTCTTACGTTCTAATTTAGAACGTCCTTTAGTTGAGACCGGTCAAACACGATCTGTTTCTTTTTTCACGGAAAAAGAGAATGAGAAAAAGTACCTACTTATAAGTACAAGTGGTATGTTCATACATTGTTAACAATACTTTTCAACCGTTTTATTATCTGAAAATGTACCTAATACCAATTAATACTAACCCCAATTAATTAGATAATTGGTTTGCTTGTGGTCTCTGAATTTTATGAAAGGTTAGACAAAGATCGACTAATAATGTACACCCACAGTTCGCCGGTATGAGTTAGAGCCTATTGCCATGAACCGAGCACAGAACAAACCTCTGAACTGCTACTTAGAATTTCATAGAAAAATCCAATAACACTGCTCGAAATCTGGAAATCTAATCTAATCTAAATCTAATCAATCCCTGTACCTAAGCATAAATTCCAATCATATAATTACGCTCTGATTATCCCAACAGTAGATAGTACCTGGTCCCACGTTTGGTATCAGTATCATAATAATATAATTATATGAAGGTAATATTTATATTTTTATAAAGCTTACTAGCAATGGCGGTGGCACATTACTAGTATTCTTGTTAACCCCTCGTGCTAAGCTAATTGCTAGTGTTAGTGGGTTCACGTCGGTAGTGCAATGGGTGGGTTTCGAACCGGCAACCACATGCCCGCAAGTCCGACGCCCTAGCCATTAGGCTAACACCGCTTTACCTCTATTGACATTACTTATTTAGGTACACAATATGAGTATTGAATTCTATTTTTCTGGCTTACTTTCTACACTACATGCCATGCGCTTACTGAATAAGTTGATGTTTGGCTCGACAGCTAAGCACGCTAATTAGAGACGTCGGAGTATCTTAAAAATTATATATTCCGTAAGAGCTCCATTCAATATGATTCCAATTTACTCGCACTCGCATAATTCTTCATAAAATTACTTAGCCAGCGTTTAGCTGCATTCTGCTTTATTTCTCAGGTGGTGAAAATAAGTTCGCAAAACGGCGGCGCGGTGATCTTTAAAATTCATTCCCTTTTAATTCCAGCGGAATAGTCTGGATGCACTCACACGTCTAAATGATATAACACTGCATTTCGGTGCCCGCCGCTGATTCCACCGGCTTGCTTTTATTGCACAGCTGCGATGCAATTTTAAGCCCATTAATCTTTGGAGCTGCTTCACCTACGTTAGAGCTGCCATGCCATACTGCAATTTCGTTATTTTAACAATTTTCAGGTGCCAACACCGTGCAAAGTTGCCTTGCACTTCTTTGTTTTCAATTTGGATATTATTTCAAGTGGAATAATACTTACCTAAGTACCTACAAATGCATTTAAGTTGCCACAAAGGGTTGTACAATTTCTAGCCATTTTACAGCTAACTTGCAACACTTCTATAGAAATTCTCCTTATTTTCATAATTTTCTCATTTCAAATTGGTACAGCTTATTTAATTTTATTAGAACACATTTCCTAGGCCGCCCTTCGGTTACAGCGGCGCCAGTTAGTGATAAAAATTTTGTTGCTTGTAAGTAGTAAAAGTTAAGGTTCCGAATTAAATTTTAATCTTTGAAGAACTCCCTAGTACTATTTAGTTTCTAATTATCATCATCATTATAAGGATTATCTGCAGATTGTTATTAGAGTAATAATGTTGGTAAGTGTCGGTCGACTGGGCAATTAAAATCCCTTTGATATTGCTTTGAAGCGTCAGTTTGTGGGAGTCTAACGGGCGCCGATAAAGCTGGCCATTCATGAGATTTATAACCACGCCAAAGTTAACGACTCACCCGCCATTCAAGACATGCACTGTTGCTAACTTGTTTTTTGACGAAAAATTAAGTTTTAAAGCTTCCGAGAACAGCTGCCTTGAAGTGCTTACAAAAACGTGATGCCTCTAGGTTGTTTCAGCTCTTAATAGAGCATTTCTCTATACTTTATTATAATATAAATAAAAATACGGACATGCGTGGCTCGTGCACTCAGGTTTCCTTACAAACTTGCTACTGGCCCCGACATAAATAAAATTTCTGCTGTTCATAAGCTATGGTAGCATCGAAGCACTAAACATTGCTTTAACTTTTTTCTTTTGAGTTATGAAACTAAAAAGAAGCCTCCACTTTTAATTTATGGCCTAGCTATTATGTTGTCAAAACCCGAGTCGTATGAGCTTACATTAAAACTTTACGCGTATAATGTGCCCATACTAGATCATTATTAATATGAAACATTATCATGCAAAAGATTAATTATATTTTATATTACATGTACGGTAAATGCTGAAAGTTTTGATGTAGTAGATAGACTACTTAGGTGTTGTTTTCCCAACATCCAACTTTGAAATTACGGCACTTTATTACCTGACTAAATGCAGTAATCACTGTTCCTTATGACAGTTCAAAATTTATGCTAGCATGCAACGAGGGTTACCTAAACTATCTTCTTATATAATCATTTATGTTAAGTACATGAATTTATCATTTAGAATACATACTGTGCAACATCTGTATTTTTGCTTATAGAGAAAATAATTAATTGCCTTTTTTCGCACTCGTTAATGGGTGTTATTATTGAACTATACCACATTAAATTAATCGACTAAGAAAACTTTTTCGATAATTTGTACTTAGTATAGGCATTGCGATTTAACCGAGACACGTCTGGATTTTCTGTGGCGGTCGTACGTGTGCTGATTACTTCATACGTTTCCCGGCTTCATAATTCCCCTGAAATAAAAGCTATTCGTTTCTTATACATTTAGTACAGGACCATTTTGTAACCATGAGCATTTCCTACAAATAGTCTCCCTTCTTCGGTAATGTTGGAATGTGTCCAATGTCCATACTAAGTAGTCCATACTAGTCCATACTAGTATCTACTAATAAGCAGATATAGTTGTAAAATAATTAATTGAACTACTCCTGTGGATTACTAGCTGTAGGTACGAGCGAACCTGAAATTCGCTCTCTGATTGATAATCCCGCTTAATACTAACGGTATCTACCAAAAATGTGGCAAGTCTATAGATAATTTGAATGTGAGTATATGGAAAAAAAACCCTTATACTTACTTAACTTACCTTTCTAGAGTAACTTAAAATACTCTTTTGCATCGTTGCTTAAAGGAAACCTAATTTTATAAACATAACAATATGCCTTAACTTCAGCGGAAACATTTCCTCGGTATATGAAAACAAATTAATTAAACTTGGGTTAGGTTACAATATAACTCACGTGTCACTAGCCCAAATATAGGTATCTTCGGGTGCTTCTACGAATATAGGTACACCTTGATCTACTTGTGCGGTAGCAGCTAGCGGGAGGTCTGTGTGTCGCTAACAGGATGCCCTGATATACGATATCAGATTATTATCATTTTTGATGAGAGCGCAAATTACTAATGGCAATGTATGAATTTCTATAGTCCTTTGCTTGGCTCTGCAGCTGCCAAAATCACAAATAAAAAAGGTAGATTTAATGTGTTTACCAAATGATAACTTAGAAATCGAGATAATTAGAGACTTGCAAAAGAATGCGAAGGTCACATAGTCGAAGTTAAATGCTTAAAAGCTTAGAATAAACTTGAATAAAGAAACAGTTTAATTACTTGCTAACACTTAATAGTATAGTTCAGATACATCAATATTCAGCATTGAGCCATCAAAGGCTACGATTACCCAGAACTGTTGTAAACCATTGATTGATTTAGTAGATATAAGATTTATTCCTTTTTGTTTGTAAGATTTATATTGTATGACCATAACATTAATCTCGACGTCATTCCAGATCGTTGGACTGGAGATTTATATAATCGAATTACACGCTTTTCAATGACACGTACCTATATACGACGCTAATGCCGAGGATTTAACTATGACCGTGAAATAAAGCCACTATTAAACCGTATCGAATGCTAGCGGTGCGTGCCGTAACATTAAACAGTTCCTTTTGTTGGTAAAGCGTTTAGCAATCAAGTTGAACGCCACAACCATTGTGGCCACAACTTTATGTACTTTTATATGTTCCCTGCGAAACCGAGAAAGGCCGAAGTCTCCTGCTGTGCACGTACCCTTACATAAAACCTGTCTTTTCTTTCGGGCAAGTTACTATATTGTTCATATTTGCTTTGTCTGTGTCCTTTGTCAATTTCGAAGTTTCCCAGGATAGAGATAGCATTTCAATTAAATATCACACGCCTTAGACCACCAGTTCACAGTCACTTGGTCTATGTTGTTGATGTATGTTAACTTAAGCAGTACCTTACTCAGGATCTCCGTTGTAAAAAATATTAAAGGTTCATATCAAATGTCTAAAAGAAATGAAGACTTTTTAAAAGCGTTTAAAAGTATATACCTACCTACAAAAGCACTTGGCTTATCTCTTCTTATAACCGATTCTCATGTTCCACGCAACTTACACAACATCATAAAGTAGGCACATAATTCCATTTTCAATGAATAAAGAATGAAAGAACTCTTTACCCGAATTAAGTTGCTTTGAAATTCAAGCTTAATTCGTTTTAATGAGAGTTGTTTTCGCCACACCCTGATTAAATGCGTATTCTTGTGAAATTTGCCTATCCAAAGAATTTAAAGCGAAAACATCACAATAGAATTGCTTTTAAGGTATTTTTCACCGAAGTCTCGGGTAACATTGACTTTCACGCTAGTGAGTAAATTGAAACTTTGAAAAGCTTTTAGACCCTAAATAAAATATATAGAAAAAGTCAAAGAAGCTTTAGTAAAGGATCCGTTGATAACTTTACACGTATCTCGCTCTACTGTTAATGTTAGAATCATAAAATGCGATTATTTTGAGAGATACTAAACCTGACCTTTTACTTAGGTACAAATAAATAATAATAATTTTATTTGTAAAATAGATAAAATTACTTGACTTCAATTTGAGTGGTTATTTTGTTTTCGCCACCAACTTCCCAAACTGTTTTAGACATAAAATTATTTTATTATTTTTTGAAGACAAAACTGCCTTTTTGTTAAAAGTAATTTTATTTTTTATTTTTTAGTGGAAAGTTTTGTTTATAAGTACCTACTTGTAAGCCAACTTAAATCACTGCTCCGATGGGACAGCGATGTTTCGAAGTAAACGATAATATCACCGCATCGGTGTAAACAATTTTTAGCTTTTTGTTGATTTTTTGAAAACCTCTGAACCGATTTCGATTAAGTTTTGAACGGGACCACCTCTGAAGTTTGACCTACTAAACAAAAAATAATCATCAAAATTAACGGAGATATCGCGTAACAAATATACAAAAAAAGAACATACCTACAGACGAATTGAGAACCTGCTCCTTTTTGAAGTCAGTTGTAAAATTCTAAACAGAATAAATTAATGTTATGGTAGGTAAGTATTATGTGAAAGTACATAATACTTACCTACCATAACATTAATTTTATCTTAGAATTCAAGAGGAACTCAAAAACAGTGAACTTACCTGCCACCTGCTAAATGTCTTGCGCAAGTTGTAAAAGTCAATTGAGCAAGCCGGCTTGTTTTGATGTTCATCGGGATAGGCCACCAACCCGTGTGCAGCCAACTTAAGCAAAACTGTAATAAACTTTACTACTTGCGATATGTAGAACACAGCTCGAATTTCTAAACTTTTCAAAAGTATCTACTTATTATTTTCATAAAACCTACAAAGGACAAGTTTAGAGTTATCATAACCCCACAAAATAAGAACATACATTTTCAAGATTAGTTTGAATAGAGAGACATGCGGGTGGGCGCTTTATTTTCTAATGTAGTTAAGTATATCTTTCTCACTGGGGTTCGAACTCCATTAACGCGTTTTCTAAATAACGCAAGCTCTACAAACCCAACAAGTTACACGCAAGTAATAATAATGTGTATTCCCTAGACGCAAGTTAATGCGGTTTCATTGTGTTTGCGGTACGCTCTGGAACATAGATAATGGTTGCAACGTGTCAGCCGTTGCACAAAACGTTCGTTGCTGACTCTGCAATTTGCATTTTGTAGCGCTTACCGACGGCAAAAACATTGATTGTGGTTTCAGAATTGTTTGCATTACCAGTAATCACACTAGCACGCAAATCGTAAAGGATACATGAAGAACTATTAAAGAAAATTAACTTGATTGGTACAGACGTCGATTCAGAAACAACTTGTAACAAAAATTTTACCAAGACTCAACGACTAATTAAAAAAAAACGTGTTGTTCCCATAATATATTTTAAAATAAATCCTTCTAAGAATATCTACCAAATATATAAATGTGTGTATAAATGTTTTTTTAGGCAGTGTGTCAAATGTATAAATAAATACGCTTTTCAGGTATAGCACGATTCAAAACGAGCTCATGGGTATAAAATAACGCTGATCAGTTTATTTGCAAGGATAAACTCCACGTGCTGCTGTTAGTATTTGTTGGGTGACCATTGAGACTCCTTCGTGGTTCAGAGAGCATGAAAGCCGTTGGTATCTTTCTTCTGGTGTTCATACTTACAAACTCCTATCAACAACAATCTTTAGCTACAAGCCCATAAAGCATGACGACCAGTTTATCTTTGGAATATCGGTATTGCCCAGATATTGGTTGTAAAATACTGAGTTTTAGCCAAGTTAAGTTCGGGAAAGGTGAGGATGATGATGAGGTAAGGACGACCGACAAAAACAACAAAATGGTAACTTTCTATCTGAGCTCCGAACCTAACAAGAATAAATTCCAAAATTCAATTTCGGAAATATTTGTATAAACAGCCAACTTAGTGTACCTGTATACCGTCAGAATATGTTAAACACAAAGTACACAAAACAAATCATTGCCAACCCTTATTTTACAACAAATTATGCGGAAGAGTTATTGAACCAAGTTTTGGCTCAAAGTTATGCCTTGTTTCGTTGAATGCCAATTGGGTCATGTTATTATGCTTAATAACATATCATTACGCCTGTATTACCCGAAGGGTTACGCAGGGGTGTACTAATGTAACTCACACTTCGCCGGTATGTTTAGGTCCCATGTTTAGGTTGCAGGCGAGCCTATTGCCTTTTACTGGGCACAAACCCAGGCTCCGAGTTCCTACTGAGAATTTAATGTAGAAAAACTCAATAACACTGCTCGACCTGGGAATTCAACTCAGGACCTCTAACAGTCGCGCTTAAGCCTGCTAACCTAACGAGGTAGGCAGTAAATAAAATAACAGCCGCCATAATTTAAAAACTGTACTTACACATATGCATATATACTATTGTTAGGCAATGATTTTCGTCATCTACTGTGCAAAAATAATCAGATCCTTCGATTTAATTTTTAGACCTTTCGGGAACATAAGCAAATTGTATGTGGGATGTCATGTATTGATTTTATCTTTTGTTGCTATGACGTAGGCATCATAAAATCGTACGGTGGAAACAAATTACCTACGATTCAGTATCTACACACAAGATTCGATGTCTATTTTTATCACAAAAGGTGACCCGTTATTCGTTTTCAAGAATTCCCTTTAGGCAAGAATCCCATTAGGAATGAAATGTTTTTTCAAGAATATCGTTTATTTTGTTGGAAGGAGAACTAAGTTACGTTTAGGTTAAGTTTAAAGGAATATTAGATAAGTACTTTCAGTGATTACGTCACGCGTCGTGACGGACATTAAATCGTGGCGCAACTTGGACACATCAAACGTTCATCATTTTGATTGACACCTTGATAGTCTTACTTTACGGCGCTATACGTTGTATTTTTATGACAATTTCTTCACCCACGCCACGTAGATAAGCGTGTCTCTTACTCACCTGTAAAACAAAAGGACATCAAGGAGACTCTAGCAGTGTATGCGAGCTCGTTGGTTTAACGAGGTTTCATTGTGGAAATATGGAGACGCGCCGTCTAGGCACTCGCCGACGCCGGCGCGGCTGGGGTACAGGGGTAGGGTAGTCATAACAGCTACGCAATCCTTGTTTCACTTTAGGAATTTTGTTAGATATTTTCCCCCTGAATTTTCGTCGACGTTTTCAGACGTCATCAATCACGGGAGAACGAACTACGTATGGTGTTGTTACAAAAAATGGGAAACATGAATTACCTATTTGTTTTATTTATTTACCCTAATATGTCACGGACAACTTAGAAGCGCTCCTACAGTTTGTGTGTGTAATATTTTTTTTATTATCTAAACAGGTACTCAGGTATTGATGCAAATCGAAGCATGACAGGTTTACCTCCTCAGTTATAAGTTCTTCTTTACCAGAGTTTTTGAAAGGTAGGCACTATTTCTCTGCAGCAGCTAAATATATTTTTTTCTAGATACGGGTGTAAAATTTTAACAGCGTTGTTCATTTTATATAGTCACATTACCAATAAAATACGTCGAGTGGCGACCAATGTGGGTGTTTTATTGGGTGTTCTATAATAAAACGTCGAATTCACTTAACCGCTGTTTAATTACGGCTTCTTTAAGTGCTATATGTGTGTAACGACGTATTGTTTCAAAGATCTTATCTAACGGTTATCCATTTGGAAAAAATACATCACCAACTGTAACAATTATGGTGTTGTAGACTGACAAACATGTGGCTACTTTTGTTAAAGTATATATATATCTATATCAAAGTAAATGTGCATGGCATATTATCGTAGAAAAAATAATGCCAAAATATTTTTATGACCAATAAAGACGTGTACCATAATTTATTAACGGCATACAATAAAATTTATTACAAACTAAAACTCGGCTTAAGAACACCGGATTTCCTTATGATGGTGGAATTTCTCTTCCTAAGTATTAAAACTAGTCTTGTGCAGTTAAGAATTACTTACTTAGTTTGGGACGTCTCCAGAGAACATTTCGTTGCAGAGTCGGGCGTCAAGTTTGAGCCAGCTTCAGTGATGAAGTAAAACTTTTGACACTATTTTCTGCAAACTTTGGGTTTGATTAGGTAGGAAAACTCGAGTCTGTAAGTTTCTACAAGTCTAGTCAAATATACGAAACGTACAACATCTTAAAAGTTAGGTACAACTGTATGTTACATTGGAAGAAAAACAGTATATTTTATATTTATCTACCCTCTTTATTTTCTGAAAGTTTGTAGACGACTTTGTACTTTGGATTTCTATTAAACAGACACAGCCAGAACACAGCAATAAAAGTAAGAGTACATTCACTCACAAAAAGAAAAGCTACGAGTTCCTAGCTTCTTTTGATTGCCTATTCGACCCTTAAAAAGACCTTTCTCAAAGTCGAGACTTAACTTGTATTACTTTCTTGGTTCCTAAATAAGCGATGTATTATTTTTTGCATATTTATTCAAATATCGTTTACTTGAACCACATTGGTCTATTGGCCATAGGAGCGACTGCTAGGCGGAAGGAACTGGGTTCAAACAATGTTATAGAGTTTTCAGTAGCAGCTCGGTTTATATTTGTATCCGGTTATAATATACAACGGTGGACTTTATATACACCTCTGTCTAACTATTCAGGAATACAGGCGTAATGGTATGATAATTACATAATCTTATGCCACTGAATCATCAACTGCCTCATTAGTCTAGTGGTCCCAATCGCGACTGCTACGCTGGAGGTCTTGCGTTCGATCCCCAGGTCGAGCAAAGTGTTATTGGGTTTTTCTATGAAATTCTCAGTAGCAGCTCGGAGTCTGAATTTGTGCCCGGTGAATGGCAATAGGCTCGCCCCCTATTACCTACATGGGACCTGGCGTGATGGTATGTATGTATAAATCATATTTATTACTTATGTGGCAATAATATAGCAATGTAGACCCTCTAAATCTAAGTACCAAAAATTCTAAATATTCTATTGCGCTCGTTTTAGGTAGACGCAGAAAATATCGTAACTACTACTACACTAGATGTTTCGATATTTTCTGCGTCGACATAACTTCGGTAGTTCCCATCCAAGAAACTATTTGAAAAGTCAATATGGAAAATGTCCTCTTTAGTAAAGTATCTAAAAGTTTATTCTCAATGTTAGAGTAACACATCACTGTAATGAGGTAACACACCGTGTAACCGTGATTAAGCGGCTCAGTTCAGTGGGTGTTCAATCAAACGGAACCGATACTCGCAGGAGTTAACAAAAGCCGGCTACACGAATCACAGCTTCCATTAATACTTGTTAATTGACGTTAATGCGCACTTTAAGCCCATGTGGTTTACTTTCAATTAATTAAACAGTTTCTTATATAATTAATGCTTCTAAGTACGTTTTATTTACTCATTTCATTCCAAAGTACCTAACCTAAGCGACAAGATCAGCTTAGGATTGACGTAAAACATGTAGTTATATTTATTTTTTGCGCACGTCAAGTTAGTTGCTTTGCGACAGAAATGAGATGCGTAGATAGATTTTTTGCCACATACATACTACGTTGCAAGTTTCATCAAAATCGATACGTACAGCAGTTTAAAGAAAAGAATAACTGTGCTATTTATCATAGCATGCTAGGATAACAACTTGCCTACCTACAGCTTCGAAAAACAAACAGAAATGATCATCTACAGTCCAAGATTGTATTAAGCATGGAATTTCTTAAGAAAAACTTGTAGAAACTTAGGAACTTGCTCGAACTAATATTTAAACTTGCTCAGGAAATGCACTGCCCGAGAACAGGGACGGAAGATCGCAGAAAGTTGTAACGTAAAAGCATTTAAAAGATTAAATTCATTTTACATTTGTACTTACGTAACTACTTCAGTTAATTACAACTCTTTTTATGGCGAAAGCTGATAGGTATTAGGTTTTAAGTTAATTTATAATTTATCTGCCTGCAATTAAGAATGCCACATTAGTTCAGTGGTCCCAAGAGCGACTGCTACGCTAAAAGTCTTAGGTTCGATTACCGGGTCGAGCAGTGTTATTGGGGGTTTCTATGAAATTCCCAGTGGCAGCTCGGATTATAATTAATCTGGACACGCTTGAAACTTCATATATTTTTAAACTGTTGTGTAAGTCTTAATACTTGAAACATCTTTTTTTCATTTACCTGAAGTCTACATTGGAATGGTAGAGTGCATATGTACATGGCGATTGGTAGGTTACATACTTATTGGTAAATTAGTGGTAAAGTCGCGTATGCTTTGTAGTTTTCATAGCATTATACTTAGTTCTTTTCTAGCTAACGTTGCTACACATTATAAAACTATATTTGTTATAAGACACTGGTGTTACAGTGTGTGTTTGTAGTTTTCCCTTTCTTTCATATATAATACAAGTTGCAGAGTACATCCCTGACTGCTCTAACTCAAGCCCCGACTCTGAAAAGTTTGGAACTTGTTAGGCGTGGCGTGGATTTTTTTTATGATTTTTGCGTCCAGCCAACCAGCAGTATTCTTAAGCCTCTCTATGATTCAAAACAGGTTCTTAAAGACAAACTTATGAATGTCTTGGATATAAAGTTAAAAATAGCAACAAATCCTGTCTTTTTATTTTCTCTGTAAGTGAAATCCTGACTCGAGGATTCTTAAGAGGTTAGGTCGATGGGAATGTTTATTAGTGGTCTGTAAAAACCTCGCTCTGTGATTGCGGCAGAAAATATTTATACTATAGTAAACTAGGTAAAAAATTTCTACCCGATTCCTCATATCATAACATAACATAACATACCATCACGCCTGTATTCCCCGAAGGGTTAGGCAGAGGTGTACTAATGTTCACCCACATTTCGCCGGTATGTTTTAGGTCCCATGTAATAGGGGGCGAGCCTATTGCCATTAACCGGGCACAAATCCAGACTCCGAGCTGCTACTGGGAATTTCATAGAAAAACCCAATAACACTTTGCCCGACCTGGGAATCGAACCCAGGACCTCTAGCGTAGCAGTCGCGCTTGGGACCACTAGACTAACGAGGCAGTCCTTCCTTCGAGATATTCCTCATATCACAATGATATAATACAAGTACGTGTAAATTAATTAAGAGTCCTAACAGTGTTAACGCCTTTAGCACGAGGAGCCGCTCGTAACTTAAGGTGCTTCCATTATGAGACCTGTACGTAATGGGTGCCGCGACCTAATGACTTGGAGAGCCCTTCAGGTAAAGCGCTCTTTAACTCGATATTAATAATGGAACCCTTTAGTATAATTACCCACATGAAGTCATTCAATGCACTGTTTTGTTTTAGAAGGCCAAAAAGGTCTCATTTTCAAAATGAACCTTTATTTTTTAAGCATTAATGTTGTAACACGACAGAAGGCATGTGAAACAAAATAAAAAGCTTTTTACACATTTTGGTATCGGTAGTTTAGGTGTGAAGTTGTGTGTTGAGTGACCAGTGCCGTGTGTTTAATCGATCGTTGATAATGTGCTACCGTATATAGAAATATGAATTCCAATAACAATTGCCAACCGTGCTTCGACTACATGTAGGATTGAAATCACGTGTGTAGTTCAATAAATAGAATTTGAATTCCATCGAGTGGATGTGTATGAGTGGTTGCCTATCTGAGCGAATTCTGATATTAATCCGCTGCATTCTACGCTTTCGGTGCATTGGCCGCGTTGACATTTAATTACATTGACTCGCGTCTGCTGCGAACCACTGACCCGACTCGCACGTTGACGCACTACCTACAAAATATTTCAGCTTCCATCGTATTTTAATTTCATCTCAATGGAAAGTGCAGTCATGTCGTATTTTTAATTTATATGCTTGGCCTGCATCAATCGACAAATTACATAAAGCGTTGCAGCTATCTGCGTCGTTGTACGGAAGATACATTTCTAGCAATTGACCTATGAAAATGACTTATGGCTTCCGAGTTTCAGCACATGATTAAGGTTAACGTTAGAGTTATCCAAACAGGACGCAGGCGAATAATAACAGTCAAGTTGACATGGCTGATACTCTATAATACTAGTACCAGGAGTCAGACATCTGACGGCGTGTGTGGTCATTAATTTTGCGGAGTATTATTAACGTGTTTCATCACCCCCCCGTGTCACGTTCATATTTTGACGTCATTCTACTGACTTTTTATAAATATCACGAAATACAACATTTCAACCTGTTTTAAAATACAATTAACCTTTTCATTGCGGTAATTACTTAACTTGTAGTCTGGAAATGTTATGGTTTAACGTTTTACGCGTCATTTATAGGGATATAAAACATTATCGTATTCCCCTTGCGGACTTGGCAAATGTATTAAAATCAATATAAGTAGTGTAATTGGGACTTAATGAACGGTATCCACTGGATCTTTTTGATATTTTTCGTAGGCTTCAGTACCTACCGGGTATCAACTAAGAATTTCTTTGATAACTGGGTAATATTTTTTTCTTACACACATTTTCCGCTGTAGGTACCTACAAAAGTCAAATTCTATATAAGTAGTCTCCATAACTCATTTGGTACAATAAATGTTCAGCTGGGCATTGTTTGTTGTTAAAATGTTTATAGTAGGTAGTACCGTAGATGGCTTACTCTGGTAAGAGCTAGCGGTCGGTTGCGTAAGAGCTGACAGATCGATATCGTTATTGTTAGTGTTGGGGAAGTAGGTGTTACAAACATTTGGAGCGCACTCCAGTGACTTCGATACTAAGACGCTCCAATCTGTATGATTATTGTTTGTTGATATAGTAAATGAATGTCGAATGTTGAAACCGTATTGCTTTACGATTCAATCGATAAATTTATGTCAAAATTTCTAATATTCTTCGAAGAAGTTTATCTAGATAGGTATCTTCGCCAATAAAGCAAATTCTACGTTACTGTCATACGTTTATGTCAGCGTTTGGTGTTCAGGTTGTCACATCGGACACCTATTCACGTTGCAGTATCGAGAACTTGTAGTTGTTTGTCATGTCCCGATCCGGGTGCTCAGGCGCAGCGTACAGAAAGCAGACGCATTCTCGGCGAACGGGCGCGCGGGCGCAGGGTCAACGGTCGACCAGCGCATGCGCCTGGGAACCGACGATAAATATTTGAATTTCAACACTTGATACATATGCTTAGCAAATTGATTATGGCGTGCCCTAACCTAAGTGCCGGCAGTTGTTTATGGTGAAGATTCTGGGTCGAGTGGTAGCAACTGCTCCCGATAATCGGCCGACGGCGGAAACAGGTATATTTACAACGTGCTTATAATATAATACCGTGCTGGTTATTCGTCGTAAGAACAAGTTTTTGGACTCCTATTAATTTATTTTTAAAATATTCTGTTATATCATGGGTCACATCACAGACAGACAGGCGCAAAAAAGGTGCATCCCTTTTTAGGATACTCCAAGATCCATGAGGATTTTCCTCATGGATCTTCTGCTGCTAGCAAGGCGACAGCGAATGTCGGACTCTATCAGCACTGCCCTATGGCCATGGCATGTTCTCAAAAAACAGTACCAACGTACCTTAACAAAGTAGGTATTACCTTCGCGCATTAAATCTGCGCTGAGTTATTAATGGTTGGCGTTCAACTAAAAGCAATTTAATAGCAGCCACTAACTAGACATTAAAAGAAAGTAGAAATGTGAAGGTTAAAACCTCGTTAACATCAAGTTTCATCCTTGTGATATGAATAAGTATGAATCGTATTATGAAGATAGATATTTTGTATCTAACTGTTCTTGCCGTTAAAACGTACCTTTCCTTCCATTATTGACTGCAGCACCGGTATGTCATCAGACTTTCGTGTTGAAGATCGCATCTGTTTCTTGGTTTTCGCTATCTAACACAGTGATAATGCGACTCATTGATGATTAGACTACATTATGAACAATAACACTTCATACAGTTTGCAATGGATTAAAGTATCTACCACCTATAAGGTAATTTGTAAACTTTTCAAAAGACAATGTATATTCAATACTTACATAGGTACTCTGGTTTCCAAATTATAAAATATAATGAGCGTATAGCTGCTGTAAAAGGATATTGAATGGGGCGTATCGATGATACTCGCCCAGTCAAAATATATTTTTAATGATAATGTTCCAGTCATAAATATTAATGAAACATGCCTCGAAGACCGACTCGATTTACAGGACAGTATGTCGGGTCAACATCACAGGGTCTTGTAATGCGTTGGTTGTAGCGCATTATGAATAAAAAACGTATACGTTTTTGAGGATAAAAGGGAATTTATTAAATTGCGTGCAGTGTAGGGTTGGGCTCGCGTGTTTCCAGCAACGACTCGAGAGTTAACATTAATCATAGTCCCAATTTATCACGATTTACTGTTCGTATTGACATAAATAGGTATCGTGTGTTTCAAGCTTTATATTTTTATAATAAACAAAAACTTAAACACCGTTATTTTATCGTAATTTATAGATACGGCTTTGTTGTGACCTGAGTGGTGATGCTTATAGATCTAAACTTGGTGCTCAAGTTATATAAAAGCGTGCAGTATCGGTATCTAACTGTTCTCAAAGATTCAATTTCCGCTATGATATAATCAAATGTAGTCGACGCCAAGCTCTAATGAAATAGAGCCAAGAGCATAGAGAGGTCGCACGGGAGGACGGGACATACTGAGTGAAACACCAAGTTTAAGCATTTAGCGCTAAGGCACTCTGGGAATTGTCTAACTTATGGATATTGTTTCAGAGCGGTTTCTCATTCAAACTATGTTTTTTAAAATAGGGTGGAGATGTGTTGTGTTTCTTTAGCGTATGAAAAATGTGTGGCTTTATATTTTTCTTGTATATTATATATATATTCTTACATATCAAAGACGTGGGAACCTTTACCCTTCTTCCCATTTTGATGAAACATTGAAAAGTGCTTCATGTAAGTGCAAACGTGGAAGAAATTCGGGAAAAGCTTGATTCACTGTAAATGTATGATTGTAATATTATTTTTTATAAGTAGTTAAGTACCTATAGTAAATATCTTAGTTCTTGTTTTAACTACATATATTATAGGTAATAAGGTGCTGAAAACAATATCTGTATAAATTACCTACCTAATTCAGTTTCCAAAGTTCGTCTTTATGAACAAGATTCCACAAATAAATTACTTACTATTCTTAGTAGGCAAACTATATTAAATGGTACTTACCTATTTAATATAATACATACGAGAATATTATCTTATATGTGCTATGAAATCGATGAAGGTACCAGTGATGTATCCACATTGATTTAAAAATCAGGACTTAATCATTCTAAACTAGGTAGTCGCAAATTGCAAAGAGACACGACGACAATAACAAAGGCTTATGTTGGAATCGAGATCCTCGCAAAAATTTTGATCAGGACGGAAAGATGGAAACCTTTTGTATTTCCACTTTTGCCTAGACCACTTTTGCCTAGAATAGCAAGGTTTGCACTGCAAAGAACACGAACGTGACAATACCCGATAATGAGAGTTCCAAGTCCCAAGCGTGCATTAGAATGAGCCACTCGAAATTACATCCCTACTCCAAAATGGAGCTTTACATTCGAAACGAGCGTCTTTAACGGGGTACTATTAGGGATCGCCTACATTGTGACATTGTATCCTTAATAGGGCATTGTCGTGGCATGAACAAGGGAGGTAATTTTGACCGCGCACGGACAATGTCTTTCCGTATGTACCTAAGGAATGTAATAAAACGTAAGTAGGCATCCTTGTGAAACGGATGTGACTCGCGTCTTTTCTATGCCCAACGATGGATTATTTTTGGATGTGGGAAAAAAGTGAGCAGTACTTTTGACTGTAATTTAACTACATACTAAAAGTCTAGATATTATTACCGTTCGAATTTGAATTCGAAAAGCTTGAAGAGCTAGATACAAAATGAGCAAATAATTAGAATAGTAAAACGCATCCACAATATATTTTACTGATTATACTGCGAAGACTTGTGTGTGGTGCATGCAAAACCGAAAGTACTTGTTTAAAGATTAATGCACGAAAACAAGGAAGCTCTATTTCCGAGTAGATCTACTCAAGATGTAACCTATGTATGTAAAACCGACAATACCAGAATGACAATGAGTCGTCCTCTTAAGGGATAAAGGTGTAATCCGCACAAGGATATGGTAAAGAAACTTGAAAAATTGGGTACGATTTTCATACTCATTGTTTGTTAAGTATCGCTATCGGTGTATCGCCAGGGTGCTGTAGAATAAGCTTTTGTTGAGAAATATGTTTGTACAATGCAGTGTTCAAATATTGTCAGGAGTTGTAAGCGCCTCTGGCACCCGCGTCGCCGCGTGCCGCTCCGCTTAAGACAGAGAGTCTACCTACATATAAAAATTGGTTCTGTATCAACACAGTATCGTTTAAATTGAAGTTGTTTAAATTGTTCCCCAGAAAGGAGGACATTGTAATACTTATGATAAGGAAAAGTTTACTTCAATTAAATTTACATAAGTATTTTTCTTCATAATCTTTATCAAAAGAAAACGTGATTAAGTCCCTTCAAAATTTGGGGTGTAGATCTTCTCTTCTAAATAATATTTTTTCTTAACTTTATGTAATTAAGATTACATAAAGTTAAGAAAAAATAAAATTTATATATCTTAACTTTATGTAGTGAACTACATAAAGTTAAGATATATAAATTATTTTAATAAGTAAGTATTAAGTTAGGTACTTATTAAAATAAATTTCTATAAGTAGATCGTTAGCCGTTATAGGATTTTAATCGAAATAGGACTAAGTAGGTATAATATACACTATAATAAAGAAGAATCGATAAATACTTACAGGTACTTATTATTAAACCTAGAAGTAACAAGCGTTGGAAAACTAAATAACTTATCGTTGAAAAGCACTGAACATGCAATCGCTGTCATTTTCATGATCAATAAAATCTTTAATTTATTATAATCTTAACGCTATATTTTGACGTTTCTGATGGTGCTCTGGCTATGAGGTTGCAATTCAACGTTTACATGAATAAACAGTAAATAATTAAACCTGTTTTACTGTACTGCTTCTATTATGTGTCTTGTTCATTGACTGTAGACTGTCATTTCCTTAGTAGGGACTAACGCAGGTCAAACTTGAGATGTTTTTGAGAGTTACATTCTGGGAGCGGCGCCGACACACTATGCGACCACTATAATATTATGAGTCATAATATTATGAACTAATAATATTATTATGTACTAAGTAAACAATAACAGAAACAGTTAAAACAAGAACTGCATTTAAATCTCGTAGTGGACTTTTGGTATTGGAAATATCGGGATTCTTTCCGACTGAAACCTGTGTTCTTTTGACTGTAATGGATTCTGATCACCTCCGGTCCGCAGTTATTCGTAATCCCGGCTGGTACCAATACCTACCTATCCTTTATCATCCTACCACGAGTTCAACAAACCTTGTATATTTAAAACTGTTTTTTTGTGTCACTGGTGGGAGGGCCACCAGTGACACAAAAAAACAGTAGGGAAACACGTAACGAATAAACAGAATGAAATTCAAATTACACCATCTAAATTATTTGATTAGTGTTCCCGTGGAGTGTAGAGCTAATATTGATAGAAGCTGGAGCTTCGCTGTCGAGCTCGAAGCCTGTCGAAGCCACTTAGGTTAACTATCTCCCTCTAGCCTTAGTATAAATAAGTTGATGTAGCATACAATATGCATAAGTTTCATCAAGCGACTAATGCGTTTTGAAGCACCTTCTCTATACGCCGCGCCGTTGCACTTGGGCGCTCAGCCGATGGAGCGTGTTTCAATAACTTGCAATAATGTGTGTATTTGAACTGACGTTCATCTATATTAATATTATAAAGAGGTAAAGTTTGTGAGTTTGTGACGTTGTAGAGGGTAATCTCTGGATCTACTGAACCGATTTTGAAAATTCTTGCACCAATAAAAAGCTACATTATTCCTGAGTGACATAGGCTATATATTATCCCGTGAAATGAAAAGTGGCGTATAGTCCACGCGGGCGAAGCCGCAAGTGGAAAGCTAGTCTATACTTACATTATAAAGAGGAACGATTTGTAAGTAAGTATGTTTGTAACGTATTGGCTCAAAAAGTACTGGACCGATATAAAAAATTCTTTCACCATTTGAATGCTACATTATCACTGATTAATATAGGCTATTTTATTGCAAGAAAAAAAATGTCCACCCGTGCGCAGCCGGGACGGGCCGCTAGTATTATACAATATAGAAATTTTGTAGGGTTTGGATACGTTGTAGATACACTCATATTCTATATAATATACGAGTGCATGGGAATATTTGCCTTTATAACCGTTGCTGAATAACTAAGTTGAACACTACTCACAATGCGTCAAGTCAATTGAAGCTCGCAAAAGTTACTCTTTTTTATTACTCAAAGTATCACGTTTCATATGGTAGGTATGAAAACTTAGAAGATATTGTTACGCCGAGTAACTAATAGAAAAACGTGGATAGGCCACGAAGGTTCTAGATCCGTCATAGTAGCACGTCGAAACATAAAAGAATGTACCCGACTGCACCCCGCGCAAATAATAACCGTTCAAGGCCAAGATCACGGGTCAACGCCCGGAAACAATTGGCGGTTAGGTACCTACACGATTTTTATCGACTAAACGCGACCATTCGACTCTGGAATCTTCATTGCGCATATAAATACCGGTCGTGAGGGCTAGGCAGGGTAGTCTTGTGTTGGAAGCGAACAAGTGAAGATCGAAGTGAGATAACAAGTGATTAATTGTGCGATATTGTTGAGTGTAGTGTACAACTATAGTGACGTTGTGGTGATTATTGTTGTGTTTTAGTAAATTTAATTAAAGTGTTTGTTTGTGTGTTGGTAAATTGGTGTTGATTAATTTATCCCGAACCCCAGCTCGTAACAATTTGGTGTCAGAAGTAGTGGGATAAATTATGCCAGTTTTTCCAAAGGACGACACGGACGGTATTCGTACCAGAAGTCAGCGGCAACAGGATATGGATCAGAGGCGGTTTGGAGATTCTCCTCCAGAACCTTCGGGCCGTCAGCAACCGCTGGAAGAACCAGCCGCTGGCCCATCTGGAGCTGCTCCCGCACCAGGACTTGACCTGGCGGCCCTGATGAAAATGCTTCAGGAGCAGCGGCTGCAGGACAAAGAGGAGCAGGCACGCCGCGAAGAAGAACAAGCACGCCGTCAGGAAGAACAAGCACGCCGTCAGGAGGAGCAGGCACGCTTATTGCGGGAGCAGTTGCAACAAGACAAGGATGAGCAGGCTCACCGGCAGGAGGAGCAGGCTCGCCGGCAGGAGGAACAGACTCGTCTGTTGCAGGAGCAGATTCAGAAGGCTAAAGATGATCAAATGCTCCTTATGGAGGACATTCATGCCACATTTGGCAAGGAGCTCAAGGTGATGAAAGAGCAAGTTGAGCAGCATGACAGTTGGATTTCTGAATTAAAAGTTGAGATGGCTGAGATGAGGAAGACTTTAGACGACCTTAAGGCGAGAAACAGATCTGTGGTTGATCCTCCAAGATATGAGTTTAAACTGCCACCTTTCGACGGAACATCATCGTGGTCAGCTTATAAAGTTCAGCTGGAAGCTGTTAAGAACGCAAACGGGTGGACGAAAGAACAGGCTATGACTGCTCTCATTTTAGGTCTCCGCGATCAAGCCTCAATCGTTTTAGAGGTTCTTGGGAAGGACATGACCTACGAGCGGCTGGTTGAGATCTTGGAGTCAAGATACGGTGACACACACACCTGGAGCATGTGTATCGGGCTCAGTTGAAGCATCGTGTGTAAGGCAGTGATGAGACCTTACAGCAGTGGTCCCTGGAAGTTGAGAAACTACTTAGAAAAGCGTACCAGTCTGACCCTACGCTTATTGACGTTTGTCTGATGGTTGCGTTCGTCGATGGAATAAGAGATGTGGACGTAAGAGCCGCTGTGAGACTAGGGCACCACAAGACCTTGAAGGACGCCTTATCTCATGCCTTGGAGGTGGAGGCAGCAAGACTCGACTATGGAGACTACCGAGTTAAGGAGATCGTGGAAGCAGTTAAGTGCTACGCCTGTGGAAAAAGAGGACACCTTCAAGCTAGTTGTTGCAAACGTCGTATATTGAAAGAGGACCGATCTAACGAAGAAAGGAAGTGTGTGGCAGCTCCTAGATGTTACATCTGTGGAGAAAAGGGTCATCTCCGAATGAGTTGCCCGAAGCGAAGAGGATCCAGTAGAAGGTTTCCGAGCAGACCTGGTTTTGTAAATTGGAGGAAAAATGGAAACTGCGAAAAATCTGATGTCCGGCACGAAGTCACAGTACCGGAGAGAATGTTAAGAACAGATATGAGTGATATAGAAAAAGGAAGCTCTGGGAATGTCAGGCAATCAGGCCAACAAACGTCCGAGAGGATGAAGACCCGCTACGACCGCAAGATGAACAACAAGGGTTTCGACCAAGGTTCACTAGTGTGGCTGCATAACCCGGTGCGCAGCAAAGGAAAGTCACCTAAGTTACAGGCAAAATGGGACGGTCCCTACAGAGTCGTGACTAAGATTAACGATGTCACCTACCGTATACAAAAAGGACCAAGAGGTGCCCCGAAGATCGTCCATGTGGATCGTTTAGCGCGGTATCATGGATCTAATGATGCTCGGGACGAGCATGTCTTAGGAGGGGGCAGTGTTACGCCGAGTAACTAATAGAAAAACGTGGATAGGCCACGAAGGTTCTAGATCCGTCATAGAAGCACGTCGAAACATAAAAGAATGTACCCGACTGCACCCCGCGCAAATAATAACCGTTCAAGGCCAAGGTCACGGGTCAACGCCCGGAAACAATAGGCGGTTAGGTACCTACACGATTTTTATCGACTAATCGCGACCATTCGACTCTGGAATCTTCATTGCGCATATAAATACCGGTCGTGAGGGCTAGGCAGGGTAGTCTTGTGTTGGAAGCGAACAAGTGAAGATCGAAGTGAGATAACAAGTGATTAATTGTGCGATATTGTTGAGTGTAGTGTACAACTATAGTGACGTTGTGGTGATTTTTGTTGTACCATCACGCCTGTATTCCCCGAAGGGTTAGGCAGAGGTGTACTAATGTTCACCCACATTTCGCCGGTATGTTTTAGGTCCCATGTAATAGGGGGCGAGCCTATTGCCATTAACCGGGCACAAATCCAGACTCCGAGCTGCTACTGGGAATTTCATAGAAAAACCCAATAACACTTTGCCCGACCTGGGAATCGAACCCAGGACCTCTAGCGTAGCAGTCGCGCTTGGGACCACTAGACTAACGAGGCAGTGATTTTTGTTGTGTTTTAGTAAATTTAATTAAAGTGTTTGTTTGTGTGTTGGTAAATTGGTGTTGATTAATTTATCCCGAACCCCAGCTCGTAACAATTTTATGCTTACATATCTACTGAAAAGCAAACAGCAAAATAAAATACTTAAAGTTATCTAAAACTCTTCTTATTGATTTGAATAATGCAAATATATAAAAGGAGTTTTAATAATTTTCTTAAAGTACTTTACAGTAAACTGGTACAAGCATCAAGCACATACCTACCTAGGTACATATTTCCTTTGATATTACCCGCCCATCATGAAAACGTTTCATACATAACTCGTTTTGTTTTAATACAGAACCTATTCGCTGAAATTTGAATTAGGATATTGGTATAAGGAGATCGAGGAAATGGAATCCAAAGTCGTTCTCAAATTCCCGAAGCAAATTGGCTAAACTTCTTAAAGCGCTACCTATCAATTTCAGAAGACATTTCCAATTAAACTTCGTTGTGTTCTTTACTTCGCATCTTTGACTCCTTTACTTGTTTAATCATAATTATTCAAATCGTTTACGTTTACCGATGAATTTAAATCTTTGGTTGTTTTTTAATAAATCCACACCAATGCTGTTTATTTTTTAAATTGGATATTGCTGGAAAATTTGGTTATGTAATGAAAATTGAGCCTTTGTGGAGTCCGGAATCCTGCAGGCTTTCGAGCCTCGGGCTTTGAATAAATTGTACGCTCGTACTGTTTTTATATACATATTTATTTACACAAGAATCAGAGCAAGATAAATTATAATATATTCCATATTTTAAGTACAAAAATATTGAACAAAAGGAATGTATATTTCAGCGCTGTTATTTATCTTAAACGGCCGATTCGAATCGACAAGTAGAGGAATGAACAGGAAATAGTCAATCGACCAGCAATTACGAACCGCGGCTAACAATTACCTGCCTACAATGTGCTATTATTTGATTTTGCACACTTATACAAAACTGTCAATTACGTTACATTCCGCTTTGCTGGATATTCTACATCGCGTTGGGCGTTGGCATAAGAGTAGCGGCTAAAATTACGCAAATTAGCTAGACGTGGAGAGAACGGTTCGCGAAAAACTTCATTAGCGTAGCGAGCGAGCGTGTGAATACTTTGCATTCAAGAACATGCAGATGCGTATGAATGGCTTCACATAAATACTAGTGTTTTTAGTTTTCACACCTTTTTGTTGCTCACATGTTACGCCATGTTGACAGCGTTAATTAGTAAAGAAAATAAACTGCAGTTCGCAACTCTATACAATCGTCGCTAGCAAATCAAGTTGAAACTGTGAGTCAAAAAACTAGACGGATACTAAATACCAATTGTCTATGGATGTAAATCGTAGCTGAGTGATTCTTATACAGTAAACAATCAAATTCGAACATTTTTATTTCAGTTCCTAATAAAATTATGAAAAATAACAACAGTTTGTCAGCTGTCGTGGTACACGGTGGCACCGTCAATACAAACTTCGCTAACTCTATATTTGAAACTGCTTCATTATGTATACGTTGCAAAGCCGCTATTTTTTCACGGATTTCTAATTAGGAAGGTTGTTTAGACATGTTGGCAGCTTATCCGACCAATTAGCATAGCAAACGAAGGAGCTTGCACCGTGAGGTAGTCAGTGTGGTTTCTATTTGGCCTCATTATACGGGGGGTCGCTCAATGCATCGCGCAGCGCAGATGGCACCCGAGAGTTTGGAATTAGAATTGCTATTATAACATGCAGCATCTACAAACAGATTGGGCATTGTTGTTGATTTATGTTCTTCATTGTTGAAAATTATTAATTGGTTTAGGTAGGTGTTGGTAACCTTTAAAAGAAAAATATATTGTATTATGCTTTATGATTACCTTAGTAAGTATATTGTGTCTAAATCTTAAATATATTACTTCAGAGCTTTGAAGATAATTCAATTCTACGCGCCACTTTATTACACCACACAAGACTGATAGCCGAAGTTGATTGAATTTACTTCAAATAACTCTTTTCCAGTCCTGGGCTAATATTTATAGTGGGCGATATTGCTTTTCGCATAATCGGGCGCTCATGTATCATTGGTTCGTGGAGCTCCGCTTATATCACTCTATTATTAAGTCCCAATCGATAGTATTCATGTTTGGCAGTGGGCGTTTAAATATTCCCTTAAATTCGCACATTTTTTATTTTTAGAATGTAACGTTAAGAGATAGTTAGTATTATAGTAACTTGAAATATTGTTAATTAATTTTAAATGGTTCTAAAGCTGATAAACTCCATGTGGTCTTCATGACATTTGATCGTTGATGCATTTCTTTACTTAATTTTGTGAAATTGATGACGAATATTGTGGATAACACACACTTTAATTCAAGATTATCAGTAAGTATCATGTTTTAAACTTTAACTAATTTTCATTTCAAAGCTCTATTTTAAACTTTTTTATGAGCTCTCAGGGACATTGACTAGTAACGTGTTGAATATAAAATCAATAGTACCTAATCGGTAAACTAAGTAGATAGTGATACCGTTTAAACTATCTGTTCTGGGAGCTAACAGAGTATTTTCCAATTAAAGTTTTCCCATGAAGTTTGTCCGTCGTACGTGACGCAGAACGATTTGCTGTCGCAGATGTCGATAGCCAATGTGCCGACTAGTCACTTTGTGACAGTTTAGAAGTTTAGAACCTAACAAAATGGTAAAGTTAATTAGTTTTAAGGGTTCCATAACTGAAACGGAAAAAGGAACCCTTATCTACAGGATCACTTTGTTGCCTGTCTGTCTGTAAGATCCTTTTTCTTAGGAACGCGTAGAGGTTTTATATATTTTCGCTTTTTTAAATATCCCAGTACCTATTGGTGCAGACCTGTTATTTTTTAGTAGTTTTACTTTATCTTTTACCCCAAAAGTAATCATAAAAGACAAGCTTTTAAAATAGAGTCAACATTAGTTGCTGAAATTACATTGACAAAAATAACAAAGTGTGACGCTTTCATTTTTAGCTTTATCGTTGGTATTTTTCAGTCCTTGCACTGGTCCGTTTAATTAACTTGCTTCAGGCGAAGGCATTTTTCGTTCTCCGTTTAAAATTGACGCTTTCTCATTTCTTCGATCAATAGAGTTGTACTTTACGTTGCTACGTCGGCAATATTAGTGCGGGTCGGTGCAATATCTTTTAAATGAAACCTTCATCTTCCGCCGCTTCCGTGGAAACTGGAAACTAACCGCAACAAGAAATTACTGGCAACGAGTATCCGGAATCGTATTTTATTAAAACTTGAGCTTAATAAAATCGGGTTTATTGTCGTTACTCGTTAAAATAATATATTATGTGCATGACTTACCTACTTACAATTCTGTAAGTCGGGGTATAGTATAAAGAATTTATTAAATAGTACCTAATAATATTTAAACCAATTTATTTGGCTCTCAATCACATTTTTATATACTATGAAACTTATTGTGAGAAATAAATAGCACAGTGAATTACAAACATGTATTTTTGCGCTAGGATTAAGTAGGAACGGAACCCTAAGGCGAACATTTGTAATCAGGTTGATAAAAGAGATTGATAGTTTTAAATAATGAGTACCTAAGAGTTTTTGCAAGCGCTCAAACGAGTTGATGACTGATTTGATGACTTCGCTTTCGCAACTAGGTAATTACGTTGTCTATTAACTGGCTTTCATCAGCCTGCAAGTGTGCAATATCCTGTTCGGTTGTACCTACTTACATAGGAACGTTGTTTGGCATATAACGTGTTGAACACACACATTTTGAGTCATAGTTACGCGAGCTAAATTATTGTTGAGGCATTATCGTTATGTAAACATAATTTCTGACATTACAGATAAACAATTAGGAACTTATTGCGGATTTTCACATGATAAATTACTATGGGTTGATGAATTTTCAACTTCAGTAATGAAGGCAGCATTTGAAAATACACCACAAAATCCTTGAAGTGCTAAGGTTTTCCTTTTTTTCCAAAAATGTATTTTGTTTCACAATTAAGTGAGTATATAAACCTAAGTGAGTATATAAGTAATTATTATTATTATTTATTATTATTATTATTTTGGAAAACCAACAGCTATACAATGGAGTAAAACATAACAATATGTGTCATAAAGCCAATTACAGGTTTTCACGGTTAGTGACAAACTTTAAAATCAAAAAACTTAAGGGACACTTAAGCAGGACAACTACAAATTATGCTTAATACTTAATTATCAAAAAACTTAAGGTTGAGCATCTTTCTTGCCGTACAGCTTTTTATGACAAATGGATCAAGGTTGAATTCTTTGCATAACTTATTGAGATTTTTGCTTGCCCGTACTATATATGAGTTTTGCCTATATTTTGAGGAACAGTGAGGAATAGAAATAGGCGGGTTATGTCTAATGGACCTATTTGGGACACTAAATTTAAGCTTCCGCAATAACTCAGGGCTATCAATTTCATTTGAAATTAACTTAATTAAGAAAGAAACGTCAGCTGATTGCCGACGAATAGTAAGAGGTAGAATATGAAATTTTTTACATATACTTGGATAATTGTCGGAAGTATACGGAATTTTTAGCCGATAGCATAAATACCTAATAAACCGTCTCTGATTTTTTTCAATTCGATTTATGTACTTGTCGTAACATGGATTCCAGATTTGTGAGCCAAATTCTAGATGGCTTCGAACATATGTGCAGTACAGTATTTTCAATGTTATAGCTTGCTTAAAGCATTTGGAGAGCCTCATAATGAACCCTAGTGACTTAGATGCCTTGGCCACCATTTTGTCAATATGGATATCAAAGAGCAACTTACTATCGTGATATATTCCCAAGTCGCGTACTACATCACACCTCGGTACCATTTGACCCTTAAGTTGGTAGGAAGTTGGAATCGGTAAACGTTTACGACTGTAAGTGACAACCGAGCATTTAAGGGGGTTCAGATCCAGTTTATTTAGTTGACAATAATCATCCAAACGCTTTAAATCACCTTGAAGGCACTCCATGTCCTTGACCGATGATATAGAAGAAAAAATCTTCATATCATCGGCAAAGCAGAGTAAGTGAGAGGTGAGCAGGCAAGAGTCGATGTCGTTTACATAGATAATGAAAAGCAGCGGACCCAACAAGGAGCCTTGAGGAACCCCACTGGGAACAGAAACCCAGCTGGAAATGTAATTACTAATAACAACAGCTTGGGACCTGTTCTCAAGGTATGAGGTAAACCATCGCAAAAGGTCTCCCCTAATGCCGTCGTAATACAATATTTTGCGCTATACCAAAAGTATTACTGAACCGAATTTCAGTCAAATAAACGTAACAAGGGTGTGATCCTATGGGATATACCCCTGTAAACTATTTTATTAAGTTTTCGCCGAATTCTGAAACTGTGATGGAATTTCTGAAAATATGTTTATGTAGGTATTTACCTACAAAGATGAACTCATCAATTTTTCATAGACTGGCTGTTTGGCCTAAATGTGTTAGAAAAGCTCTTGACAAACTATCTAGTTCACTCTCACCGTCCCATGTTATCTATGGAGCTATTACTAAACGTGAACCAATAAGTACTTACATGTGTCCCTTTTATAAACATCCGGGGACAGGCAATGCATCATGTCGTGGGAAGCTCTTTCAGGACATTAGCAGATTAATTACAAGATGGTACACAGGTACACACGACCCACATAACTAATTAAGTAACCATAATTATATGTTCGGCTTTCATTTATTACAAATAAGTAGGTCCCTAAGAAAAAGATGGCGGCATAAACATATTTTAAATTGACAAAAAAAAACTATTTACGGTGATATTAAAATTTTAACAAGGCGTCTCAAGACATCACATCAAGCCAACGACCTCATGGTTCCACCGAATTATATGGAGTGATAAAAATCCGCTTTCGTGTGTCGGTATCGATTATAGCCGAACACATTAGCGCGATAGTATCAAAACACTTGTCGGCTCGCGTCGCCACTCTCCGGAATGGAGGAGCGACAGCCGCGCCCTGGGGACAACACACAAATGATACTCACCCTGATGATTATTATACAACCATTACTTGTATCAACATGTTGGGCACATAGCATCGAATGAGTTTTTTATAACGATATGTTAGCGTGGATAGTATATTAGGTACACTTTTAACAATCCCTATCTGGTACCTACTTCAAGGAAAATGTAAACTTGACAAGTAAGTAACATACCGCCAGGCGCCAAACTGTTCCTTAGCTTCAAAATTATAATAGTAGTAAAGAAAACATACAAAGCAATAAACATAACAGAAATATCTGCCTGCTAAATTCCAAACATTAATCGAATCAGGCTGTATTTTAAAAGTTTTTAACACAACTTCAACGCTTTTGCAATTTAAACAAATAAAAACTGTGTTGTATTGTTCGCGTTTTCAGCATTAACGTGGAAAGTAGCCTAGCATTTATTCTATTTACGAGCTACCCGTTGCCATGGTCAAAGTTGTAGTTGAGTCCTGTCGTCTGTCAGGCAGGCTCTGTGAATAGATCCGAAGCCTCCATTTGCATAATGGACAGACAACGCCCTTCGAACGGAACTTGCAAAGCAACCGACAAATCGAACAGTTTCGTGTGAAACAGAGGAAGGGATTTGTGAAACAATTTCACGTTTTACAAACACAACGCGAAAACTCTACCAATATACAGAGGGCAACTGAAAGACACGAAAGCTGGCCGACCGTTTGTCGAGTCACGCAACGGATTAAGCGATTTTGAATTAACCTACTTTCAAAAGTTCATAACGCCCTTTTAAGCAGTTGTACCTTTACAACATGCTGGTTTAGGCACACAGTATTTATTTATATAGAGTGTCGGCTACACGATAATAGTTCTGCATGTGCGTGAAATATTTCGAAACGCATTGTTTAGTTTTGTGGGCGTTAAGTGTTGACATAAACTGTATTAGTGAAATAACAAACAAGGGTGCTGCCGGTCACTAAACATTAGTTTAAGATATAAACCTACCTACCCATGAAGTAACAGCGCGGTGTTTTGAATTTTCCGGAAGCTATTTTCGTATAAGTACCTCCCTAATATTGGAAATTTCTTTGACCGAAGAATTTCTTAATGAAACGATAAATTCCGTAGCTGATCAAAGTAATGCTGCTCAGAGAAAGATTTATAGATTCCAATTATTTATCTACAAACCAGTTTTAGTGAAATCAGCATTTGTATCTAAGTATTAAACAAATCTTAGTTTACCTAATCTTAATTACATGAGTTTTGTGAATGTGCTTATTGTTACTGTTATGAAATTCAAATTTCATTTCGCATACCTTAAATGAATATTCCCCTATATGTTTATAATTTTTGTTTCAGGTAATGAACTCTTCGTTTTCGTAGAACATACCTCTACCTAACTCTTCGTCGGAGGCGGAACAGTATTTACTTGCCAGGTTTGAGCTCACCTATCTGACGACCTCTTTGCTCAATGTTTTCTTTGGAGACGCCAATCAAATTTAACGCTTGTCGAGGTCTCAACCCAACATAGCATTTCTTTGTCGTTCGACGCCGCGCAGACGGCCGTCCTCAGTTTTTATCGCGTTTCCTCGTGCTCCTCCCGTCATTTGCGAAGCCCTTAAGCGGCCCGGTGTCGACAATGGACTTTTTATCGACGAACCGCCTTTACTGTCGTGCACATACGCATCGTTTGCCGGTCATAAAGTTGCGAGCGACGCGGCTTGTCTACCGAGCCGTGGAATTTTGCTACTCTCACAATGTTCCTACGGCCGTTTGCTCCCAGCATATTATGACTCTTGAATTTTAACCAATTTTTACATCATACGATATTGCACGATGTGCGAAATGGAGACGCGGTTTCGTTAAAATTGAATAGAAGCACAGTGACGAAGGAGATATTCACAATGCTAAAAGTAGGACAGGCAAGAGATCATTTTAGATATAATTTCAGTAAGATTTCACTTAAATATTCTTTCAAAACATTTCCTGTAATTTTAGATAAGTGCGAGTACTTGGGCAAGTTGAAGATAAAAATAATTTAGTAGCCCGGTCCTAGAGGACGTTATCTGTGGCGGGTCGCGCGGCGCGGCGCGGTGCGGCGGCGCTCGGGTTGCGTGTGTTTACCCGCTCGCCCTCACAAAGCAACCCAATATATCAAGTTGTCGGCTCGACTTTACCGTGAGCCGCAAGATGTTGCTACACGAGCCGCTGTTTGTCATGTTGCGCTACGCGACGCCCTACCCATTATACACAACATTGTTCGCCTGAAAACCGTATATACCAACAAACATTATTCATAGTTCAATATGCCTCATATTTTATCCAAGTCTCATTGTAAACACAACCAATTGTGTCAAACGTTGTTTTCCTATATTAACTTTGTTCTGTTAGGACTTATCACGTAGAATAGCGTAATTAATATAGCTGCCTGCTCCACCAGCAATTCAGTTGGAGTGGAAAAGAAATAAAACTGTACAAATCACGCGTGAAATTGAGTTCGAACCGTGCTGCAGTCATTGTTCGCTTCGGAAACTGACTGCCACTCTACCAACCGACATATCAGGACAGGAACAGCGCCGCCCCAAACTATGTAGGTATAACTTTTCATTAATATTTCAATCGGTGTTTAGACGCTCTTCAAATAATTCGACCACATAATATTTGAATTCAAAAAGTGAACAGTATCAACATATTTTAAAAAAACTTCGAAAGCTGCTGAAAGCGTTGGAAGCGGGTTTCCTTGATTCACTCGGGTTGTGTAAAAAAATCTTGAAAGGATACATAATTCAAAAGTTAGGGTTCTGGAGCAGTCGGTGGGCGGGCCTGGATGTGTACAAAGTTTCATGTTTTCAGCCGGGCGGCGCCCTTGGGACTCATTTATCTGCCAACACAAGGGAAAGAGATAATTAATTGAAATTATGCTGTCAGGCTCAAGTAATTTGCACACGTTTCCTAATTCAACATTATTTTTGTAAGATTGAAGACGCTTTTGAGACTTGTGAAAGGAGGCTTTGCAGCTACTCTGTGCTACACAACCGTTTCAAATATATGACGTGTTATTTGCGTGTACTTAAATCTTTTGTGAGGAAAGGTGTGGTTCATGAGCGGCAGTAGGCGCGGGCGTCACGCTTCAATGTACGCACATACATTACATTAGCATCAAGGAGATTGCATTCTCGTTGTAAATGGAGGCAATATCGAAGTGGCGGCAGGTCGTAGTGCAGCCGTGGTTCCTCGCAGGGCGCCGGGGTCATTTCCATATTATTCGTGACACGTCCGGTTATGTAAATGGGTCCCGTGCCGATGCCGCCGCCGCGCACGCCGCTGCCTGTTCACACGCCACGCTATCCTTATCCAAGCCTGAACACGTTCGATCCACCTATCACTTCATTTACCCCGTCATATCTTGTAAATATTTTTTACTGTTGGCACACTTTGCCCGAAGATATGCAGAATCCATACGATTATAATATTTACTTATAGAAATAAATAACATTAAAGTGTCTGTTCGTCATATCAAAATAACAGCTTTTAACTAAATGGTTATGAAAGTATATAGGTATGGTATGGTAATACAGACGAATAACGCTACATACAGATTAAATTCAATTAAACATGCGTTGGGATTCTCGTACCTTTAAAACCTTATATAAATATTACTTACCTACCACAGCGTTAAAACTAAGCCACATGTATATCGAATTATTAATCAGGGATTCTATCCACAATGTTGTTACAGTAATTTGGTATAAACACGTGTTAATTATGATAATATCAATGATGTTTTAATTAAGTTATTAGTAGGGAGCACGGCTACAATACAACACGGGGACATCAGACATCGACGGGCGTCATGTCCATTCACTATGTCTACTATTATTTAGATAATAATACCTCGTGGTCACGCACTACTCATTATTACGACACTACAGAGTACTCACCAATTTAATTTTAATTACAAAGAGAACGGGTTGTGAAAATTTAAAACAGTAACACGTTATTGTGAGGTTGTTCCATTTTTAAACAAAAAACATCACTTAAATTACTATATGGTCATTAAGTTCTAAAGCAACGGTTGCCAATATTCTGTATCTGGTATTGCAACGCTGCACATCTTCCGACCGATAAAACACCCCATGTGTTTTATTGCGGCAGGGTAAGTCGTATTTATCGTTAGAAGAGATTTCAGGCAAACAATAGGGTCCAATGCAATGTAGTTCCCGCAAAATGTGTGTGCTATTTTAAGTATCGAATACATGCTTTTGTTCATAACCTTGCTCGAACGAACAAGTGAACCTTCATTAACTCAATACTTGGCTTCCAGTTACAAAACCATACCATAATACCCTTTCCTCGCAGGTACGTTAGCCAATAATACCTTTATCCTGATTCCACGTCCGTCTAATCAACTCGAATAGCTATTACAAAAGAAATGGAAGAAAAATGTAGCCTTTTCAAGCAAAACCTGTAATTCTGGCTGCTTTATTTTTGCTGTCACGTTTAGATTTATATTATTATGGTTTTAATAATAAAACAACTTGGTTTTCTAGTTCGTGATATAATGCTAAGTAATAATCACCGTCCGATTAACTCTGATATACTTACAGAAATAAGTTATTAAATATTTTACAATAAATTAATTGTTTGCCATTTTAATACTAATTGGAATTTTGTGGTACACTAATTTTGGTTTGTACGTGTAGATTACAAATTAAATATTAATACAACATCATAATATAAAAGAACGTTAAGTAAACATGATATTTTATTCTCCTTGATGTTATACCCGTGTGGCATTAAAGCGCTTCTTTTAACAATTAGAACACCGTCTCGAGTGTGTACCTACGAGAGAAGTAGCTGGAATTTCCCATATTTCTAATAAAAGCCAACTCCCAGAAGGCATCGCAGTCGAGCCCAGCAAAGCGAAGCTCCCGTTTACCTCTCGGCATCTCTGATGCGCACTCACTTTAATTAAATTACTGATCGAGCAATCGAGAAGTGCACTGGAACCCTCAAAGAGTTGCGCCCGCACTGAATCGATCGATTTACTGTGCTTTTTTAAAAAACATGGCTCAAACGGGACTCTGTATATTTATCGGATCGTTAGTAAGGCATCCATTTGAGTCTAGTTTAAAAATGCACTTTATGCTTGGCACAGATAAATCCAAATCAAGCTCTGGGTTGGAAGACCTGGTAAGATGGAATAGGCTGTATTTGAGAAGTTTTGACATAACAAGGCGGTGGAAACAAATACCTCACATTATCGAGGTTAATATTATCCATCGTGTGTATAACACTAGATTTGCTTTAAATAAACGCTCAAAGGACGGAGCTTGCGTGTTTACGTCCCAACGAGAACCAATTAATTAAATGTAATCCTGAACGTTATATGAACACCATGTGCCATAAAACGTAAAGTTTCGAAACGTTTAGAATGCCTTAAACTGCATGCCTACTAGTTCACAGGTTGATCAACTTTTAGTATTCTTCCCTAATGAGTGTTTAAGGTGTCTCATCTACAGAATTATTTATTCTCTGCTTGGCCAACTTATTTATAATTACTTGATATTTATTTATTACTGTGTACTTTCTGTGGCTTTTATCAAAAACATTTACTTCCTAATGTTAGGCCAAGGGGACGTATTTTTTAATTCGGTAAAATGCTTTGGAAAGCTGCCAGTCTGGGGACATTAATTTGTGGTGTGATAGTGATCGCTGATCACGTTACATGACAATACATGTTTGTAGATTCACGGGATCCCCATCCAAAGGGGCGCGGTCATCCATGTTCCTGTTGCCAGACACACCTCGCTTTGTCACACGGGTGCATTTAATTATGCATGCAATAACAAAAAACGTATCGGACGTGTGTCAACAAAATATTGATTACCTAGGCACTTGACTTTTTATTGACAAGTTCTTATCTAGAACAACCGATGAGGGTCACAATTTCAAAACAATTGGACAATTGTTATGCGGTCACATTTAAATTGGGAGTCAATGGATTCTCGAACAAAATGCTTATTACGCTCAATTGAACCAATAACAGTAGACAATCAATCAATAAGACGTCTTTAAACATGTTTCGCAATTCGTCGCATGTCGCTATGGCTGCTCCATCCAAAACGTATAACTACGAGTATATTGCTGTCTTATTATTAGACGTCAGACATAAAACTTTTATGGGAATAAGGTAGTAGGTACCCGTTTCGGTTGGCGACATTCAACAAAAATTGGGAACATAAGAACAAGTTTTACTCGGTGGAAATACGGCCGCGTAACAAAGAAGTTACCTTTGGAAACAGAAAGCACGAGACTTCATGTAGCGACAATATCTGTGAAAGCAAAGAGAGTGCATCACTATCTTTCCGGCTTTGTGTCTCCCAACCTCATGCACTTAGCTCTGCTACTAATGTATCAATCTTGTTGATGGACAACTTTTAGCATAGTTGCAGTTGCAAAATCTTGTACCCTCTCATGTGAAATATTTTAACGGTACTTTAAAAACCTTAGTAGCTTATAATATAGAGCTTCAATGGTTAAATTTACGTAAACAACTTTATATTGGTTCAACCAGACCAGACCAAACAACCAGTTTTACTTTATTGTTACATGTCTATATAAGTTATCGAAGTTTTGCGAAATCAAATTGCTTTTATTTGATAGAATAACGGCGTGGTTGTTGCTTCCAATCACTGTCAAATCTATCAGTTATTTTTATTCAATGCGGTTCTAGGTGTTCTGCGAAGTTCTTGTTACACCAAAATGTTGCTATCTTGTAACGAGGCAAAAGGATTCCTCCTGAGAATTTCCTCTCTGTTGTTAAATCCGTCGAGTTTACACAAATCTCACGTTTGTTGCCAGTGGGGCTGTTAACGGTTGTTAAAATATTTCGCTTTATTTCCATTATGCTGTTTCTATTCCTACATTCATGCCATGTGTTCAGTTTTATAGAAGGTGTGTACTTATTTTATGAACAATAAATTTTATAAGTAAGAGTCCCTGAGGTACATTACACAACAGTTCCCAAGCTTTCATAAATGCAAATCATTGTCTGTAGTCAATAGATATGTAATAAAATAATCATGAATAATCGGGTTCTTCATAAGCCACTTGTCTCATTGTAGCATTGGTATGCATATAGTCAGTGACGCTTCCCTGCTGCGTCGGCAGCGTACGCGCAGCGGGAGGCTGCGTTACTTACTGCAATTGGTCACGATTACAATTTCACTGACCGAATAAACCCTAATTTAAAATAATATAGATGATTTCTTTTATGTAACGCTCAAGCTATTTCTGTCAAATCAAACGATGGTAAAACGCCTGTTCATTTCATCTCCTCACTGAACAACGGTTTCCCAACAACAAAATAGAATACGTTCTATACATTTATCGTTTCTAAAGGAAACAGTTATACTAGTCGCAGTTATTTATAACAGTTTATGGTTGTTTGTAAGCTGATATCGTATCTGGCAACAAAATTGTTGCTACTTATGCTGAACTCACCTATGACCCCATTTTTCCAGAGAATAGAGTTACCTTATTTAATATAATATGTTACCAAATTCCTGCTGTTAGCGCCACGATGACTAATAGATACAATGAGGTAATGGTCTTTTACCTAAATGAAGTATATAAACAAGTATCAGTTCGTGATGATACCGAACCAATTGCTAATGCTCAACGGAGTGAATGCTTAGTTTTTTTTTCATTATCGGTAAATGCTTTGGGTGGGTAGGTACCACAGACATAATATGTCTATGGTCCTTCATTATTATAATTGATAAATCGATACTCGAACTATCATTCATCAATATTATTCAATCATTTTATCAATCATTATTTTAATTACTATATCTCACTGCTGGTGCTACCCGTAACATTCCTCATCTTCCTGATTGTCGTTTTCTCCAGGTCAGTCATAAACGCTTCCAGATTGTCTCGCCAGCACTATCATCAAAGCATAAGTTTGATAATTGTTCTCAAATAAGTGACAGCGTTTTTATCATTAATACATTTTCTTTAAACCTAAATCAATGATATTTTGTGCGTTTAAGAACATCGTAGTTCTTAATTAATGCCTCTCTATAAATTTATTAATTTATATATATAAGGTAGAGAGGTCAAAGGTATTAAAAAGTCAAAGGCCGATACTTGTCCTTTTTTGTGTAGTACAGGTAGATATTCTATCGAAATATTCCTATGCATGTAACAAAATTAGCGCCTATACAAAGCTGAAGTTAAACGATTGCCAAGCTCTCGAAATACCTTGGTCAGCGGTGGCCCAAGTTAAATTGGTTTGCCTGGACACTGGCAGAATTAAGTTATATACCTGTGCCTGCGCCCAGCTGACGTTGTTACTGCAAGGTTGGCACAACAATGCCCGCAAGCTTGTTGGCAAATTGGCAATTTTGAGTCACTGTAGGTAATGTTTCCTTTAGATCCATTTTCTACTAAAGAACTAAAGGACGGCGAGAGAATCCTTATTGTGTTTCTATTGTGCTTGCTAATCATTCCTTGACAGGTTAATCGTAACAGCTTAATCTGAGCTTTATTCTTAAGGTACGTTTATTTAATTTATCTGATAATAAATAACCTTTGCTTAATTGACTAACTGAATATGGATCAGACCGTACGTCACTAGAAAGGCGAATGGGTATCCAGTAGCTATCTATTAAATAGGTATCTACCAAGAATCTTAATATAATACTATCGTACCTAAACAATAATTCAATCATTATGTTAAAGAATTCCGTGTATTTTTTTATGTAACAACGGCAACCGTATCTTTTGAATCTTTCTCATTTGAGTGACCATTTGTTATTCCTATCCCAGTGATATATATTCAAATATTTTTAATATCACCTTTTCAACAAAATGTTGACAAATGAGGGATGCGTACACAAAGATCAAGGGTAGGTACCGTCCCTTTATTTGCATTTAGATGGGCGCGACAAGTAAGTGTGGCGCGCGGGGAGGCGGCCCGGCGGCGGCGCCGACGTCAGCTCAGTCGCCTCGCCTTCCTTACCCCACGACTAATTACCGACACTAACAGTAAACCTATGTAATTGCCAATTAAATCCAAAGGAGTAAACCTACAAATGTTCACGGGTCTCTATAGGTATATATCTAAACTCAGTAATCCTCATAAATGTTTTATGCAACTAATCTTATCGATAATTGAATAAATAAACATGTAAATATCTTGTAGAATGCAACTATGCAACCAACTTTACAAGCCATTAAGCGCATTTGCCTAATGCCTGTTCAACATATTGGGCTGTATAAATAAGTAATGTCGTAACCGCACGCAATAGAGTGAGAAAACTTTCCCGAGTGTTTATTAAACAAAACAGTTGATGTAGCACATCATATCCAAACAGGTGGCCAGTAGTTAATCTCTGCCCTCAAACATTGGATAAAGGTCTACCGTTAGTCGACAGTGACAAGTGTCTGTACCTACAGATATATCGCCAATGTATAGCGCGACAAAAGGTTTACCAAACGATCTCTCGGAATATGTGGAAAATTTCGCAGCCCTTCGACTTTTATAGGTCTATACTTCACCTTATAGGAAAGGTTATGTTACAGTTATTTTGATAATATTATTTAGAAACATGCATGTTGAAATTGACACGTGAGAGCTTAACCACAAGCAAAACTGACCCACGATGAATCTGACACCTTATAGGGCGAAGTTTACCTATAGGCTCTACTCTAGTCGTATTAATCATTCCTTATACGAGTTTACAAAAGTCTGACCATTCTACGCAGGCCTACGCAAGTTGTTCACAATTATAAGGAAAAGCGCATACAGTCGTCCGGTCCCACGGCACTACAAGACGGATTGTAAACAAGAATGTGCGGGGGCGATCCATCTTCAGCGAGGGATTCACCATGATTAGTTGTTCCTTTAAGCAATAAGCTGTGAAATGGTTCCTGTTACTAATTGACCTTAATTTATCCTTCGGCAAGTACCAGCGAGGGATAATCCTGTGTTATGTGTAGGTTGCTTGATGAATACATTCGGTTAGATTTAATTATGAACGGAATTATCTATGAATAATTCATCTGTAATAAGATATCAAGATAATATTGGTACTATGTTTTCGCATCATATCTTATGTGTTAAACATAGTTTTACGAGAATTTCAGGTGAAAGCTTGTTTCCACAAAAAATCATGGGACTATAAACCTATTTTGTCAGACTAAATTTCCCTTAGTAGGTACATATTGCACAAACAAATATCGGATTTTCTCCTATCGTACAGCCGCTCTTGAACGATGTAGCGATGCGTAAATTATCTAAGGCAGATATTGCGCGTAGGAAGGAGCTTTTCATAGAAGTATACTTGAGGTAGAGTGCCGCATAAGAGGTTGACGTCCCTAGAACGCCTCGACGAGTGGATATGGCGTGTATCGAGGTTACAGTTATACAAGCGGAAGGGGTTATTAAAAATAAATAACAATACCTACCGCTAACAATCGCCCAAGTGGTTCAACCCTAGAGCTGATGAAGGTTCGAGTGTATGACGTCATTACGGACGAAAAGGTAAACATGTAAATGTATTACCATCGAAATGGATTAGCTTAGCGAAATCATTATAAATATGAACTCATAAAACATTATTTGTGTTAGCTGTTTTTATAGGTATTTCAGAAAACTGCCTCAATAGTTCAGCGATCGTACGCCCTAGTGCTACGCTATAGGTCCTGGGTTCAATTCGAAGGTCGAGTAGTTTTATTGAGTTTTGTTATGAAATTCTCAGTAGCAGCAGAGTCTGGACTTGTACCCGGTTAATGGCAATAGGCTCACCCCACATCACATAAGACCTGAACATAAGGGCGAAGTGTAGTGTACTTAGTACACGTCTGCCTAACGCTAACCTAACCCTAGGTTTTGAAAACGATTATTATAAAAGTTCTTCACTCCAAGCAATTCAAGGTAGTGTTTTGAATCGTACCTACTTTGATTAAATAGTGTTTGAAAGAGGAGAATACCCAGAAGTAACAGTGACGTAAAAGGCAATGTTTTACAGTACCAAGCTTAGCATTTAAGATCAAACATCATTTGGTACATTTTAAAGCGGATCCAACGCTACTTAACACAGACTAAATAAGTAACTAAGTAGACAGATTGCAAATAATCAATGCAACCAATGCGGAAAAGAATACCAACATGCTTGCAGAGTTCAATGTGTATCTTACTTAGAGTCACGCACGTTGAAGTTAGCGAGAAGCCGTGCCCTACGTATTCCTCCGCATTTGTTCGCGTTGGCACTATCTAGTAGTTTATTATATTTGAGCCCTAAAGCTTAAAGCTACGATACAGAAGCGTCGAATGGAGAATAATGGTCACTGATCAGCTAGATATTAGTTTTATGGCTGCAGTTGATCACATTCCACAAGGAAGTCTATTTCAGACATTGTTAAATTACCATTCGTCCCGTTTCGTGAGTCAGGCGTAACATGTTCTGAGAAACTGTCGCCAGTAATAAGTTATGTACGGTGACGTCGACAAGTCGCGCATTCCCGCTAAATTGCACCGTCTCCGATGCACATTTTTCCCTTATGAAACAGTGCGGCTAGAAATATTTCTAGGATCTGTTTTAATATTCCTTTTAGAGGGCTCGACATATCATACTTACATCAATATGGATCGTCTAGAACTCTAGATTGATATCTACTTAACCGAATTTTAAAAAGTTTTCAGTTTGTCGACCAGCTGACACAGGTTATTATTGACCACGAATCAGCTAATATGACAAAATATACAAATAGCAAAATTTTTGCTGAAAGTAGTTCCTAAAAAAGTTTTTATTTTCAGATTGATATCTATACAGCTTGTATAACAATACACTTACCTACAGAAGACTCTGTAGAAGAAGCATATTAAAGTTTAAGAAATATAATAACAAGTTTCAGTATCTTTGATCTGTTACTCCTAATTTGATAGAAACTTTTCATAGTCACGTAGACTCCTACCAAAGTTTAGTTTGAAACTAGTTGGCACGAGACAAGTAGCTACATAAATAAAGCTACAGAGTCAATCCATCAAACTCACGTCCGCGAATCAATATCGTCTCTCTCGTGTCATACCATTACATAAAAACGAATACAATATAGTTATACTGCGTGACAAGTCTGTTGTCGTAAAGCCACAGACATAAGAGCCATAAGGGCCTATGCTTATGAATACCGTTGTCGCAAGCCTTTTAAATCCGATGTCGAGTTATTGATGGCACGTAATGACGCTCGTTTTGAATACGTCCTTTACCTACCGAACCAGGAATATCTGCTCATATCGAACGAGGACGTGATGTCTTTGTTTTCAATATATATAACAAGTTCACTTCCTTGTTGCTGTGGGGTAAAGTAGGAGGGATCGTATTCCACCTTTGTGTTTTTCTTCCCTTTACATATACGTTATTGTGTGGCAAGCGCAGATATTTTAATCGTCCTTTATTTTTTCGTTTTCTAGGTATCTTGCAAAGTTGTATTGCATTGTTCTAATGTTTTCCGCAAAAAATATACATTTTATTAGTTGTTTTATTATTCCTTTGGTATTGTCGCTAAAACCTGATGCTAAAGAACTATCCAAAATAAAACTATTACCATACGTATAAAACAACCAGACCCTTAAAACTTTCCAGCCATAGCCTGTCGTTCAGTTGATTGTATTTGATACCGAAACAGTCAGATGGAATTCAGTGCCATACATACGTATATACGTAGAAGCAGCTGTAACTGCGATACGTACAACGGATTCGCTGTGAAATTGAAAAAGGAAAACAGTTTATTTAGCAGGCCACCCTTACCCGTCCGCTGAGGGTACACCATTATTTTTTACGCCGCCTCCTTTCACCTCAATTTTTCCCAGTTTATTGTCGTTTTATACAAATTTTAGGAGCTATTCGATTCGGTTTTACTTAACGAATATTTATTTTATGATCAGATCCAACCAAAATTATTTACGGATCGTAATATTTTTTTGTCTTGTTTGAAGTAAAATCGTGAGGAGTGGAAGGAGGGTGAGAATTTGCCTTTCAGTGAGACAAGGGAGCTGATAATAATAATATGATCAAAGTGACACTTTCCCATAGTAACCAATTTCTTTGGCGCCCTTTTAAATTGGTAGGTTCTCCTTTCCTCAACACTTCTGGTCCATAACTTAGGAGAGAGAATAGTAAGTAAATCAACAGTAACGATCCCTTGGAGCCAAGACCGTTGTATCCAATAATATATAGGATCAGAAGATTGCAGTGGTGACAAGGTGGTAATCCATCGTGGAGTACCATTAACCAACCCATTTCGTTCCGTTCACTTTTACGACTTTAGCTCAAGATAAGCAGTTGATACGTTTTAGGTACGTTTCTCTTTAATTCTATATTCAACTTTGAGACCTTAACTGATAATTACTTGTCATTTAAATATCTATTTTGCTCTAGTTAACTCTTCTAGTTAGTTAGCTTTTGTTCTTGTAAAAGCAAGATGGCAATTGGCAAGATTAATTTGATCACTTTATGCCAATAGAGAAACCTAGTATAGAAAATCCTGGACTAAGTTAAGCAATTCCTTCGCCCAGGAATAGGATGGATACTATACTATTTTCTTAGCCCATAGTAAGTTGAACATTTAAGCGTAACTTAGTGATATATCTACATAATATGTCATTGGAATCGGTAAAAACACACGTTAGTAAACACGGACAGATCGCTAATCAACTTCCAATCTAAGCGTCAACAAACAACCCGTGTTTGTACATACCTTCATACGCGTCTATATTTGATATATCGTTTGTATTCGGGTCTGTGTATATCTAATAAAAACAGGAATAAAATTCAAATCAAGATCGTGTTCTCTTCATACTGACAGAAACACGAATCCTATTTATCTGTAGGAGGGATATGCAAACACATTTTCTCGGGTGATAATAATTTCTTATGCAGTAGAAGTCACGTTGCCTTTGTGCTCATCGAAGCAGTAGATAGAAAAATGTATCTACGTACTTACCTACTTACTCTGTTTACTTATCTTACTTATCAGTCATTTCTATGCTTCTATTACTTATGCGAATCGTAAATCTGCAGTCATAAACTAATGAAAGATTTCTTGTTATATATACCAACTCATATTCGGGTGCTTAGAACATGGGTTATTGTTGAAGTGCGGGTCTAATCAAGGACTCCCGCTGCCATTCCCTTCCTAACGACGAGACATATCGACTGTAATCAAACTGCTTCCAAGCCTCCTTTTCAGGAAACAAAGCTCCTTTTTCTTCTGCAAATCTTCGCTTTAAGCAGGTAACAAACCAGTCAGTGACTTCACAGTCCTTTAAACAGAAGGAACGATAGATATCAATTTATCATATGTGCAATATTGTACGGAAGCCAAAACATTAGGATCGACCATGTGTTGAATGATGGGTGAATGACTAGTAGTATATTGAGAGTCAATATCGAATCTCAGGTTGCCAGATTTCACAGAGTGCATGACGAGGATACTTTTGGCATCACTGATTCGTGATTTAGCTTCCAATGCCGATGATTTTACCGTTTAAGTGTCTGACAGATTGAGATCGTATTCCAATGTCATTGATTACCTTAAACACTTATGAAGTTTTGTAATAAAAATAAGCCGAATCGTTGGAATACCGAAAATGAAAATGTCTAAAAATTTGTTTGATCTTTATATTCCGAGCTAATTCTGTTTTCCTTCACAGTCAGATCAAAAGAAATATCATCATAAAAGTATGATTTCATGACTTAAAATATAATGCACTAGCACAACACGCAATCTTAATTAAAACTACGTTTAATATTGGCCGAGTATTTTTAACAGAGATCGTTTAGATTGTTTGTTTAGTATTCTTACTTGAGTTACAAAAGCAATCTCTTTTTGGGTTGTTTCCAAAATTTGTCATACCTTACCCTTTTAAATTTTAATTGGGAAATTCGAAGAATTAGAACATTATTCTTGAATAAATATTTTGACATTAATGCAAGTGTTTTCCCATGTGTGCTTATTAAGATTTTGGTAGATACTTATCATTGATTATATTTTAAATTTTATCTTTGGTCTGTTATGCATTACAGGCGAAACTATAAACTCATTGATGTTTTTGCAATTTTCCTCGCGGCACGCTTAGCTGCTTTAAAATATTCCGGAAACTCGAAAAACCTATGACATAAAGTACCCTATATCCCAAAGGCTTAGCTGGGTAAGAGCTACGAGGGTAGATCCCAGTTGACTTTTTAACGAGACAAGCTCATGCTTTTAGTAAATCATTTAGCTCAAAATGGGAATATATGCGGCGATTATGTAAAAGCTGCGGTTGCGTTGACGTCAAAGAGCTGTCCATTGGCAACGGCATGACAAATGAACAAATATTTACCGTTAATGGAGTCTGACACATTACCGCGTCCGCTTTATTACCCCTTCATTGACGCTTTATCTAGTATACACCTATCGTAACGTATATCAACGTCTGTGAACGTTGTTGTGTTAATTTTGAAAATGTACGGGTAATGAATTTGTGGAATATCGCTCATAGGAGCGGCCTGTAACATCGCAACTCAATACGTACTGTCTGCCCATCGTACTGTGGAACTGTGGAAATTATGCCTTCCGTCAATCACTGTAAATAGTATGTTTTAATTGAGTGTCATTAACAATCAATAAGATCTCGTCTTTTATCATCCTGTTTACTGAGATAACGGTTAGTAAACTGGAAAATAGAATTCCCCTTTGATAAACCTTTGGCCCAATATAATCAGACCACCGTGTTATTTCTATACGAACGAACTAACCTTTAAAGCATACTGCAGCGTTTCTTCAAATATGAAAAATATCCAACGTTGTCAGTACTCTACACTGTAACTTGTTTACCGTCGATGGCTTCAATACAATTTTTCGAAACTTCCATCTAGCTTCGGGGTACTATCCTTTTCCAGTGAAACTGAGAAACTTCTGGCTTGAATCTGTTTTAATATTCTGCCAACGTGCTTTACATAATGTTCTGTTATAACTTGCCACGTACTACTGCATATAATATGTTTAAAATAAAGGAAAACTGAATTTATATGAAAACGAGATGATATAAAATAAACCCTTATCTAGATGACTGCCTCATTAGTCTAGTGGTCCTCAGCGCGACTACTACGCTAGAGATCCTGAGTAAGCAGACTAGGGTAGCAGTTCGGAGTCTAGATTTGTGCCTGGTAATAGGCTCGCCCCCTATTACATGGGACCTAAACATACCGGTGAAATGTGGGTGTACATTAGTACACCTCTGCCTAACCCTTCGGGGAATAGAGGCGTGATGGTATGTTATGTTAAGTTTCTTATCTAGATAAATGGCCTCTGCCAAAAAAAAATATATTAAAAAAGGCTGGTAGGCAATTCTTTTTAATACCTAGACCTACCTATGTCATATTTTGATGAGAACTCGGTAAGTTAATAAAATATCATGTCATATCGGGATTACTTTCGATGACCAAGGGATCATCAAAAACGTGCATTCAATACGCTTCAGTTTCAGTCAAGAAATTGGTGTCATTTCCTACTTGACCACTTCGCGTTAGCTATCAAAGTCTAATGGATAATTGAACTAATGTAAGTCAACGTGTGACGAGCTACGCCAAGTGTAGAATTGCCAGCGACTTCCTCCATTAGAAATAGGAATAGATATCACAGACACATGTCACAAATAAGTTATGTTGGAATGGCAAAGTCGCGTCGCGCATTTGAGGGGACCATAATAAGCCAGTATTGCATTCTCTACAAATTGTGGATACCAATTTTTTGACGCTCGTACCGGACTTCTTTTGCCGAAAATTAATATATTTGGCATTCTCTACAATATGGCACTTAAAGAGTTTAAGAGGGAACGCAAAATTCTTTATTTTTGTGTTTTCCTGCAAATTATACTCCTGTATAACATTCTAGAATAGAATAGAAAAACTGAAGAAATGTGTTCAACAAACAGTAAAACTTTCGCTTAAAAATCGTCATTGTAGCAGATGATAGTATGCTTTGTAAAATAACGATTTTTAAGCAAAACTTTTAGGACTCAGTTGTGAATCAGTTATAGTATATGTCGCACTTACTTTCATGAACCTAGAATGAGTATAGAGGCAAGTAGAATTTGTGAAAAAAAAATTTGGGCTCAAGGCTAGACGATCCAAATCTACGTTTGTGAAAACAGTTATACCTATTAATATTTTTTTGTAAAATAGATGAGTAATGGACAAACAGGTCATATTATATAGTTTTATTTTGCAAATGTTCAATCAATAAACAGAAGATAACCAAGGAAAAGACTGGAATGTCCTCAAAATAAAGAAAACTACTATAAAAGATACATACTGAATATTATCTTATCGCCTGGATAGCTCTAGAAACCAGTCACTAAGTTGACTATTCGTGGAGTCGACAAATGATAAGGGTTAGTTTTAGGCATTTCTGTGGACTAAAGGTCAGACGAATAGGCACTGAAAGACAGTCCAACCCCTTTTATTTGGCCACTATCAAAGTAGGTATGGACTACATTTAGGTGAATGAATCTAGCACAGAAATGATAAAAAGAAAATGGTTAAAAGGTTTTTTTTCTATCTACATCTACGGTCTAGTAGTAACACTAAAAATAAATGCTGGATATTTTGTGAAAATTATGTATATTGCATGAATATGTATATGAAGTAGGAGTTATAGAAAGGTCAACGTAAAGACGGTAGGAAGGGGATAGTGGGCACGCGTGGAACATATCTAAGGATTTAGTTCTGTGGCAGTTATTACACTCAGTAGATGTCCCGTATCCCCGCCTCCGCTCACAATAAAGGGTACGATCGGAAAACGCGATATCAATCGCAAAGCTTCTCTTTTTGCTGTGACCGCGTCCCGGGCAAAATTAAAATGTATGGAAACGAATCCGAACAATAAAGTTTATTAAAAATATTGATTGTTAAGCAAATTGCTTGTCAGCAAATCCTGTTGTAAAAAAAATGGTTTGAGTAAGTGAATTATGGCATACCTGCCTATTACTTAAATTCAACGGAATTCCTATTACATACCATTACGCCTGTTTTCCCCGAAAGGATAGGCAGAGTTGTACCATAGACCAATATATTTTAGTCTATGGTTGTACTAATGTGCACCCACATGTCGTTGGTATTTTTAGGTCCCATGTAATAGGGTGCCAGCCTATTGCTATTAACCGGGCACAACCCCAAACTCCGAGTTGCTACTGGGAATTTCATAGACAGACCCAATAACACTGCTCGACGTGGGGATCGAACCTATGACCTCTAGCGTAGTAGTCGGGCTTAGGACCACTAGACTATTGAGGCAGCCATTCCTAGGTATTAGTTCTGCTTATTAAACGCTATTTTGTGGATACTTTCTTATTCTATGTATAAAGCCCACTAGTTACTAAGTTGAAGTATATGTTACTAGCCGTTGAACGCGGTGTACTTACTCCTTCTAGCAAAATTATGCCTTTACGAATTAGGATGCAACCTATCTACCTACTTGCCTAATTTCATCAAATTCTGTTCAACGTTTTGGCATAAAAGCGTAACAAACAAACAAACAGACGAGAGTTCCTTCTGCATTTTTAAAAGAGAACAAAACAATTTTTATTTGCCTTATCTTATATAGATAACTAGCTGACGCGTCCCCACTTCGTTGGGCAATATACTTAGCCTATAACACTCACAAATAACGTGACTTTCTATTTGTTAAAGAATTTTCAAAATCGGCTCCGTATATTCAGAGATTACCCCCTACAAACTCTCACACTTTATTTCTTTATAACAATGTGTTTTTCTAAAACCTAACTTTACAGCACGAATATTTGTATGGCTTATAGCTAGTTCTTCCGGGCCCAGCACATTGAGAGAATGTATTGAAGATTTTATATATGTTAACGAACCCACGGCACAGGAGAAGAAATCCTAGCGTAGGACTGCGAGAAAACAGGTTTCTTAAAGCTCTTCATATATTTTTTAAAAGCCATGAATATTTAATATGTACTCGGATCACTAACATCTGTTTAAGAATGCAAAAATCAATATGGCTTTGCATAATGGGCGTTCATTACGTTCCTAGTACTCGGCCTTGGTAATTAGCACCCAATTTGAATTTACAAAGGCGCCAATGTAGTTACGAAATATTATTATGCGGACCAGGGTAAAAAAATACGAATTTGGTGAATTCCAAGCGCCAAACTTATCGTAGCATTTCTCTAGCGGGGTTGTAACCTGAAAACTGGGCGATTTTTTTTCTGTCTTAAGAGCGTCACGTGCTAAAGCTTTTTATTATCCCTACTCCTCCGCTTTGCAAGGGGATATGGCGTATTTGTGGAATTGCCTGCCGTTCCCTTGCAAATGAAGCAATATAGCTTCCGCAAACAGGAAATTTCTTGGCGGCCAATTAATGCATCTGTTATTACAACTGTATTGTGATCCCTCTCAATTGCCGCTTTAAGAGACTTTCGGTTTAACGTTTATAAATACAAGATAGCACGAAATGTATAATTGTTTGAAACGGTTATCTAAAAGTAATTGGGAGTCCGACCATGAAGATAACCGAGTTACTTGCTTACGAGCTTGACAATTTGAAATCCTTATCAATATTCTATTGTCATTTTAGTATTACATTACAAAAAGAAAAACACAAAGTAACATAATCTACACCAAATAATTCAATTATAAACGTAACATAATATTTTATAAGAGACCAACCACTGAGAATCATAAATAGGCAGCGTAATGAATTCCTTGAAGAACTCTCGTAACAGGAACGTGACACAAATCTTGGCTCAATAAACGAGACGAGTGACGAGGCCGTGCCACAGCCTGCGTGACGCGAGCGCCGAGCTCTTAGCCCATCCCACATAGAAACAAAACCAACCACTCTCGCCTCCTTATACCTAATCTCCTTTATATTCCTCACTTACATATAAAATGTTTCTGTTATTACAGCAATATAATATTTTACGTACCTACCCTCGCATAACCATCCCGCAAGTATATACGGAGTCACTTTAAAATTATGCATAAGTACACGTAGGTAAACCATGACCTGGTTCACTACTAACGATTTTTTTTAAATTAAACCCCATAATACCAAAGTATAAAAGAGTCGTTACGTTAATACTGTTATTGACGTAGGGATATCGATGTGTTTGTAAACATAAAAAATATGCAAGTGACGTTTAGCTGCAGGACAGAATGCGGTTGGCGCAGCGCCAATGTTGTGCTTCAACGCCCTTTTATCTCTCGTCAAAATACCAAAAATAAAACACTTATTTAACATTTTACACGTGTTACGCATTCCAAAATCGATGACAAATGGTTTATTCCGTTTTAAAAATAGTTTTCTTTCTTTTCAGGAACGGTGCTTGGCGTCGAAGTGCATTTCGAAAATAAGGATAGTGGTTTTTTTCTAAAACATACGGCGAGATGGAGCGGTTCGGGGCCACCGCCGGAACCGGTGGGCACAGCCTTACCGGGAGCATTATTATCACTCGATCGGTTTACGGTATTACAAGGTTCTGCACCAGCATCGGTAAGGGCTACGTATGGGCCATTTTCCACAAAACAGACAGTGCCAGCGCGATATGCAGTACCCGATCCCTTGGAACCACCAAAAAGAAATGCGTCTTTGATGGAATTGCAAGACGCAACTGCACACAGACTCGACGTATCCGCTCACTTGGTTTTCCGAGAGCTTCCTCGAGATGCTCCCGTGTTACGTGTGCTTTTTCATACTGGTGGTGAGGGTGGCGCCAGACGTGCTGCAACACGACCGCGACGAGTGTGTATCACGTTACATGCAAGTTATGGAGCGCGAACATTAACTGCGACATGTGGCCCTGAAGGCGAGGAGGGTGCGTGCTTGGCTGAATTAACTGTACCAGCTGCGTGGTGGCCTGCGGATGGAAAGGGCAAGCGACCTCCACGGACAGTACGATTAGCTTACAGTGCAGCAGAAGCTGGCAATGGGGAAACAACTGAAGGCGCTTGTGGGCGCGTCTCTGTGCAACCTGCATGGCCCCTGGGTTTCGTTACATTGGCTGGAGCCCGAGCGGGATATCGAGAAGCCCGAGCTGGTGACGCTGCTCTTCTTCTGCCCCGAGCACCACTGTATCCTCACTCCCGCCTGCACCTGCCTTTTGTAGTACGACGTGACACCAGTCATACAATTTCACACGTTGTCATCAGGTTAGTGAATTGTTTTTTATTTTATATTTAATGTAGAATACAATTCGAACTGCGAATGTCTTTTTACGCAATCATTACATCTTTTGTGTTTAAATGCTAGTATGCAGTACTCAAAGTCCCCCAAGTAGGTGGCTCTATATAAGGTAGACATAGCGGTTTTTAAACCCACACCAGGAGAAAATCTGTCAGCACATGAGCCACTTCATGTTAACGACGAAGCAACTTGCGCATCTCTGTGTTGTCACGCTGACTAATATTTATTGGTATTCCGCCCATCTTGACTCGTTTATTGCTCGTCAACCATGCCCATCTACTTTGCGTAGGAAGTACCGCATTTGTAATAATTCAATGTATGCTTACATTAATGTTGTTATATAAAGAGTATATAATAAAAAATATGATGTTGCTCCAAACTAAAGCTATTGTTCTCTCGTAACTTTTGGCAAGTTTTGAGTGGCACACCACTGTTGCAACGCCCAAGCGGTTTGGGGATGGATGGAGTGCCAACAAAACAAGTTCAACTATACCAACGTTGTAGTGGCGAACAGCGGCCGCATCTCACAGTTTCACTGAAAACTGTCGACCTCAATGCGTAAATTAAAACTTTTTCAGTTATTCTAATATTGACAACACCTCTGAAATAACCTTTCATATACCTACGCCAAACAATTTTGTATCTAAATTAACTTTTACCAGTTCGAAACGACCGCAAAGAGATGAATGAGTTGTAGTCAGATAATACTAGTTATAAATTGGAGCCAGAGATGACATTCTCACTGTCAAAATTATGATCCACGTAGTGAATTGAGGCGGCTTTCTTTTCATTTGATTTATTTAAACATTTCATGATTAGGGCCTTTTATGTCTACATTAGGTACTTGTTCCCAACCTCGTTTACTTAGAGTAGGTACGTCTGAAAGCTCTTTGTCAAAATGTTGAATTCGTAAATAAAAATAATATAACATTGTAAATGAAACTCAATTCTTCGTAACAATGAAATTGAATCCTATTCATGAGTGATCTTAGTTCCAAGTTAATATAAATTACACTGTACAGGATTTCAAATTCAGTTTCGACAATTGATGTTATTACTTCAGGTAGAAAATCTTCTTGGAGCTCTGCCGTCATATACATAGGTAAGGTTAAGCCATGCTGAAGCAGGCTATTCTATTTCTTCTAGCTGTTTGTACTAAACTATCAAAGAGCGAAAAGAATAATGCATTGCGCTATAATTGATATATATTCCGATAGTAATAACAAATGCGCTATGAATATTGCAGTCCTTTTCAACATTGCCAATACAATTTGCAGTTAGAATTATGAATTATTACCTACTTAAAAAAATCCCGATGATTTTAGTTACCACCTGCAATTTTTCAATTAAAATGGTTGTGTGAAGGTTGGTTAAGATAGAGCATAGAGTTCTTAAAATAATGATAAGAAGTAAAATTAAAGTCAGATTAAAAAATATCCAAGTATTTCAGAATCAATCAATAATCCATGACCATTGAACATCCATGCATCTTCATCAAATACTTGTCAAAGTAGAACACTGGTCAAATATTGAAGTGAACTAATCTTACGAGCATAATTTCTCTATATTTCTTTCCACCTACGTAAAAGTTTAGTAGGTACATGACTAGGCTGTACAATTTGTCCAGTAATGATGTCGTTGCCCCAAACGAAAAATAACGAAATGAGAAAAAATATAGCATGTTCAATTTCTGAGACTCGCGTAAAAAGGCTCGTGATTGCGCGATTGTGGCCCTCGTCGCTGATTGTGTCCCGACGTGCAATATTGCAATCTTTACCGACACTTCAAGTGCTACACGAGAATCAATATCCTGGCGAGATCGCGAAGAGCTAGGTAGCTCATTTGAAAAGAAATGTCGAAATGTTTATAGAAAATGCAGCTAAATACATTATCTTCTCAAGTTTTATTTTTTGTTTGACTTTGATTTTTGGATGGACTACCAACCATCCAAAAATCAAAGTCAGTTTCACATCAAAGACCCTTTTGGCCTCTACCTCTCGCATACCTACATACAACTGAATACAGTAACATTGTTATGCATCGCTGATTTTACGTTTCTTCCCAACATGAGAGTGAGAAAGTACATAGACCATTCTTATCCATCCTACGGGAAAATTGTTCAGTGTAAGAAACTTAAAGAGAATAGGCATAGTTACATTGGATGCTTACAATTATCATCGGCCTAATATACAATATGTATAATAAGCCACCTGCTTCCAAACGTCATCGCAGACGCGAACATTTGTTTCTCCTATGAGTTACGAGTCTAGTCGCACCCTCACGGGAATACTCGACTGCAGCCGGCTAAATGGAAATTTATGTCGATGGCGGCTTAGCTATTAAAATAAATTATACTATTTCTTCAATAATACCGTAAGGTTTGGCTAACTGCCGGTTTACGTGAATCGAATCCTTTACTCATTATATAAGTCTTTGTGAATGTTTGTAAAGACAAGGTTTGCTTTTATAAATTAGGCAAGTTTGAAGACATCGAATAAATTAACTTGATTCTATACATACGGAGAATCCTTTGTTTTTGTTTATCAAAGGGTTCTGTCCCTTGTAGATAGGTATTGCATACAGTCAATGGGACTGTATGCAATACCTGGGATTTAGAACAATTGTACTATAATTAGTACCTGCCTACTCAGTGCTTACAATGTGCAAAGATAGGTTGTTTACTTATTATTATAATAAATGCTAATAATTAGTACCTGAAGATAAGATTAAAATATAAAGAATATGAAAGTGAAAAAAACACAGAACTAATTCATAAACCGTAGTCCAGACTGCAATAGAAAACTGTACATAACTCTTGTCCTGCAGAATGAAGGTGAAGTCAGGTCTGCGGTTGGTGAGCGTGACTGCTGCCAACTCCCGGTGGGCGGTGACGGCCGAGGTGAAACCGCGCGCAGCCACAGTCACTGCCACGAGGCTGGAACAACCACTACGCGATGACGAGACCTCTGATACGTATGTATCTTAATTACTGCTCATTACTAATCTAATTAACAGCTTCATTTGTTGCTTAAAGGGGCTAATGAAGCGAACCTAAGATCTAACCTATTAGATAATCCTAAATAGTAGGAAACTGTTGTTGCAAATCGCCTATGCTTAATAGAAATATGGCAAGGAATAACGACTAATTCTTGAATAAGTGCCTACGAATGACAAAATAATAAGAATTATAATGTCATAGATGCATAAGAAAATACATTTTCTTCCAGAAAAGGTTAAACAAGTACTTTTACAGTAGACACACTCTATAGAAAAAGCTGCTTCTATTAACCGTTTCCGTAACTCTCACAGCTTAGTAAAGTACATAATATAGAGCTTCCTGAAAGACAAGATTAACACTAACTGGCATTTCCCGTTAAAGGAACGAGATGAAACGTAATTATCATTGTTAAATTGAATTAAAGATCTTGAGCAAACAAATTTTTGTTTTATTGAATTTGCCTTTGAGAAATGAATGTTATAGTATCTTATTCGTTTTCAAAATAGACTTAATAAAATGAAACTGTCATCTGCAATTCAATTTGCTTGACTTTGAAGTGACCGTAGATAAAGTGGTTGGTATCTACCTACTCGTGCGACAACTTAGAGAGATTTCAAGAATTCATTCCGTTTCTACGTATTTCTTAAGTGATCGTCTTCAGTCTATTGACGACAAAGGTCAAGTGTCAACTAACAAATAAACCATTTGATTGTTCGGGGAACATCACAAGTATCTCTAGTTAATTTCGATGTACACAAGGACCTTTTATATAATCAATTTGAGCGAAGTATTATGGGTCATAAACGCCCATGTCGGTCCTTTGTTGACGGTGCCTATGAGGTATCTAAATATACGTTTTGTATAACGAGTTTTGTACCAAAATGAAAATTTATTTTTATTCTACGCGTTTTATAACAGAATGTTTCCATTTCTCATTTCTTTGGCGGGATTTGTTCACAATTTCGCCCACGACTACTTTGCATTTGCACAGCCATAAATTTTGTCAGCGCTTTTCCGCTTAATGAAACTCGATGTCACGACAAACTTTTTATTGTTTAGCTAAATTTTGTGTTGCTGTTGCAAAATGTGAAGCGACAACATCCAATGAGAACGTGAACTTTGTAGTAAAGACTACTTAATACGACTATTGATTTATAATGACGCGGGTTTCATTCACCTTCAATGTGTTCGTCCTCAATAAACAACCTTTGGGGTAACAAAAGCTTTAAGCACAGATTAATATCTAATAGTTATGCTTTAAGGTGGATCGTCTCGCCTGGGGTACTAAATTCAAATTTATTCACTATTGAGTACAACAACTTTTGGTTAATAATCGTTTTCGTAGCGGATGGTAGTGCAAATTGAGGATTCTGCCCACATTTTGGCAGTTTACACTACTATCTGCTCAGATAACGATTTTTAAGCAAAAGTTTTAGTACTGTACTCAGTCGTGAATATTATAGACGCACAATTTGCGAAAAAACAAAGAAAAATTGTATTAAGTACGCCTTAAGGCTCGCTAAACTCGCTAGAGTTTATCAACTGAATATTGAAACAAAATTTTACGATATAGGGACTCCGAAGACAGTAGTAGTGTCAGCGAGCCAGGTTGGGAAGAGATCCTCACCTGGCTAGTGGAAGTGGGAGCTGAAGGCGAAGGTGATGGCGAGGGGTTGGAGGGCGAGTCGGGGCGCGGCACGGCCCGCATCAGCTGGTCTGCCAAAGTGTCTTCTGCGCCCACCTCCGCATCTACCACGGAAGAACCACCCCACGAGCACAGAGTCAGCACCCGACTTGATATTGAAAAAGATGATATACAAGCTGTGCTGCCGATTTCTAAGGTGAGTAATTTAACAACCTGTTAAATGTACTACTTACCATCAGCTATTTTTTAGTCTTTCTGAAATTGTGTAAACGCGTTGACTACCACATACACTACTTCGTCTGTATAGCCATGGATACAGTGGCGTAGCTACCGGTGGGCAAGACGGGGCAGTGCCCCGGGGCCCCCAAGCTCAAGGGGCCCTCGGACTCTTCCCGCAACGAACAAACGAATCTGGATAACGTCAAATCTGGAGTACGTCGAATTTGGAAAACGACAAATATTGAACAAACGATTTTAAATAGTTTAGGTGGGGCCCTAGTTGATTTTTTGCCCCAGGGCCTTTGGTTACCTACGCCACTGCATAGGTAGAAAATGTAGAAATATGTAAGTAAGTACACCAACGCGGTTCACTGGACAGAAATCCAAACACCGCTGCCTGATCGGGGAATCAAATCCAGAAACTTACGCACAACCGCACACAATTAAAGTCAATTTATAGCTTGTGAAATAGAGGTATGCCTGGCTTGCTCTTGATTTAAATTTTAAGATAGGTTCGGTGAAAGCATAACACTTAAAAGAAACATGTTCTTATGTACGTTCCCATTAACTTACTATGATTAACACCTATACATTTTGATCTTAGATTCTCAATAAAATGTATCGACGATGTAATCTAATAAAATGCGAATAATAATTACAATCACGGACACCCACTCGATTATTCGGCTATTATCGAGACCGGTGCTCGAAATCAACAATTTATTGAGACATCGATTGTAACAATAAATTAAGCGAAAGGTATTTTCTTAGTAATTAATGGGACGAAGGGAGCCTCTTTTATTACTGTAAAGATATCTTTATTGGGCTTTATAGGTATTTATGAGAGTGGTTCGCTGCGAGCGACCCTGAGTTTTTACGAATAGAATCGTTAAATGTACTTTTTTCATTTGACATTTACCTACTAATAATTTCTATTTGCTGTTGGCAAAAAATGGTGATCCATACTATTATAGTGTTCTATGTAAAAGAGATCAAAGTAATTACTGTCGGTTTTAAATGCCAAATTTAGGTCTGATGTAAATGTTCTCTTTGAACATATTCATAGTTTATGCAGCATTATTATCTTTGTTATGAACGTGATTGTACCAAATCACTGAGATTAACTTTTAATGGTACACTCTTAGTATGAATGAAGTGGTGTAATGGGAGCTTTATCGCGAGCTAATGGAGGCTACGGCGGGTCGTAGCCGCCCACTGCGGCTGCTCACGCTCGCCTTGTTCGCCTCCGTGAATATTTGAATAACTGCTTTACCGTACATAATTATTCACGTCTGTTACTCATCAATTTCATTTCTCTGCTTCCAAAACTATGTCTCATAATTTCAAATTTTGCAGAAAAGAAAATTATAGTTTGCCATTCATAATACTTAGGTAGGTCTATCAAATTTCTCTGTTTTGAAAGAGACAATTTATTATCATATTTTTAATAGTCCTAAGCTTTCTAAAAAATTACTCACATTCAAGTACAGTCAGAATAACGAATTAGGGATCAACAAAATCTTTTAACATTTAAATTATATCCAACTCCGAATACGACCAAATTTGTTTTTTTTTTCAATATTTGGCTTTTCTCCATTTCCTTTAACATGGATTCGTCGTTAAATTAATTTAAACATTCTACTAAATCAAGGGATTGCGTTGTGGGACTTGCGGGCTACAGGAGTACATTGTCTCGGGCGCCCGTATAATTTTCATAGTCAGCAACGTGGGCGGTCCCAACGGTGTGGCTTTAAATGAAGTTACAGAATAATATTTATAAAGCAATTAGTTTATCTCAATATTAGCGTGGAGCCATTAACTCGGGCCTCGGGCCTCGAGCGCTCGGGCTCGCGCTGGAGTGCGCTCTTCATATCTGCTCACTGACGGATGAACGCTCGCCCCCTGTCTGCCGCACAACTAGATGATTAAAGCAATTAAATTACGACGTGAGTGATGGAGTGTTTTATATGTACAGCCACACTATTGTAGCCGCAGATTAATAGACGGTAGCTATTATCGGTGGAGGCAAAGAGTGGACAGGGACAGGTAGACCTATATTACTACTATTTCAGTAAAGCGTTTGGTATTAATGTTTATTTATTTTTACCTAGAGTAGTTTGGAGGAAAGTAATAGAATAAAACTTAATGACTACAACGGGTTTCAGGTCGTTCTTTTTACCTACCTCTAGGGTCAGATTTAGTGATGCTGATGGTAGTTAACTTGCTAATTAATACTTGCTACAACACTAGTTAACTAATGTACAGGCATTATATTACTCCTTAATTATGATGTTTCTTCTAATGCGGGTAGTTGTTGCAAACTATGAGTATGTTATTCGAACACGGTGACTGACATTAAATTTCTAAGGTGTTTTTGTTCCGTTTATTACAAAATGTGTGTCTAATAAAAGATGTCTAGGAAAATATAAAGATTTTATATTCCGTGGTAATAAGCACTTACGAATTGATGAATTTAACCAACGTGTTCTTTCCAGAACTGGGAGGTACTGAACACGGCCGTGCTGACGGGTCGGCAAGTGTCTCAGGCGATGAAGGTGCTGATCGTGTCGCAGGCTGGCCAGGTCGCCGATGTCACACTGCAAAGCTCCTGCCATTCGGAGGACGAGAGCGTACTTAAGGTAAGTCTTTCAGCTTTACTCAAATTAAAGACAATTCAAAATGCATCGTTCTTGTGCCCCGGGGCACAATATAAGAATAGATGCTTAAATTCTTGTATGGTATATATGTGGCGACTATTTTGACATAATTGTAGAACTGTCCTGTATCCTTATTTATTGCAAATAAAGTTCTTATCTTATCTGCCTGGGGCCTCGCATTAATTTGCTAGGTTAGTACCTAAGAAGGAAAACTTTGTATTATTTCGAAGAAAACAGTATCTCACATCACATTTTGCACATTTGCTCAATACGGGTACGTATCGAGCGAATGTGCAAAAATGTATATACCAAAGGCGACTCTCTGACCCAAATACCTACGTGCTGTGCAAAAAACATGCAAAACTTTGGTGGCAGCTTGATTTATACATAAGTATACCTACTTACCAAGAGTTATAGGTTAACTTTCTTTTTTGTTCCTTTACCTATTACCCTTTTCTTTAAATAAAGCCATTTGTTATTTGTACCAGGTGTCTTCGTCATGTAGTTCTGTGTACGTGGATGGCTCTGAGATCCGCGGCTCGTCCAACGCGTCCGTGATCGTCAAGTACGGCACGTACACCGGCCTGGCGCGGTTCACTGTCTGGATGCCTGAATACCCCCTCGAGATCGATGTCGATGATAACAGACTGTCGCAGATCAAAGGTATACATCACTACCACTGGTTGAACACTTTCACTTGTCACTAATTGATGCTAGAATTTCATTAGATGTTGTACTTAGACTGATAGGCGGTCACAAGAATACTCAATTGCGCATGATGAAGAAATTTATATAGATAATCTTATACTTATTATTGTTCTACTAAGTATGTATTCGAAAGATAATATAAGATAACATGAGAATTTCAGAAAGTTCCCTTTCGCTGTGAAAATATTATTGAATCAGTTTCAGTATTTTCCTGTTCATAGAATAAAATGATTTTACGAAGGATGATCGTACCCATTTATTATAGTCGTTCTGTATGAATATACCTAACTGACAACTGGGAAAATGAAAATACTAACGTATAAGTAAATACGTATATTTTGTCTGTTTGCGTTATAAACTTGAATGGATTGCGTAGGTTGGAAAGTCCCTGACGACGCGAATACAAAGGACCGGGCGAAGCGGTCGCTGTCGGCGAGGGGTTGGGGCGGCGCTCGGCCGGACAACACCAACTCGCTGTCCGAGCAGCGCTCGTGCCGACTCCGGTACCAACAGAGTAATGTTGAGGTAAGGGTGCCGGTGTGGCGATCACAATAGAATGAATACGATCGCAGTGATACTCCGTAAAATAATATCTAGTGCCGATTATCAGAGCGTGCTGGCATGAGAAAATAGATAATAAGATTCATGCATGTAAACTTGACAGTACTTTTGACCTGACTGAGGAGGAGACAGGATTATTTACCAGACATTTTTTTCATTCTTTCTGTCACACTTTATTTAATTTGTAAGCCCTCAAAAGAGACTTCAGAGGTCGTCTAAAACGAAACTACTCCTTTCATCTAGAGCAGTGGTTCCCAATTAGTTTTTGCTGCGTATCTACCACTTCAAAAAAGACCTCAAACCTGCGTACCCCTTATTGTAGCAATCACACTAATATTATAAATAAGAAAGTTTGTGAGTGTGTGTGTATGTTTGTTGCTTCTTCACGCTCAAACGCCTGAACCAATTTTGATGAAATTTGGTATACAGGTAGTTGACACCTGGATTAACAGATAGGCTACTTAAACCGCGGGTAACACCGCGGTGCACAGCTAGTGATAAAAAAAAAGTCAGTTTAAATAACATTTATTAAATATTTTATTGCTGATTCGCTGATATGATAAATATCTTTTAAATTAGCCCAAAAGTCACACAGTGATTGCTCTGCAAAACAACTATTGAGTCTGCTGTTGCATGAGATGTCTATTAATTCCTCTTGATCAGAGATGGGTAGGTGGTCCACGGAATGGTACGCGAAAGGATTGTTAACTGCGTAAAGCCGCCGACAGATTTTGCAAGTGGCATTTTATGTCCGATTTTAAATCTTCACTTACTGTCGAGGAACTTGTATCCAAACAAATTCAACTCATGTAATTTTGTGAAGATATCTGACAAGTAAGCCAATTTTTGCACCCACAAAGAGTCAGTCAGCATCTGTTTGTACTCATCGTGTCCCTGCTTGACAAAAATAACTCAATTTCATGTCTTAACTCAAACATTCTCGAAACAACTCTTCCTCTGGACAGCCAACGCATTTCAGTATGCAACAACAGGGTCTCGTGTTCACTGCCAAGCTCTTTGCAAATAACCGCAAAAATTCTAGAGTTTGTGGCACGGGCCTTGATTAAGTTAACAATGCTTACAGCATTTTTGAGACTATTATAATAATAATAGTAATATAATAACATTGTTCTTGTTTTTACTGATGATCGTAATAAAAGAACATTTTGGAAATTGTTCTTGTTTTTACTGATAGCCGCACGTACCCCTGGGGGTACGCGTACCACTAATTGGGAACCACTGATCTAGAGCTTCGATGTACGATGCCGACATAATTTCTTTTTTAGGTCAAAGTGTTACGAACCATAACTGATTATAAGGTTTTCTTCATAATTTTTTTAGAGGAACTCTAAGTAAGAAGAGGTCTACCTACAATTGAAGATTAAAGTTGACAACACGAAAGTGATAAATCAGGTGTTGCTGGCATCTATAGGCTGTGATTGGCAATAATCATGAAGTGACCCGCTTGTTTCTCATCATATTACATTAAAAGTACAGTGATAAGACCATTGGACTGTCAAGTCAAAGGTCTCGAGTTCAAATCCAAGACATGCACCTCTAACTTTTCAAAGTTATATTAGGTAATAATTAATTACCACGCGCTTAAACGGTGAAAGAAAACATCGTGAGGAATATAGTTTCCTCCTCCCCCTATTCCTGCCTGAGCGATTTTCTTGACGGCGAGTGAAGTCTGGCAACCAGGAGAACTATACCTCTCGTATTGAGAGGAGACCCTTGTCCAGCAGTGGGACAATGTAATGCGTTGATGATGATGATGACATTAAAAATAAACTATTGTTCGTTGTTGGTAGGTGTATGCCCGCTTCCTGGCAAAGGACCACGACTCTGGTCGGGTGTCATACTTCGTGTCCCGCCGCACGTGGCTGAAGGTGACGGAGCTAGTGCTCACGCGGGTGTCCGACCCTCGTATTGCGTCACTCCGCGGTCGCGTACTACAAGGTCGCAGCACCGGAAGAACTGAGGTGCAAGTACTGTCGCCTATTACAGGTAAACCATCAAGTTTCTAATTTTAAAAGTTTTAATAGGTACTTGTGTTTTGTTTTGTACACACGGCTACAGGTTAACCTATACGTAACCAAATTAAGCTTTCCATACACACAAGAAGCCAGAGAAACTGGTTTTGCATAGTTCGACGTGTAGCCGTGCGTACATAGATATACTTCGAGCAGCTTTGGGCTATGAAGCTACACGGATCTGTTTCCTGAAACTAGAATAAAAGTAAACTAAAGGTAGCATTCTACTGCTGTGTTTACCTGATGTAGTAGTTAGGTATTTCCCATTGTCATACGAGTAAATTATAATGTTAAATTAAGAATATAATAACATTATTGTGTTCCGGTTTGAAGTGTAATGTAGCCAGTGAAATTACTTGGCATATGAGACTTACCTAACAACTTAGGTCTCGGGATGACAATGCGCTACAGTGATACTATTGTTGCTTACCATCAGGCTATGCTTGTTTGTTATCCATCATATTACAATATAACATACAATTCCATTCTGACTATATCAATGGTTTTAAGATATTCTAAATATCTGCCGTTTTCTCACAATGAGAAAGCTTACAAAGAAACATGTTTAAAATGAAAGCGCCTAGATATTATCAACTCGTCGGATCTGTACCTAAGGGTTTTATCGCTGTAGATACGAGTACAAATACCGAATCATAATACTAGGGTTTGCGTCTCCACCTTATCGTGTCAATCTCCAATTGACGCTGCCAATGCTTTCGTGACTCGACTGAATCGCAGAAACGTAGTGATTTGGAAATAATTCTACTTATTTTACGTTTTCCGACTTGGGTGTCTGGGCAAGATTACAATCTATTTACTGACTCTGAATAAATCTGTCTGGACAAAAATTTGCTTCCATGGAGATTAGATATAAGCATAACTGGGCAGTGGGCACATACATACTAATTACGAGCTAGGTACTACTGAGAAGTTTATAGGAAATCTCAATATCAATAAAAAATATGACATAAGTATTAGGTAAAGTAAGGTGGAGCGCCGGAGGCCGCATTCCGTCCTCAGTCCCCTTTCCTTCTCCTTTTTGCTCCCTTTTCCCTAACGGCAGGCAATGGCTTAGTTGTTCTTCGCATTGTTTTTTTGGATAATGCTAAGAGAACACAGTCAGTCTACGGGTGGCGGTCGCCACTTAGATACCTACTCGTCGGTCGTCGTCGGTAGGTCGTTCGCTTGCTCATCTGCCATAGTTAAAAAAGCTCGGCAACGCATCTGCAACTCCATTGATGTTGCAGGTATCATGGGCAGCGCTGACTACTTACCACCAGGCTCGTCTGGTCGTTTGCAGACTCAACCCATAAAAAATAACTACATATATTTTTAATGACATTTTGTAGGCCGTGTTATCGGTCTCCGTGAGGTGCGCGTGGGCAACGACAAGGTGTCCATCTCAAGGCTGCTCGTCCGCGTCATATCCGGACTGCAGCTCAACATCTCGCCAGACACTGCCATAGAAAACGGATACGTATCCGAAACTACCGTCACTAGGCGACTGACAGCCCAATACCAGGTTTGTTTATAAGCAGCAACTTTACCAGCAGCTAATTTCTGTTTTTTCAATTTTTAACGTCCTCAAGAAAAAAAGGGATTGGTTCTCTATATAATAAAAGCAAGGCAGTTTATAATCGTTTACTTATGTTCGATTTTTTGTGAATTCAACTGGAGATTCAAACTTACAATTCTAGAATTTTTTAGCACAAAATCCCGTCCCTGTCTTATGGTGCCAATAGCAACATCTATTGATGAACATAATTTTATTCGGTTGTCTCATGCAGAAGTGACTGTTAGAATAACTTTTTTCTTTCTATTTGTGCTACGGTCAGTTATTTTCACCGAGAGTAATTTGATAGTAGGTACATATTCCTAGGGATTTTACAAAAACTCTGAAAGCCTCATTTCCCTGGACCTAAAAATCCTTACAATCGAGATTACGAATGACCTTAAAATCATTGACTGCGAAAGTTCTCTATGAATCTCAAGTCTCAACCTCCAATTTTACTGTTTCAATTTCAGGAAGGTTTATTGGACATAGACTTGGAGTTCTCTGACGGCAGCCACACCGCGTTGCGTGACGTGGCTGTGTCAGACTACTTCCTGGTTGTGGAGAGTCTCGACCCTGAGGTGGTGGCGTTTGCTCCCATGTATGCGTCCCGACATCCTAGAGTTATCGCTGTTGGAGAGGGTAAGTTGATGAATCAATTTTTCATCATTACATCATGCTAATATAATAAAATTATATCAGTACATACTTATACTCCTAAGTATAGTGAAGGCATCACCCTTCCTCCTTACGAAGGTCCTTGCAGGAACAATAAAAGCCAAAACAATTACTTATCTGTAAAATGTTCTGTCTGTAAGTTATTACGTGGATCATGCAAAAACTACTGTATGAAATAGGCCGCCGTTTTCACAGTTGTATTGAAGGAGATCTAGCTTAAAATCTGGTGAATTTTTAATCTAAATGTTCAGCTGCAGTAAGTCCTTTTGGAACACGAGTGAATCGGCGACCAAAGCTAGCTAGTAAAAATAGATACTTATTTGTTTATTGATCCGTTCGTCTTACTCTTCGATTAGATTAGATTTCAGCGCACCCACTAGTTTAGGTTATACTCGCACCAAGATTACAAACAACCACTCTACCTATCTTAATTAAAGATTTAATTTTCGCATTTTAGTCAAATTTAAACCTTGTATTTTAGGGAGCGGCGAGCTGCTCCGAGTGACCCTCCTAACTCCTGAACAATGCCGCACTGGTCCTCTACGCCGCGTGGCCCTCCCCGGCAAAGGCGATACGAAGACTCCGGCCAACATTAAGAATATACCCGGGGCTATAGCCACGGCGGCTGCCAGTGTCGATGTAGACTTCAGCGGAGGAGACGCCCCGCAACGACCTGACACGCCGCAGAACGACGATATCATGGCGAGGGGCGGCATGAGGAGTGGGATGGCTGAACTTGGGGATATTCTTAAAGGTAAGTTACCTCGTTGCAAGAATAAATATTTACCCTTATTATCCAAATATACATATTAATCTATGGCCCTTATACCCTCAAAATTAATCACTGTCAAGTTTACAGATTTTCATAAAATGCTTAGCAAATCTGTAGTCTCCTTCGAAAATAAAATAGATCTATTTAAAACTTATAGTCGTTCAGCAAACGACGCTTTGCTAAATTACCCAAATTCCTTTTATAAAGTCTTCTAAATTCTTTACGTTCAAAGTTCTATACTCGTAATATTCTGCAACAAGCTAAACCTCAAGTTAAACCGCTGCCCTATTATTTCTGTGTGACATATTTATTGAATTCTTGTTATACTGATTTTCCAGGTTACCCGTCGTTCAAGGACGAGAACAATCACGAACCAACGATTGCGCAGGCGCAGCAGTACAACTCAATTTATCGTAATAACCCAGCGCCGCACTCCCAGCACCAGACTGCACAAACTTCAGTCGTCATCGGTTAGTGTTAACATGATTAAGAATGTGTGTATTTCGATCTCTACTATAAACTTATTTAAGCTTATAGATTATACAAAGAGTAATTTTAATTTCTTTTAACAGGAATATACGTAGTGCTCGGTGCTTTCTGCTTTGCAATTGTGGTAAGTTGACAAAAGTTTATACCTCCTTTAAACAGTACAATTTTGTTTCCATACCATTTCAACTTAGAACATAAGCAAGTATCCCATAAGCAATAATATAATAATATGTATCTAACCAATTATTCGCTGATATTCAAACTTCATGATTTTATAAAAAGAAACTAGGTAGGTACTCGACTTTTGAATATCCTAGAAAATCTAATGAAGTTTAGCACAAAAACATCTATCACAAACCTAGAACATCTATGTACGGCTTGTTGTAACGTTATAATTCGTTGCCAGGTGTTCGTGGTGTCCTGCGTAG
>OY292517.1:6694219-6730586 GCA_958496365.1 Subacronicta megacephala | reverse complement strand
AATACATACTTACTTAGACATAAGTCTAAGCTATTTATTTATAGCTATTTTCTGTGAAATTCTCTGTAGCAGCTCGGAGTCTGGAATTTACTCGGTTACTGACAATAGGCTCGCCTCCTCTTACATGGACCTAAACATACCGGCGATGCGTGGGTGTACATAAGTACACCTCTGCCTAACCCTTCGGGGAATACAGGCGTGGTAGACATAAGTCATGTTCCATACGAAAAAAATCCGGGTACATTGTACATTAGGGTGATGATAGATCACGGTCGGTTTTTGAACCCGGCAAAGACAACGTAAACACCAGTCAGTACCAAAGTCTAATAAAGACTAGTAAAGAAGCTCCCGCCTGACCCTGAACTACGTAATTATGTACATATGCGTTCATATGAACTAGGGCTGGCAATTTTTGTATTATTTAGAGTTGTCTTCGATTTAATCACCTACAACAATTTGAATACAAACGAATACTTATTGTTTTTTTCCGAAAGGTACAATATACTTAATAAATAACTACATGTTGTAAACGCATAAATAAATTTAAAAAATAATCAATTTGTTTTTAAAAGGAATAGCCCCACTAAGATTTTTTCCTGTATCGTGGCTGCGTTCACTAACTCACATTTTCACGTTCTTGAACACAAAACCTGAAGGTATGTCCTACAAATCAGTATTTGCTCCATGCGGGGATCAAACTTACAACGCTACTAAGCCTTTAGAAAGCTGTTGTAAATACTAGAACCTTAAAAAAGACAAATATGTACTTGTACAAATATTTTCTTAATAATTAATATTTTTATTTTAAGTTTTTGGTTTCTTTGATGTATGCCAGACTACCTGGTTATTGAATTCTTTTCTCTTTAGTCCATCCAAAGGTTGTCTCAGACCACCTTTCGATGGACTGAAGAGAACTGAGACTGAAGAGACTGTCTTACAGACAACTTGTCTGTAAAAGTTCGCTTTTAGCGATAAGACCGCCCATTGTACTAGTCTATAATTTACAACATGTACTTGTCAATGTTTTTGGTGTACAATAAAGAATATTCTATCTATCTATTTTTAAGAACAGTATCGATTTATATAATACTTAAATAAAACGTTTGATAACTCTAGCATTTCGTTTTATTACGAGCATTATGTTAGACCGTGCATCGCATCGGTGCGTGCCATATATTTTTTTAATACAAGTACTAAGTTCATCCACTAACACTGTCAGTACACTGTAAACAATATGAACCAGAAGTAGTTACGCAATACTCGCGGCTGGGTTTCGTCCAAGGTCTTCAAATCACTCTAATAAATTATTGTTTGTGAAGCGGTACTTTTGGTGGGACAATGATATTCACAATGTCAAATGTGAAGGATGTAGTAAGTTTCATGAACAAATCCGCTGTATATTCGCCTATATTGTAACGTTTCAAATGCTTGCAGATATAAATGTGGTACCACCGGAAGGTTGGTACGACTTACAGGTTAGTGTTGCAATTGAACATATAAGTGTCATTAACGGCCGTTAATGGCGCTAAAACGTGTAACCAGTGTCACGTTGCTAGAACCTCGACTACGAACTTGTAGTCAATTTACTTCAATTAACTCTTTAATTAACGGGGTGATTAGCTTTATATATTACATAAGTAGTTGTTTTCTTGTTATATTAACATGATAATTATAAAAAAATAAACATTGTTATTGCTAATCTTTCAAAGTGGTCATTTAATTTAATAAAAGAAAATAATGCGTCTTATCGGTTGTGTTTGTTATACCTATTAGGTACGTTACATTCCACACACAAAACTAATTGCGAACTTTTTATCTACAAAAAATAAAATGGCACTGGCATATTAGGCACTACTTATAAATGTATTATTAATTATACTTATAATTAATTCTTTTTAGTTACAATAATGAAACGTATTATGTTGATGCATTGTTGTACAGTTTTATTCTGGTTTACTGACCAGCACGAGTAATTTTCCGAGACACTTAATTATGTAGGAAAATCATTATCTAATTTACTGGGACCTGACCCTGCACAATCGACGTGTACAAACAAATAAATTAATGAGTAGGTAAGTTTATTTTGGCAAGGAAAAAGATGACCAATTCACGTCGACGACCTTGCGAAGTCTGCACACCTTCGGGGATCGGTTGCGCAACCCAGGTCAAGGGTGGGTAGGCGTCGGACTCATTTTCGGCAGCTTACCTACATGTATGCAATGCAAATGTTATCCTTCTGAAATGATCGCAGTATTATATATTTATTTTAATATACCCATCTATTAAAATAATGGAAACGTTGAATGTACAGTAGGTAAGCCTCTCGCACAATCGAGTTAATAGGCACGTGAGAAACGTGTGGTTATAGTAATAAATAACAGTACTTTGCTCCATGCACTTGCGCTAAAAAAATCACAATTATTTCAACGAATTATTTACCTATTGCATTATTCTTTGAGTTTTGTATTGTTTGTACATGTTGTAATGTGATCAAAACCTTTCAAACCGAATCGCCCAAAATATTTTAAAACAGGTATCCTAAGATGATTCGACCCTACCGTCTCTAAAATCTACGAGATAGTAAAAATTTATTCACCATGAAACGACAAAACAGGGTATGATAAAATTGTTTATTCAAATGAATTAATAAAGAACATAAAGATAATATTATAATGCGACCGACGTAATAAATGGATAGTAGACTTAAAGTCAATCGCCTCTTATAACAAGCCGACGCGCGACGCTTCATTCCAAGAACCTATAGACACGGTATTGGATAAACAGGCAGCAACAAACATCTGCGTGAGTAGGTGTGAAAATCATAAAAATTAAGGTGTTTTTCAAACGAATTCGCCTTAAATACGTCTGTATATCACATTATGTATCGTGGTAGACAATTTATTGGTTCCGTCCAAATTTAAAAATGTGCTCGCGGCGCCAAACTGCTTTTTTTGAGGCCCGACCTTGACCCGTCTGAACACAGCCAAACCAGTTGTAGAGCTAAAAGTAAAAGCTTTCGCCAATCCAGTAAGTATAGGTGTGACATAATTTACTTTCCAATAATTAGATCATTATAGAAATATTAAATTTCTCTTCTGTGAGGCTTTATTATATTGAGATTTATTTGAAGCCTTATTACCATCAATGCTGCATAGTGGACTTTTCTTGAGCTTACTGATTACTAAATGTTAAATTAGTTGTCAATAATTTTGTTGCGTCCGCGACGAATTAGTTATAAGTAGTTACGTATTATAATTCTTACTACGCTATAAAACATCTGTAGGTATTAATTTAAACAACAAACAACCGAATAGTGTTAAATTAACTTAAAAATTTAAATCAAACGGAGAGACAACAACACCGAATTGCACTTTGTCTCTGGTCCCATGGCACATGTCCAGTACTTATGGTAGTACATACCACGTACTTATGTACTGGTGGTAGGTACCTACCAAAAAATAAAATAAAAAACCTTAAATAACTACGTATCTACCTATAAAATGTCGCATGATGTCATCACCAACGAAAGCTCACTTTTGCGAAATATAAGATTTTCTGTAGGTAGGTATATAAATATATTAAGAAGTTTTCGGTACGCAATACCTACTTCATTTGATTTATGTGACACACACAAATTCTAAATACTTAAAACTCTATGGGATTCGACGTAAAAGAATAGATGATAACATATTAAGATACAGGAATCCCACTTGTCAAGCATTTAATTGTAATTTTTACAGAAAACAATATTACAATATTATTTTCTCGGTAAGTATACTTTATTTTGCATATGCATTATAGGAGCAATAAATTTACAAATATAATACGCACACACACACAATACAATAGTGTGTTTATATAAATGTGCCCCTAGGGGCATCTATCCCTCCATACACCATTGTATACCCATATGTGGTTTCAGTGTATATTTTGAACATATTTTTGTGTTCTGTTATATTTTTTATGCATTTACATTATATTTATGATTATTTTATTTGATCTCAAATTGTGTATAATTATATGCTAGCGATGACAATTACTTATTTATTATTACTTAAAGATTTTTAAAACTGCAAAATGCTTTTCATTATTAGGCCCATGTTTCTTGGAAACAATTTCTGTTTTAGGAGTAGCCTTCTACTGCTAAAACACCAAGTGTCCTCAAAACCTCATAAAAATTTTGTTGAGTTTTTCGTTAATACAGTATGAAGGGCATCTATCCTTCTTAGTATTTTCATGGTGGGGCAACTATCCATACGGGTAGGCATCTATCCTCAAAAAAGGAGTTCCACAAAAACCTAAAATTTGCAAAATCTGTAATTTGTAGGTCCAAAAATACAAATCACAGTTAAACATAAAGGATTAAACTAGATAAATTCATAGACATTATTTATATAAAATTGATATTTTTATAATTAGGAGGATATTCCAAAAATATCCCGCATTTACTTTATAGATAGGTAACTAAAGATGGCTTAAAATGGTTTGTGCAAATTGATTCAGTTACCTACTCGTACATAAATATATAGGTATGGCACGGGAGATAGCCAAATCTTAACCGTTGTCTAGGATTTTTTTCACAGAAATATGAATAGGTATCACTCAAACAAAAAATTGTTTGTTCAACAAGAAACGAATGAAACATGGAATAGAATAAGTAGGTACTTCTGAGTAAGAAAGGATGGAGACCTCCTTTTATCTTTTAGTTCCTAGAGACGGAATAAACAATATGATATATGATTTGAACCTTAGCTTTAAACAAAGCAAATAAACAACACAATGAATTTTGTTTTAATATCGACTTATGCTTAAATGGCCTATGTATACTTAAATACAGTATCGTTTAAAGAACCAGTATCTGTGCCCTTGCAAATCTATAGATTTTGTCGTAACTTTGAATATTTTATAGTTTGCACATTGTCGTTGGCATGAAAATGAATGACTGATTTTTTTAATTGTTTTTTTCTTTCAACCAGAGTCATTTGCCATGGCAACTAACTGGTAAGTAACTGGTATGTAAACTTTTTTGAATACTCCATTCATGTTTCAACAAACGGGTTCTTAAATTGTATGAATAACTTCACGTATCTTGATCATACGTAGTGGATCTCCCCTGCAAGTGCGACTTACACAACTGTATCCGATCGCTACGCATCATTCAGCAAGAGTTGCGAATTAAAAAAATAACGTGATATTATTACATTGCCAAAACAAAACATATTCAATGATTTAGATCAAGGACATGATTTTTCTGCAATCAATAACTCAGTTGAACCGTCAGCAATTTAACATGTGTTTAAATATTTTATTTATTTATCGTTCTGATTGCCTTGATGTAAGGAATTATATTAGTAGCGTGCTCGATTTTTACTTTAGATTTATGTTACGAAAGCGTGCAAAATTAGATGATATTAGTGACCTTACGCACGGCAATGGTTACGCAAGGGTCCACCGACATTACCCAATGATAGTCTTGCCCACAGACTGCCAATTGTGATCATGTAATTTGCGGGTTTTTTTTGGATAAGGCAGGCAACCGCAGGTATATCTGTTTTCTTAAGTGGTGAAAGTTGAGTTAATCGTAAAAAACTTTTCCATTTGATGATGTAAATGTTACAAGACGAAACAATGTTAATTTAAATTATTTTATGAAATACATACAGGTTAACCTAATTTGAGATGGTCGAATTTTTAGTGTTACTACACACCGCTTACAAGGATACAAGGATTTCAGGATTATCATTAAATAAATTAATGTTCTATGCTTAATCTAACCTATGATAGATAGATAGATATATTAATATATGTTGTTATATTATATTACTAGATTGTAAAGTAAGAAACATTTTTTTAGTATATTGGCGTTTCTGTCTTTAACAGAGTCTGTTAAATCGTCTTTTCGAAGGACTTAAAAGTAACTTAACATATGAGATGGAGTAAGTGTTATTATAACTGCTTAAAATGATAATTATTCATTTGAGTTAACCGTCCGTTCGGAAAATAGAACGAGGGAGAATACAGGTGACAAAAGATGAATAAAAGGGAGTACACTTATTTTCAATTAAAAAATACTAGTCTAACATAAAGTACAATAAAATCAGTAGCTAGCAAGAAAAATAAGTTAATATCGTGACCTCAACAGATAGATACATCAATCTTGGTGTGCCATTGCATCGAATATATTGATCTTGAAACCCTGGAATATATAGTAAAACAATTATATAGCTCGTAATAAATAAGTAATAGCAGGACGAGAGGCGACCCCTGCATTGATATAAGTACTAATAAGGAAAACTATGTGTTTGCAAGTAGGTACTACCACTAAGATAATATTTATCAATATTGTAAGTAGGTACAACATAAATAATAGATGTAATTAATATTGCACTAACTCACTTCAATTAGACAATATTTTGCTTGGTATTTTCCTTGTTTAATTTATTCTATGGAAATTGCGAATTAGATAAACAAAATAAAATATACCAGAGTACGTATTACATAAATACGTAGATTTTTTGTATTTATTTATCTACTATCTGTCCCGGCAAACGTCTTCCTGCCATACTAAAATCGCGCTAAAAAAATGGGGGGTTAGGGTAGGGGTTTAAAAAATAGCCTGCGACCTATTCTCAGATCTACCGAATTTACCTTCACAAAATAAATCATAAAAATCGGTCAAGCCGTTTCGGAGGGGTTCGATTAGAAACACTGTGACACGAGATTTTTATATTTATTTAGGTGAAATTTTCAGCTAGGTTTAATACAAGCCAACAAGTTGGTAATTGCTTAATTTAATCTGGTAAGATTGTAGACGTATACATTAGTGTGATATTTTCAGAAGCCTTATATCGTAGTTCATTGGATACTTATTCACTTTTGGGTTTTCCCATGTTGACTGATGTAAGTTGGAGTAATACAAAAATATTCAAAATCACACAATCCAAAATACGTATTCAGTAAAAGGATAAAAATAAATAATATTATGTAGAATTGTAGTTCTTTATTATTACGTAGTAACTGCCTCATCAGTCCAAAGTGCGACTGCTAGACAAGAGGTCTTGGGCTCGATTTCTAGGTAGAGTAAAGTGTTATTGGGTTTTTAAATGTAATTATATATGCATGTAGATTGCGCCCTGAGATTTCTGTTATTTCTGTTTTTTTTATGTTTTAATAACGTCATCTAAAACTCAGATAAACGAAGACATACCTACCAAATTTATCTTTGCATAACATTAAAAGTACGGTATGTTAATTTGATTACACCAAGGGGTCCTATGTCTACCCTTTAAACGTATTACCTATGTTTATGTCTTAAATTATAGTATATTCGCTCCCCTTTTACTCTATCGTAGCAGTATTCAATCAAATAAAACAAAACAAGCCAAACGAAATTTATCTTTTTCTTTAATTAAGTGACAGCGGCCATTCATCATTCTGTTGTATCATTTAAAATTATCTTTAGAGAACAAACGTAGCTCAGGTTGTAGTTGTAGTCGTATTGGTTCACTCGCACTCATATGTGAGTGGCACTCATCTAGATAAGTTGCACTTAGTAAGATAATAAACTGGCAAAGCCATTGTTTATGTATACGAGCTACATTGGGGTCAATGTCGCGTATTTATCATCAGTGAGATGCGAGGATTTCGTCCGATTCAGGGATTTTCTTCGTAATGCTCACATTGTCTGCCTGTGAATAGTGATTGCACGAATTTACTTTAATAGAATTTATAAATGATATTTATTTCTGTAAATACCTAGTCGATGTTATAAAGTTCTTTTTTAACTAGATGGCGCCGGCATTTCCTATCTGACGTAGGTCGTCAGATAGGAAATGCCGGCCCGTTTATTATTTCATAGAACATAAATAGGACACAAAAAGTACACAAGATGTTCTTTACGAATTAGAGGGTATTAAAATAACACAGTCTATTTACTTTTTTGTTTTATTGTGTCCTGAATTCTCTTAAAAGGGCGTCGTTTCAGTCTTTTGTCTAGTGTATAATCTCTATTATCAAACCATTTTATAAGCGATTGTTTTTCTATGAGAAATTTGATTACATAATAATTTATTAATCTTGACTTTGTTTATTTTTAAGCTTAAATCACTGTTATACAATAAAACCACACGTGCACCCAGGTCGTTGGAATCTCCCTCATGGTAAATCCATATGAATAATTACCTAAGTTACTTTCACCGAAATTTATCCTTGGGTTCTTAGAAACCATCTGAATTGGAATGTATTTTACTTTTTATTTATTTCTTTATTTATTAATAAGGTGCGTCAACAATATACATACGCAACATTTTTTAGATAGAGGTCTTGTACGTATATCTCTAACAGATGTACACAACGTTCACTGCATGTACAATTAACTTAACTTAACTAAAGAAAAGAAAAAGGAATGAAATAGACGGAATTCAATGGGTGGTGGAATTAAAAACCAAATAAAATCAACATATTATCAGATAACGTACAAAATAAACATGAAATCATAAAACACAATCACATTCGAAAACAAAAAATACAATTAATCCTAATTTAAATATATATTATTATTATTGTGTTATCAATTTAACGCCGAATTCTGCATTACTTCATAAGATGCATGCGTAATGCGTTCTTAATATTATCGTCAAGTGAAATAGGTATGAGTTTCGTAATCATATTAACCGAGAAGGGAAGTTCCGTCCTTAAAGAACTATACGAGCTAAAATTATGTATTTATCATTTTGTTCAACAATGAGTGCATTCACATCAAGACAGCATAGACAGCTTAAATTTAGTTATTTGTTCAACCAATTCCAAACCTGAATTTATTACTTAGAGACTTGCTGTGAATTCAAATACGTATCTGCACAATGCAATACCAACAAATGTTTAGATCACGGACATTGAAACTACTGATTGAAATGACAAATTGAACATGACGTACAAAAAATTCCTGCAAATACTGAATACAAAATATTTCCGTGTCAATAGTTTTATGTGAATAGTAAACATCGAGCAAATGTCTGTACAATTGATGTGCATCGAGTTGCGCCATTCGATGACGTCACATCACAAGGATAATAGTGTTCACCTTGACCTTAGGCTAATGTCAGCATGGCGCCTGCGCGTCCGCGCGCACGCCGTTATGTAACATTTGTGATAAGCTCTTGCAAAGGAAATGCACCTTGCATTACCCAATTTTTGTTCGTATTTATAGTTTTTCCCGATATTGGTAGCGGGTTTTATTAATGTTTGATGTAATTATACTAGTAATAAATATTTTTGCCACAATAAAGTAATATCTGAGCAATTGATTCCTATCCCTACTTATGTTGTTCTACTAAATTTTGACACAAGTCGCAAAGCTACTTATATTGTTTTGGAGTCCTTAGAATAAAGCTGAATCGCTTCGAGAAAAGGAATTTCATTGACTCGATAGCCTTTTTGTTTGGCCTTGGCGGAGGCGCTGCCATGCACCTTTATTACTTCACCACAATACCTTAGGTATAATACCTATTATATTATTATATAAATTGTAACTTTAAGTACCCAATAGTGTCTCGCTGGCATGATGCATGAATGGGTCGACACGACCGGAGAAGTACCATTACTAAAACTCCCACAGAAATAACAATAATAATGTAACACCTTTGTATACACTTAGTTTGCAAATAAATGTTTTGATTTTGATTTGAAAAAAAAAAACTTAAATATCGACGTTAAGTAGCAGTGTAAGTACATAGTTACCTTTCGTTCGGTAAATGTGGATCGCCGGAGGCCCAATTCCGCAGTCCCCTTAGTTTTTCCTAACAGTAGGTAGCGGATTGGTTGTGTTTTCTTCGTTTTGTACAGTGCTAAGAGAACACAGACAGTCTATTGGCCAAAGCACTTACTTGTCTGCCACAGTGAATTGTGAAGAATACTTGAAGTAATCCACAAAGATATGGATTTTCTAATTAAAGAAAATTCCTAGTGAAAGAAAAATTCGATCTCAGGCAGGGTTTGAACCTGCGTCCCTCTGGTTAAGTACACCAGACTCTTTGCCAACTAAGCTACCGAGACCACTGCCTGTGATGTCGAATTTCTCTTCCACCTTTTATGATGGTGCTGACGTTTTTCTTTCACTAGGAATTTTCTTTAATTAGAAAATCCATATCTTTGTGAATATTTCGCAATATTTAATGCTAAAAAATAATAAAAAATAAGCAAACTTGAAGTAAGTTAAAGACAGGGACCGTTTGGGTTACCCGTTTTAAGGGTTTTAACGAAAGGGTTTTTGGAAAATCCCTTCGATACGGGTCACCCTTTAAATGGGTTAACCCAAAGGAACAACGAATGGGTTTTAAAGGGTTTTATGGACGTTTTGTTACTTGTTCCCGGAATATTTTGTTTGGATTTTATGAAAAGGTTACTGTTAATGGTTACCATAAGGATCCAGACTAATGTTATTTTTTAATGGTTACCTACCGATAATGAATAAATAACAATATCAAACGTATGCTTCTTTGTTTAGGTATATATAGCATTAATAAGATTCCAAACCAATAAATAATTCCGTGACGTAACCCTTATTTTTATAGCGTTGATATCTTAATAAACTCCGATAGTATTTATTAGAATATGAATGGTTTTATCTACGTGTTTATTATGTCATGTTATAGAGTACATAGCGTGGTAAGTACCTATAAATCTTTACAATCAAAAGTCCCGGTATCAAACATACCGGGAACTTAACTGTAGTAATTATATAATCGTTTTTCTGCATTTTTTAATAGATGTAGTTAAATACCTACTTACGTATATAATAGGTTATGCTACCTCAAGATCATAGTGGAAGCCATTTAAGAGGCCGGCGGACGAAGCCGGCAACTCCGATACGCGGCGAGTGTAAAAATCGTCTTTAATATTGCTCTCTCAGTCGAAATAATGTGGGCGTAGCCGGAACATTCATACCTAGCGACTTATAGGCATCTCAGCGTTTGGAACCGAGAATTTAATTTTCTTATATTTGTAATAATTTATGACATGTTCAATAAATGTGATATATTTGAATTTTTTTTTGATAAGATGGTAGACAATATTGAGAATAGGAATGCATTTTTAAGAAATTCCTCTACGAGACTCAGGTCGCCAGTTATCTCATACCTACCTACCCACTTCCTTGACTTCCTACGTACGTTTCGCGGTTTTCAAATTCAACGATTAGGCAGGTACCTACTATGTGCCTAGTGCCAGTTTTATTCGTGTTCATCACGTTTTTCTCACACAGTCACACCCGTGGGAATTTCCCAGAAATGCGTTCTGGGAAATTCCCACGCCAATTGGCTTTTTTTATTGAAAACATTAACAACGTCTGCTACCTTCATCTATTTATTTTTATTAGTTTTGTCTCGTGTTGTGACAAAGAATAAACTTTCTTTCTTTCTTTCCGACTACCTCATTAGTCTAGTGGTCCTGAGCGCGACTGCTACGCTAGAGGTCCTGGGTACGATCCCCTGGTCGAGCAGTTTTATTGGGTTTTCTATGAAATACTCAGTAGCAGCTCGGAATCTGGATTTGTGCCCGGTTAATTGCAATAGGCTCGCCCCCTGTTACTTGGAACCTAAACATACCGGCGAAGTGTGGGTGAACATAAGTACACCTTTGCCTAATCCTTCGGGGAATACAGGCGTGATGGTATATTTCTTTATTTCTTACTATTTTAGAAAAGAAATATGCTCCATAGATTTCATGACCAAAGATTATAGACCAGACGTCCACTCCAGACGGATATAATGACACCTGTTTCTATTCTTTGTTAGCCAGGGTAAAGTGGGTACCTACGTAGGTAAATAAATTTATATGGATGTCTATTGAATGGTTTCCCGGAGTGCTAAATAAAAAAATACATTAATTAAAAAATAATAAAAATAATAATGTAATTAACATTTTTTTTGAATTGACAACCATATGAATTTATTTAGAAAAATAATTTGCACCATCTTGGATTTAAAAATAATTTCATTTTTATACTCAGCACTCCAATATACTTAGGTTCCTCGAAATTGACACCCATATGACCCATATCAATTTCTTTATATAAATAATGTCCGTTGGATTACAAAATTATTGTCATTTTCGGAATCAGCACTCTGGGAAACCTTGATAGTGACACCCATATCAATTTATTTAGAAAAATAATGTCCGCCACCTTGGATTCTAAAATTGATGTCATTTTCGTAATTAGCATCCCGATAAATCTTAAAATTGAGACCCATATCAATTTATTATGAAAAATAATGTCTGCCATCTTGGTTTTCAAAATTAATGTCATTATCATAATCAGCACTCCGGCAAACTTTGAAATTGACACCCATATCAATTTATTCAGAAAAATAATGTCCGCCATCTTGGATTTCAAAATTAATGTCATTTTCGTAATTTGCAACCCGATAAACCTTGAAGTTGCCACCCATATCAATTTATTCAGAAAAATAATGTCCGCCATCTTGGATTTCAAAATTAATGTCATTTTCGTAATTTGCAACCCGATAAACCTTGAAGTTGCCACCCATATCAATTTATTCAGAAAAATAATGTCCGCCATCTTGGATTTCAAAATTAATGTCATTTTCGTAATTTGCAACCCGATAAACCTTGAAATTGCCACCCATATCAATTTATTCAGAAAAATAATGTCCGCCATCTTGGATTTCAAAAATAATGTCATTTTCGTAATTTGCAACCCGATAAACCTTGAAATTGACACCCATATCAATTTATTCAGAAAAATAATGTCCACCATCTTGGATTTCAAAATTAATGTCATTTTCGTAATTTGCATCCTGATAAACCTCGAAATTGACACCCATATCAATTTCTCTATATAAATAATGTCCGCCATCTTGGATTACAAAATTACTGCCACTTTCATAAATAGCAACCCAAGATACTTCAAAATCAACACAAATCCGTTCAATAAGCGGTCAGCTTGTACTGGTGATTTAGGTATGGCTTGGTATACATATCCAGTATAACCTGACCTTGCATTGTATAGACTTTCCGTCCAATAAGCGGTCAGCTTGTACTGGTGCTTTAGATATAGCCTGTTATACATATCCAGTATAAGTTGACCTCGCATTGTATAGACTTTCGTACAATAAGGGGTCAGCTTACATATAAGGTCAGGTAATAAATAATCGATTTAAAAACAAACACGTCACATTCGCATTCGTACAAGATACAATGAAACATCGACTGTAGGTAGATTTAAAAGCGAGCGCACGACGCGGCCACGGCCGGCAGGAGGCCACACCCCTCGCTTAGAACGCATGAGATAGCATTACTTTGCTTCAAAATTTGATCGAAATTGCGTCGCGTGCCGTAAATCGTTCATTTATGAATGAAAAGTTATTATTATTCAAATTTCCTGATGTTATTCTGAAAATTGATAATATAAGCTAGGTTCCACGAATTAGAACCGTGTAAATATTGTTGTTTTTAATATTGAATAAGAGACCGGAAAACCAGTCGAAACTTCGTCAAAAAATCAAGAATTACATTCGCTTACATTTATTTCCAGTGAAGTATTTAGGACGTAATCAAAATCTGTACACCTAGATTAATGGCACCCGAATCCGAATAATACAATAATTTAATAAAATTATGTAAGAATTTCGAATTATGTTCGAATTACGTTTGTATGGGCAATTCGACGTCCGCCGGACCCTTAACTACAAAACTTTTTATTTATTTCATTTGTTTAAAGAAGCTCTCAGTTTTAGCAATTCATTGCAATCAATATTGTTTAATTGTAATAAGATAACATACCATCGGTTAGGCAGAGGTATAGATACTAATGTGCACACGGCTACCGACTACAGGTCAACCTATACATTTCCAGTTTAAGCTGATCTTCCATTGTATAGGCTTTCTATGCAACAAGAGGCCAGCGTTAACTGCGTTTGTATAGCTTTTTTATGGGATAACTCGGCAAACGAGCAGGCGAGCTACCTGATTGTAAGTAGTCATCGCCGCCCTGCAAAACCAAAGGAGTTGCGATGCGTTGCTGAACCTATTTAAGGAGGGGACAATGGAGGTGAAGGAGAAAAGGAGAAGGAATGGGACTGAGGGAGGAACTGCATTGCGACAATTTCCTTCAAAAGGCAAACTTTTAAGTATCTTAGTACTATCTTTTAACAAATATTGTTTGTTAAAAGATAGTACTAAGATACTTAAAAGTTTAAGTTAAGCACTTATTCTCCAATTAATTGTAAAAGCGTTGCGTGGAGCTTTTTTGCAAACATACTAACTAAATCTTTTAAATATTTTTTGGAAGGAAAGCTACCGAATACACAAACACACACACACAAAACTTTAATTAAAACTGGGATAATTCCCATGGTCGCATAACGGTCTCTCTCTAATACTTGATCTAAGAAAATATTTATCTTAAACCCATATGCTATAAATTAGTTTGCACCCATTTTTTTTATAGTACGGCAAAATCCTCATTGATGGTCCGCCACCTGGGGAGACGGCAGGGTATATCGGAACGATAAAAAGCTGCATTTGCCTTACTTTGCCCTATAGGCCAACCTTCACTGGACCCCTTCAAAAGATGAGGCCTAGCCTCGCATCCTACTCGAAGGCGCGCTTGTGGCAAACACGCGTGCTGCCTACTGCGGCGGCGCGGCGGACTTAGCTGGCACCCTAAGCAAATCATGCAGTTTATGTAAGCCGTGTAAGTCACGAAGAACTCTAACTAGCCACAAAAACACATACCTTCCTACGTCTCGTTTCGTCACGTCTCTCCCGTCAGTCCGTCCCGGATGTTTTACATTACATTAAGCCTACTCAGGCATTATACAGTAATTATTTACTAAGCTTAATTAAATTTGAAAGGTCAAAAGCCAAATATTATTAATAGCAGCAGATTAAAAAAAATATGCTCACTATAATAAATCATACCTACCTATTCTACGTGCAGAACTCATCAGCTCATAATGTAGTATATTTTTTAAAGCATTTAGGCATGTACTATAATCAAGTATTTTTTTTTAATAATAATCGTTTTCAACCGTCTTGCACCAAGGCCAGTATGAAAGGCTGTCAGAATGGTTGCGCGGGCGCAAGTCCCACATCGCTTGATCGTTCATCCCCTTCAACCTTGGCGATTAGGTTTGGATGACGGGTTTACACGTGGCAAGCTTAAAGGTACGTCCCATTAATATTATTCAGTTTTCTGATTATCTTAATAAACGTAAAATTAATTAGGATTCAAAATTTAAATATTACCTACAGTCATGCTAACGGTTGTCATACGAACATCTATGACAATAGTTTGTGATAGTCAGAGGTCCAAAACGTCTGACAATCAGTCTATCCTTCGAATATCGATGTTGCTTGAAAAATACTTAGACTGAAAGCCGACGTAGTATAAAATAATACTTATTTGAGGAAAGGTTGGGATGATATCGTGATGATGATGCATTTACTCACACCATCCAGTTAATAAAGTAATGTGTATTTTTTTTTTAAAAAAAAAAGCTTGCTAGCAGTGTGTGTCGCACATGACTAGTATTCTTGTTAACCCCTCGTACTAAGCTAAATTCTTGTATTACGAGTGGGTTCACGTCGGTAGTGCAATGGGTGGGTTTCGAAACGCAAGTCCGACGCCCTAGCCATTAGGCTACCGCCTCTTTTAAAAATTAAATTAAAATGAGACTAAAATAAACTAACCATCAGTTATAAATGAAGACGCAGTTATAATATTATCTCGTTGCCTACTGTATGTACCCGCTGATGTCATGAAACTCAACTTTAAAACCTTGAACTTGTCGTGTAAGGTCAAGCGACACGTGATTATGAAAATATTCAATAGGTTCTCCCTTCCGACCTTTGAATACAAATAAAATCACGAGGTCGACGTCATAAAAGGGACAACCAGTTTTGTCAAAATAGGTATTATATAATCCAAAGAGTATTTATGTGCATATCAATCAGAAACGTACCACCCTTTTGAATCTTATTACCGGGAACCATAACCGCGAGAATCGAATGCTGAAACTTACAATAAGCGTCAGTTATGTAAATCTTTTGATTCGAGTTATACAATCCATTCAGTGCCAATTTGAATAGAGAACGTTAAATACTTTTTGCTTTTTTTTTTATTTAAGGGTCTTTTGACTATGGTCTGACGACCACTTTAAACTGTACTATAGTCAACGAGGTTAATTTAAAGGAGTGTACACTCTGATCAAATAAAAAGTTAAGATGGAACTTTGCGAACATAAGAAGTGAGGCTGGCTAAAACTACGCATTGTCGTGTACAAACACAATTACAGGCACACACATACACCGAAACTACGCCTTATCCTGTCAGTCGAGCTATCGAAAGCTTGATTGACAAGATAAGGCGTAGTTTCGGTATTGTTATATACCTAGTGTAAAATTGTGTTTGTACACGGAAAGGCGTAGTTTTAGCCGGCCTCACTTCTTTGTTCGCAAAGTTCCATCTTAACTTTTTATTTGATCTGAGAGTGTACATTGACTGTGCAATAACGGAAATATACTTTCAATGAAAGCACTGAAGGATATCAAAGTTGAAATAATAACAAACAGCACATACATGTAATAAACACAAAATAATAACAATCGATTATCAGAATAATAAATAAAGATTATTATTTTAACTACATATAATACATCTTAAATATTCGTTAAAAGAATATGAATCAGTACGTAGTCACTTGTCACTAATAAAATATGGACCAATATAATAAATTGAAAAAATACCAATTTGATTTATCTCACATTGTAATAAATTGAAGTAAATTTAATATAATTGTTAAAGGTCACTAGCGATATTATAGCTTCACAACATTATCTTGTCCATGTAGTTAGTCTATTCCAGACGCGGTGCTACATAAGCAAATATCTCACTTATCGTTGTTTGTTTAGCAAATAGGTACGTGCTCCCACACATAAATGTAAAGAGATAATGGCAAATTGTTCCTACAACAATATTTTAATTAATGTATTAGATGACCCTACAGACGGCATTCTATTATATCTATATAATTAACCTAACGTTATCGATGCAATTAAATATCTTAAATTACTTTTCAGATACATATTTCATATTTATGCTGTAGCTATCTTATTTGGTTTAAAGTGTCAGTCTTGGCAACACAACTAAAATATTTTTGCAATTCCAGACTGTATGAAGAAAATGTAGATTTCCAAAGTATGTTTATATAGCAAGCAAGACTATTATGTATTACATAGAGCTATATTAATATTACCTGGTGTTTTTTGCCCAAAACTTATTCGTTGACTAATAGATTAATACTGTATTAATACTTTATTTTATTTTATTAACTTTTTGCTTTCCTTGCTTGTAAGAAAAATGTGGAAGTAGAGTCGTATCAAGAATACAAACAGAAGGCAGATAATACATAATATTGGCGATTGATCCACGGACAAGAGCTGAGCTTTTAAATTATTGAAGACAGAGCTCGCAGTTTGATTCACTTACCTACAATTAAATATATATAATTGTTGCGATATATGATAAAAAATGCTCATTGCTCTAATCAGAGGTGCAAACTTTAATATGTTCGTGTGTATGACTGGCACATCAAACAATCGCCCTCTCGGCCCTTAGCGCAGCCTGATATTGGGAACGAGCAAACCCAATGATCCCAAAATCTGTGGATTATTTATTTTGAGTGATAGGCAAATGTATTTGACCAAAGCGAAACTTCGTCTAACTTCCATCTTATAGTACCTACCCAACCATCCCTATTACGAAGAGAGTTGGGTTCATATGTGGATAAAATGGATCCATATTACCCATGTTGATTCGCCCTATAACAGATATATTTTGCAAATTTCAATTTATTCGGTTCAGTCTTACCTATTAGATATAATGCCCGGGCATACATACAGAAATATTGACAAGATATAAATATAATCTTAAAAAGATCTACTTTCTTTAGTAATATCATTATCGATTTCAGATCTCAGATCTCTGAAAGTAAAAATATTCAATGCACAATTTTTGCTTCAGTACAAATTTGCAAGTAAATTTATTAAGATATAGACATATTGATACTATATAATATTGTTACATTTTGCTTACTGAATTTACGATTAGACAATAGTTTTGCAGCCAGCATTATCAATACAGTTCCTAGGAAGTATGGCGGTGAAAGTTTCTAAGCCTTATGAGTAACGATCCGAGATAGCTGCTGAGGACTTACTTCTCCGACAAATGATTAGCTTAAAACAAGTAAAACCTACCAAGAAATAGTTTAAATAATTGCCCTAATTAATCTTGCATGCAGTGGCGGCGTAAGACTTAAATTTGATGCTTGCATATTTCTTTCGCTTCATCTACATTCATACATCTTTTCATTCACACACACACCGGTTGCGAGTACTACACGTGCTGATATATTTTTACATAATATAATAGGTGCCCATTATTCTGTAGTTTCGACAGGTTTAGTGGTACTGGTTTAGTGCTTAAATTAGAATACCACCTATGATTAAGTATTAGATATTTTTATTTCGTTTATAATTATGACATCATGAATTGTCATCTCGACGTTTCCAGGAAAAAATGGCATATTTTTCACAAAGATATGAATTTTCTTATTAAAGAAAATTTCTACTGAAAGAAAATTTCGATCTTGCACACAGTTTGTTTTAAAAAAAGAAAAATCGCGTTCAAAAGTTTTCGAAAAGCTGCTTGCTTCACTCAAGAATAAAAAAAAACTATTCGAAGTAACGTGGTCGATCAAAGAAAAATTTAAATTAAGACAGGAATTATAAGGAAAAATGTAGATAAATGATTTGAATTCATGTTGATATTCCTAAATATTTAATTTGGTTCTAAATGAAATACAATCATAATACTAACTGGTGCCTTTGGCATCCTGATTAAAAAATAATAACAAGATACTAAATATAATTTTCAAACGGCTGCGATTCCAATTAATCTATAATTTAAGACGCATGGTATATTTCTTACTACAAAAACTTAATAAACAAAAAACCGTAGCGTGTAATTATTTGGCTACGGCCATAAATTAGTAATATTAAATATTGCTAAACGGTCGAGATCGTTTTTTGTCGCTCCTATTAATAAGTCGTCAAACCAACTTAATTGTTCATAAAATTAAATTCAAATGTTCATAAGATTCCGACTCTGAGTTTTTAGTAACGTCTTTGAAGGAATCACTAAAGCATTTTACCTATGCGATATCATAATATCAAGCAATGGAAAAGGCTCCACACAACTCGTTTTCTATCGGCTTTCCATTTGAATAATCACTTCTAGGACAGGAATAAAGATGCTATTAGTGACTACAATGACAATGAAATAGCAAGGTAAGGTTAGGCATTTTTTGTTCCGGCTTCCCGCTGAAACCCTTCCAAAACCCCCGCAAAAAAACCGCGAAGTAACCCTCATCCCCATCATTAATTTTGCACTATCTACTTATAACCTTTTAACTTACATAAAGCTAATAACTTTTTAATTTGTGTGATCAAGACTTTTTTTTTCTATCTTTAAGATAAATTAATAATTGATGATCGTGCGATGGGTTCTAGGCGGTTTGCGAAACAAATTCTTTTTTTTTTCACGTGTAATATACATGATGATTTTGGGGCCCCCTGAAACTGCCGGATGCCCAGGTTTGCCCCATCTAGATCCGGGACTTACCCTTCATTACTGTTAGTGCAGCTGCCTTATCTATCACCAACTTTTTGATCCATGAAACATTTATACATACCTACGATTATATAGTTGAGATCACACTATAGTTCTGGAATTATGTTATCTTCAGCTACTCCTAATGGTACTGCAATCAGGGGTCAGGGGACAATTTACCGAACTCGTAACTCGTGTGCCTAAGGGAACGTACCCATACCTACTACGTTACTCAGTCAGGGGCGTCTTAAAAAATAGCAATCTTGGTCACATTAACAGGGAAGGGCTTAGGTTTTCATCATGTATTTAGTCAATGTTTAATTTTTGTTGTTTAATAAGATTTTTCTTCTTGAAGTGTTTTTTCCACATAAAATATACGCACTCATTACGTAAAATATACGCATTAGTGTCACGCGGCAAGCACCGTATTAATAAAGAGGAATATCGGCCGAATTTCCTTTTTTTTAACTTTCTTTTTGAAAAAAATATTTAAACACTATTTTTGAATTATAAGGGATATAATACTCATGGTCACCGAAGGGGTTAATGATTGTAAAAGTACAAGACGTGGTATGTTCCGTAATGAAATTAGTTCCATATGACCTTTAATGGCATATTAATTTAAGTAGTTCTTATCAACAACTTATTTAATTACTGACCTACTGTTAAGATCGACGGTCTTTCACTGCTATATAAAATCATATTATGTTAAAATATTGTTATAGGTATGCATATAATATTTGAAGAGATCCCTCAAATTATCCAGAATCCCATAGTTGGATTTTAATTTGATGACAATGGGACCACCACGGGAGTATACCCTTTCAAACAAAAATATATATATTTTCAAAATTGGTTCGCAATTGACGGAGAAATCGGTGAACATACATAGAAAAAAAATATACAGACGAACGTATATTATCGTTACCTCCTCCTTTTTGAAGGCGTTTAAAAATTACTTTATTATTCCTATAATATTACTTGAAGATATGTATTATCACTACGATAAACGTCGCGTTGGTTATTTATTTAGGTACCTTGGGATGTCGACACCATATCGCATCAGTTTATATAAAATTTCCGCATTTCATTGTGACAAATATAGGTAGACACATTATCTAATCTTAAACCAAATCATGTGCTTAAATCCTTCAACTGGAGGCATCACGGTGACTTGTGTTTTTCACTGCAGTCAGGTTTTTTTTAAATGTATTTATTTCTTTCTTTTGGTACGTAAGTAACAAGTTTTTATCAATTAGATATAACCTCCAACTAAGGAGATGACTGCTACGCTAGAGGTCTTGGGTTCGATCCCCAGGTCGAGCAAAGTGTTATTGAGTTTTTCTATGAAATTCTCAGTAGCAGCTCGGAGTCTGAATTTGTGCCCGGTGAATGGCAATAGGCTCGCCCCCTATAACATGGGACCCAAAAACATACCGGGGAACTGTGGGTGTACATTAAGTACACCTCTGCCTAACCCTTCGGGGAATACAGGCGTGATGGTATGTTATGTTAATTATCACAACTCCGTTGAGGTTCAACGTTTATGTTCAACATAAAATTACCTACCCATCTCTATTGTCAAGGACGTATGATGAACCTATTTATTCACTGCGCCAAAGGGAGATAACGTTTGCATACAAGTACCTTAAACTATTGCGTAGATATATTACGTAATAAATAAATATTATGACCAAGTAATAATGTCAATACCTTCTAATGTAGGAGAATAAACTGTGAAGGTCATCTCATCATAACGTATGGAGAGCTTACGTAAGCAGACTATCGAGATTGGATAACAGTTTATTGACCTTTATCGCGACTGTAGTATTCCGGGTTCAACGTACTGACAAGGACGTTCAATCGCACGTTATGTTCAGCAAATTAAATACGTCTTCATGCTTTTATACATTATAAACCTACAGCATGCTTAAAATAAAGTCTGTTTTACTATATCGATTCCTACATGATTTATTAATATAAATTTTACAACTATAGTAATTATGCTAAGGGTCAATGAGCCTTATTAACGAACTATGCGGAACTACAAAATTGCTAATTAATAGTATGTACTCCCAAAAAGGAATGTCATTTGTCCAAAGATTCTGTGAATCATTATGTATGTTATTATAATTTCTGAGGACCCATAAGTAATAGTGGTATTATCCCACAAATATAGTCATGATTGTATGCACTAGCACATGTTAGTCGAATTATAACCATTACAAATATCACTATCTGCCTAGTATTACAATAAATACGTGTCAGCTGTTGAAATAATAAACCCATACTTATTACCTTTCAATTATAAATACGATAAGTGTGTTTGTTTGTTATCTTTTCACGCCTCAACCGCTGAACAAGAAGTTTCGGTGTTAGGCAAGCAGGCTTCCTTTCTTGTGTTTTATTCATGATAGACCTATGCTTGACCGTCAGATCATCCTTTTGTCTTGAAAAATCTATGTATACCTACACAAATTTATTCTGATGAAATTTTCAGCCAATCTTTAAATTATACCAGCGAGTGATCCCGTGATTTGGTAGCGATCGGATAAGAAATCCTCAGGCCAAAGCTAGTAGTAAATATTCCTTGTGGAACGCGAATAAACATCATATAACAAATGTTCCCGTAATTAATTTCCATAGAAATAAATAAATAAATAATTTACAGAAGACCTAAATGTGCACTATTTTATGAACTTCTGCAATCGGGCGATCTCATATCAATGCAAGCCAAATTGAACTCAATTGTATAATTACTTTGATGAAAATTTACGAGATTAAACTGTTAACCAAACAAAAATAAACCAATAAATCGATTTCCGATTTCGATACTCATTGATTTTACTGGCTGCAATTAACTAATAGTTACAATTTTCTTTTAAACGGGATATATAGGTATCCTTTTGTTTCCGACAACAAAAAAGTTTTCAAGTAAAACAAATTATTTACGAATGTTAAAATTAATGTTTGTGAAACTCTTTGATCTTCAAATAACGCAAATTTATCGGTAAACAGGTTTAAATAGGGTACGTAATCAACGAAACAACTACCCCATTATACCTACCTAGTTCGAAAACTGCCCGATTAGTCTAGAGTTCCTAAGCGCGACTGCTACGCTAGAGGTCCTGGTTTCGATTCCCAGGTCAGTCAAAGTGTTATTGGATGTGCCTATTAAATTCTCAGTGGCAGCTCGGCGTTCGGATTTGTGCCTGGTTAATAGCAATAGGCTTTGCCTTACACGGGACCTAAACATACCAGCGAATTGTGTGTGAACATCACACAATTCGCTGTCATTGCTGCTGTTCACATCTCTGCCTCACCCTTCGGGGAATTCGGGCGTGATGGTATATTGTTTAGGGATGTTCGTAGGTAGGTACCTACACCTAGTGACGTTAGACTATGCCATGTGGATATCACAATGTATGTATGCATTTTAGTAGCTAGCTGTTTCGCACACAAATATTATATTAAAAACAGCTGATACTGCGTCATAGTAAATGAACCAGACAAGAAGGTTCACGTCAGGTGCGTTTGATGTAATGGTATCAACTTTCAAAGTACACTTACAATAAAAATAATTAATGACTGACGTCCATACATTTATTGTTGCACATTTACGCGTGAGCGTATTTGCATAGGTATATAACAATACCGAAGTATTTACAATAGTGACTAACAACCAGAAATAGAAAAACTGACTCATCCGCGGCTGCCATGTGTGAGGTCCGGGTTTGACTTCCACATAATATGTTATTTCAGTGAAGGCAAAATACGACCGCAGGCAGGATTCGAACCTGCGTCTTCTGGTTAGGTACACCAGACGCTATGACCGTTAAGCTACCGCGACTCCCACCACATAATATGTCTTTTCTCTAAGTGTCCCAGTAGGAGCTCGGAGTATGGATTTTTGCCCGGTTAGGCTCACCCCCTAATAGGTACAGTCGCCAGCAAGTCAAGGTATACAAAACTGTCAAATTTCTCCAAATGATTTTAAAACCTTAAATGTTGAAGATAAAGTTCAAAATCAACTGAGAAAATTTGACATGTTGTAGTAACTTGATGTGCTGACCACCGTACATGTGACCTAAAAACATAGAGGCAAACTGTAGGTGTAGATACAGCAGTACACCTCTGCCTAGCTCTTTAAGGATACAGGGGTCATAGTATGTGAAACTGTAAGTAATTATAATTAAAACAAATTTTTGTTTTTACTAAATTTCGTTTTTGTAACCCGCCGAGATGCCTTTTCTTGAAGACAAATTATCCTAAAAAACGTATGTTTCCTTTAAACACTTGATATTAGAGAATATAGTATAACATCTATTGGCACAATTAAATAGAATAAAAAGAAGACATATATTGGCGATGGTTCCTTAGATACTAAATAAAGATCAATTTATTTGACTCCAATAAAATCTAAATCTTAAATTATTGGACTTCCTATATCAAACTATATAATATATGATATTTTCAATTGCTAAGTGTTTAACTATGTAAGTACATAGTTAGTATTGAGTTTATGTACCAGGATAACGCATATCCTGTCATGGCTAAAGTAAGTGAATTATCATCATCATCATATCAGCCAAATGAAGTCCACTGCTGAACGAAAGCATCCAACGACTCCCAGCGATCTTTATCAGGTCGAATAACACAGCGCCTTAAGACACATGTTATGGCACAAATAAGTAAATACATACAAACATTTCAAATAATGAAAAAGCATTATTTTGAGGCAGGCCAGTTATTATTTACTTATTTTTCTCGTAAAATACCATTGACGTAACCAAAATGAACCCTTTGAATTAAACCTTTTTTTACACGCAGGATATATTTAGTTGCGTGGTTCTGCCGGGGTGCTGAAAACTACAAGTTAGAATGCCAATGGTTTAATTTTATTAAAATTACTTAGGTATCCCTAATCTATCCCTATATTTCTTGTGATGGTATACGAAAGTGCTATTGACTGATGACTATATGGCAGTGAGGTTTTCATCTGAATTTAGATTAGCCTCTGTTCAAATTGAGTTTTATAGTCAGAAGGTAAGAGTTCTACGCCTTCTGAAATGAAATCACCACATCCTGATATCCTCTTTTATGGTGAACGAAACGCAGATAGTTCATAATAATCCTGTTTGGTCATACAAGTATAATTATGATGATATCAAAAGGTTTCAAACCAACAAATAAGCGTTACTTAAAGTAATTTTAGTGCTAAAAATCGCTAAGATAAATTCTCAAAGGCACCGTCGCGAGGCATTCAGATGCTAGTAACAATACTTACATTTAAATTCTAGTACAGCATTAATGTGGGTCATCAATTCTCACGATTCTATTATGTTATGCCTACAAATCTGTCGAGCAAGTGTTGAAGTGTCATCGAACCCGAGTAGTACTAACCCATATTACATACTTACATTTTTCTTGAGGCTATTTGATTCAGATGTTTTTTTATTTACCTTCCACGTAACTCCTTACTGGTTGTATAGTTATTAGATATGTAAAATCTAAATGATAGATAATATTTTACACAATTAGGCACCGAGTGTTAGGGGTTTTTACATGGTGAACTTTTTACGGTAGACTTTTATAAGCTACAGTCAATTACCGCACTGGATTAATAATGTTAATTACAAGGGCATACTTGTTATTTATTTATAACATAATTTGACATCGTTAATGTACTTTTTTTTATTTCTTTATCTTCCTTAGAAAATACGATACACCGTGTAATTTTACCAGATGCAGTGTTCTTAGTCAGGAAAAGTACAATTACGAGATTTTATTCTTGGATTTAAATACTAGGTACTAGCTTGAATATTGTCGTAATTTGCATAACATCACGTCTATGTCCCGAAGGGTTACGCAGAGGTATAACTCTGGACACCAACATTTCGCCTCTGTTTAGGTCCCATATAAGGCAGATGCTACTGTCAGGATTTGAATAGAATTCTAATTGTATATAATGATTATGATGTAATGAGAAATAATATTCGGTCTGTAACTGTAACATTACTGTTTTGAATAGGTTACATACACACACATGCACACAAACAATGGCTACAATGATACCTACATAAGTTAAAAAATATTTAAGTTATTACGATACTAAAGTTACGTTACGTTATAGGTATTCCCGCGTTACCTTAAATACCCATAAAGAATGAGATATATGGGAAAAATGTTTAACGTTTAGTTAACTGCAAAAAATACCGTTTGACTTAACACCTGCTTCACCTTAGCTACGAAGCTGCTACGAATTGCTGTTCGCCGTAGAACGGTATTTGTTCTTATACAGTCTTTGCGCTTATTACGACTAAATCACATAAATATGTACTTTTCGCAAGTATGATTTCGCAAGAAATAAGCTGTAATATCGAAATTAAGAAAGAGGCCGCAAACAATACCATATATGTCAGGTGGCGTGCAGCTGTGTTGACCACCCACCAGTCAATAAACAAATTCGGCCATCCTAATTGTCTGCATCGGTACTTCACATTTCACTTTCGACGAGGCGGTACCAGAGCCGCTGCAAACGGTCCGGTGTCGTTGACCCCGCGTCCTCGCGGCCGCGTGCCGATTAGATAATTTCCGCGGTGCGTTGTCAAAATACTCATGACCCAATGGTACAGTGAATAACGTTAGGTCGATGAACCCGCGGCGATCGCGCAAATATCGCGTGAGCTGAGTTTTTATTCAAGTTGTTTTACGATTCGAATCGCTATCGGTCGATAATACCTTTACCTCGACATTATCTTATTATACTTGTGGGCTGATAACTTACCGAATTTAGATAAGACTATCTGTTTAGCCTAATTTTAAACTAGCGTGAATTGATTTTGTAAAACAAAAGTTTTTGTAGTCGATCAACTATCTTTCTAATCTTATGTTTCGCTTTCACTGATCACATAATGATCTGCAAGATATCGCGTAACAAATAAATTCAGCTGAACTACAGAGAAGGCTTCCGCATCCTAATAAATTTGAAATCCAATAGCGTGCCGATGCGGACCTTAGAGGCGTCGCGAAACTTCTAAGAAAGCGATAACATCTAATGAAATGGCCGAGATATCGAAATGATCCCATTTCTCTTTTATCTACTAACTAGATTCGTGAATTTTCGCAACTTTTACTTCCAAGTTTTATTGAATTGTCGGCATTGATGCGCAATCTGACTTTCTGCTGTCAAAAACAATCCATATGTAGTTATGTAGGTACTGTTATTATAAAAGTTTTTCATAAGTATCGTCAGAGTCAAAAACACAAAAAAATCGTTCCTGCTGCCGCTCCCGGTAAAACCTCATAGGGTTAAATTATCTAAGTTGAGTTCGACAGGCTCTGTCACCTAGGTAAAACGACGACTACGAAGCCAATAGGGAGGGACACCGCACAATTTAAAAAAATACTACCGATTTCAGAGAGGTTTTTGTCACCCATACTTAATTAGAATGTGATAGGTACTGATGGCTGAGTAAATACTGTCCGATCACTGATTAAAATTTCAAATATGTTCCTGTAATGTGACCAAATTTTGGCTTCTGAAAGAATGGCGGAAAGTATGCAGTTATCAACACTGCTCGGTTTTTCCTCTAACCTAGATCAGGGACGGAAAATTCCTTGTTATGTCGAATGTATAATGACAAATGCGGTAGTAAATTCTATTGGGAAGTTTTTTTTATCTAGGATGCCTGTTACTCTACAGGTTATACGGGTGATTATAATTTTCTGACGTCAATAGTGCATTGGAATTGGACTAAGTAGAGTTCATCAACACACTATAGAATGACTTGCGGATTATTTTCTCCATTGAGGCTAATCTTTAGTAGGTACTACGTGACTAATAGGTACGTTATTGTTTCGACAATTCACCAACAATTTGTCTCTTGGACAGGAAGCGAACAGGACGGTTGTCCTGCGAATCTATTGAATAAAATGAAATTCATCAAGCAAATCATTTAATGTGTACCTACTTCCTTACCGATTTGTTACAGATATAATTTATATCTGTTCGCTTCCCGTCCAAGAGACAAATTGTTGGTGAATATAAATCTCATCGTTCTACTTATTTAGTACCTACGTGATCAAAAGCTGTGCAATTATCAATGTAGGCAGTAAATAGACCAGATATCTACAACTTACAAATTTTTAACTTAGTCACAGGGAAGCAAAGAATTTAAACGTGGTTATACTGAATCGGATCTATCATGCTCAGTGCTCAATAAAAAAACTAGGGTCAAAAATTTACGGATGAGTTATTAGTCCTCGCTATCCAGCCTATAAAGGCCAGCATACAGTGTCTTCCGACCATGGGGCTGGTAATTGCTTTCATCCTGTCTTGCCAAGTGCCCTGCCAATCTATCTACACTGTAGTCTCGCGTAGGCCACGTGTTGGCACAAACTTGTTCATGTTGTTTTTACTATATTTTGGCATAATTATAAGAAAGGAGGAAGATTCTCTAGCCACTTAGCTACCGAGACTAACTTAGCCGGAGGTACGCAGGGTCGACTCCTGCCTGAGATCATAATATTTTTCTCTCACTAGAAAATTCACATTTTTGTTAGTGTTGACATAAGCAAGCTGATGTTGGTACTGTATGAACCACCCTCTATTTGTAAAATTCGTTTTTACCCAAAACGAATATAATGACAATTTTTAATATAAGCGCAGAACATCGGAATAACCACGTGATCTATTATGTGAATAAATACACTACACTACAGTCTATATTGCCTTAAGTCAGTCGCCAATGTGTCGGGTGCCTATCATACGAAATGCATTTAGCAAGTTCAATGAACTCTAAGTCGTAACGATGTGTAGAAACCTATGAAGCCAAGTAGGTGAATAAGTAGACACTAGACATGCTAAGCACATAGAACTGACGATATTCTCGATTAGGCAAGCAATTTATCTGCTATATATTCAAGTACAATACGGAAACATCAAGTCATCATCAAGTGAAGGTTGTGATAAATGCTGATGTATAATTATAAATGGAACGTACTTTGATCTTTACTATTGCTGTGACAGGCTACATCTCGACGTTTGCGTAGCACTTGATAAATATTTTAAATGCATATTAGTTAAATTTGAATGTGCATGATCGGTGAATGCTCGCGCGCACAAGCACGAGGCCGGCCGATCACCTCCCTTATGTAACCTGCCATAAAGTGCACGGCGCTCCAAACAAAACGCGGCACGACCATAGAACATACAGGTCTTTGATCTTGATGCGAATGCACTAAGTTAATTGCCGATAAATTTATTTGCATTAAGCTGTTTATAAATAATTGCATTCGATGGGCGAGTTCATTAACACTTGAGGTAGGTAGTGGATATCCAATTACCGATAGGATGTAAACATCGTTGTTATTTTTCTTGTACTTAATTTATGTTTTGTACCAACGTAAATAAACACAAATGAAACTTCCCAAGTATGATAGGAGTAATATTATATTTTAAAAAGCATACTTATAGTATTTTTTATTAAGTACCTATAAAAAAGTTTATAATATAAATTATGGCACTATGTCAAACAGCCTATAATGTCTTGCGTTCAATGTAAGCAAGTAAACAATTTATTTTGGACGTATTATGTAAACCGCGAGTGCAATAACGATAAAGAAATCACACATTAAGATATACAGTTTATCAATGCATTAATACAATTTAAGGCGCTTATTGATAACGTAGAAGCTACATAACAATTAATTCCTTACATACTACGCTTTTTATCTTGATTTTCTTACAGTTACACTGTTTTGCTCATAGACTCAAATAATTTACATAAATGAAGGCCATGCGGCTATAGTGAGAGATCATCGCCACTGAAATTAGCATATTAGACATTACTTCAAATGAATAATAGTTCTAGGACGTGTTCTATTGTCATCTGGACTGCTATTATAATAGCACATTAACGTGACGCACGTTATTGAATACAAGCTATTTGTAACGATTATAAAAAAAACTAACATGTTAAATAAGTATATGTACTTAAAGTTTGTTAGAAATAACTGAGCTTGTCTGACGTTAGCCGTTCCGAATTGTTTCTTTTTATACATAAAATCGAAATGAGTAAAGAAAATAATCATGAACGCGAAACATATACGACCCCAATTGTCTTTATAATGACTCTTTATATCGAAATTAACCACTGCTAAACGACTTGCTGACAACTTTTGACGTGCACAGTTATTTTGAACAAACTGTGCGCCTTTCTGTGCGCCTTTATTAAATAAGCCTAGCATCTAACCTACTGTCGAAACACATTCGACAGTCACTAGGGTCTACTGACAATTCACCACACAATCCAATTTTAAAACTCTATAGATACTTACTGTTTGTCCCGTTAGTTTCTAAAATCATCGAAGACATTATGTGTATCGGAGTATTTTGTCCGATAGACCCTAGCGACTTGAGCATACAAAATCAAGGTGCAACTACAAAGATATCAAATCATCTGTAGGCGCTTATATGCAGCCTATAAAAACCGTCCACGCAATGTGCACTGGTCTTTATCTGACACTATTACAAGATAATAAAACTTAATTTATGCACTTATAAAAATTAAAAAGATTTTAATAAGTAATATCCACTATAAATCTGATATAACCGGTTAAGTAACGACACACTTTAAATACAAGAGCAATACAGTCTTTTTTTAATCACAGATTACAGGGTCGATTTTGGGGATCAAACGGGCCCTAGATTACCCACAATAAAATTATTTTCGACAATTTGTTAATACACCCGGCTACACGTCAAAATATACGGATCCAGCATAGGCTGGCCTCGCATTGTAAGGATAACCTTTGCAACAAAAGGTCAGTCTATACTGGACTTGTTAAGAGGAGTGTCCCTCGCGAATGCAACAATGTTGCACAGTTGTCGCTGTCTCTATCCCTCGCGATGCGAACGCCTGCCCGAGAGGAGAAACAACAACATTTTCACGCGTATTTCTTATGTTCCGAATTTTGGAGATTACTCCTATAATATTGATAATACGTAAAAAAAAATCTTGTAAAAATATATTCACTATATTATCTGGGTTTCTTTCGAATCAGAATGTTTCTGTATTGATACATTGCCGAAAAATACTAGCTTAAAGTGGGGCCGTTTTTCAACGAAAATTGCCAATCTTTGAGCTCGTGTAACTTTTTAACCGTATATTGAAATGAAATTGTATACTACAGGAACACGTATTTTAATGATAAGATTGTTACTGCAAAATTCCAAAGACTTTCATTTGTTAATATTCAAGATAAGACCAAACTACGTTTGTATGGAGCGCGGAGCGGATACTATCCTCTTAAGCCTGATGTGTAGGCCGCCCAGTATACCATCAATAATACCTTTATATCTTTGTTTTCCGATGCTACATATAACATTATGTATATTCAAATTATTCCACTCGTCATTTAATTTATAATGTTTTTGTTTGAATTACAAACGTTAGCTATCCGAGAAGATTTTGCACTTAGATTATTTTTACCGAAAGCAAAAGATTTACGATTGATTGTTTGCAGTATACAAGGTCATAAGCAAGGCCATAGCCAGGACTTCGCATAGTTTCAGCTCTAGACCAGAGACAAAAAGTAGGTAACAACTTCATTTAAAATAATTACAGGATTAAAAAAGGGTTTAAACGGTAGATTAGTAGAGGGGGTTTCTAAAACGGTGTTTAATAGCGATTCTGATATATTAACTGAAAGGAACAAATGTTGTTACCTATACTGTTAATGACCAATCCTATACAATTATCAGCTTACACTGTGTTGACTTGTAGTCGTGTACGATCGCAAGACGTAACTCGCCAAAAGGTTTAATACTGTTAATAAATATATAAAGATTACAATTATCTTGCCTTGGAATGGTCGGTTCTCCTTTTTTTATGATTTCGGACGATAATGTTTGGTTCAAGGCTGAAATAATCAGGTGTTACACCTCATTACACCTAATCTACTACGAGTAATTCATGATAAAAGTGTTTTATCTTCATATAAAGTTTGATATATTTGTCTGATCAATATTAAACTTTTTAAAGCGTATATAAGTATCAATGATATAAGAACCGGCACTAGTATATTTTCCGTCAAAAAGATTGTGAAAGTAGACGCTGAAATAGATTCGTCGAACGGCGAGACGCGACGCAAGGCGAGCGTAGGGATGTGAAAATCTTCCAACTCATTAGTGTGAAGTCTTTGAGAAATAGTAACAAAGGAACTCGGTACATCCGCATTATATGGCGCAGTAAAGCCTCGCAGTGCTAGGTATACAATGTCTGTGTGTACGAAACAACCCCACCTTCCGACACATCTCCGGCAAAAAGAATAGATTTGAACTTGTCACTAGGTAACGTAAAAGGGCATATTGCTGAGCTCCTTTGTAGCCAGTCTGGCCGCCCTGTTGAGTGCCACATTACAATGATTGTGTAACGCCTCTATACAATCAGTCTCTTTCTTACTCCACTTCGTCTCCATAGCTACAGAAAATGCTGTGCAAGAGAATGTACATAGTAAACTTATAAGTATACAAACTCTCATCCTAAGTGCATCACTCGGTTGTTCCACTAGATGTATGAAATTGAAATTATCCTCCTCGAAGAGTATCTTCTCCACGACGTCAGCATGCTCTGGTAAGTCTTGCAGCACAGTTATAAGGAGCCCCACAATATTCAACACTATGCGGGGTGACTTGGAATCTGTAACAAAGTAATATAAATAGATAGGGTACATTTTTAGTCAAGCATAGTGACGGAGTTTTTTGCTGACGTAAGTATTGATGAGCTTTTGAAGAGGTTTTTTAGTCAAAAAATTTGACCATCTGTAAACCCATCTCTACTCCAGCAGGAAGTCAAAATTAATTGAAGATCCGACACTGTGCTGACATAATTCAAATATGCTTTGCATCACGTTAAATTGTCGTGGTGCGATTTTCAAATGTCATTTACAAACAAGACATGAGAAATTAGTATCATTCGTCAAGGCAAATGTGAATTATGATTTGTTTAACCTTTTTACATCAAGAGAGACATGACATCATATTTTTTTTTAATTTAAATTTGTTCGCTACATTTTATACAGCATATTTTTTTTTATAAAATCTGTCACTGTTCCTAAATATCATTAATCATTGAGCGTACTTTAAAAATTAAAATGTTAGACTTGTTATGATATTATTGATTTTTATTAGGTTTAAAAATAATTAATTATACATATTTTATATCCAAATTAGTGACAAAATATCGTTACGATAACTTTATATTATTTGTGTAGACCCAATGCTATTTTTGGCTGCGTGACATGCATGACTGCAATTCAGTGATTGTTCTAATTTGCAATGAAAAACACACAAATTGAGTTTTTGTAACCAAACATGTCTCAAGGTGGATAAGGACAAGGTAATGTAATATGTAGAACAAATTTGTGACCTTTCAGTTTATTAAAAGACTTAATAGTAACGTACGGACGTAAGGTTTAAAGAAGCTTGTTATCAACAATCTAAATAAAAATGGGTATTAAGCCTTTTGTCTTTAGTTATTAACAGGCTATTTTGTGATGATTAATTGTAATGGAATATGTCAAGATGTTTTTTATTTATTTTTTACCTCTTGAAGTAATTACATATCACAATCACTTATTCTTTGCCCTACTTTATGTGATTGTGACACTAGATTTTCGATTTAATCGTGTTTCTTCTTTGTAATACAAATGTTGGTAAGTCTAAAATTAATAAATAAAAAGGCCACGGTTCACTCGCACCCCAATAAAACCCTGTACTATTATAACAAATAAATAACGAATGATCACTCTCTAAAAACGGTGAAGGAAATCATTGTGAGGAAACCTGCATGCCTGAGAGATCTCCTCGACGGCATGTAAAGACTGCCAACCTGCAGGCTAGCGAAGTAGACTATAACCTAACCACCTCTCACTCTGAGACCAGTGCCAAGCAATGGGACAACATAAAAAAAAAACTTACTATCAAAGTAGGTCGCACATACTAGGTAGTAATCTTTTTAACTCTTCGTACTAAGCTAAATGCTTGTATTACGAGTATATATTGTAAATTTACAATTGTGCTGAAAGTGCAGTAATAGTAATGGCAATGTGCGGTGATACCGTACTATATATATATATTAGAGGATACGCATCGGTAGTATAATGGGTGGGTTTGGAACCGGCAACCACATGATCGCAAGTCCAACGCCCACCATTAGGCTACCGCCGCTTCAAATAATGAAAATAATGAATGGATTGATGATGATGATGAATAAGAAATGCTCACAGTGCATCATGAGGCTGGTGAAGACAGAGTGCGCGTTGTATGCGGTGAGGGCGGCGGCCAGCTGCCTCACGCCGCGACACGACCGCACACAGAGCCACGCACACACCTCCACCATGCGACTCACGCCCTGCAGCCTGGTACGTTTGTTGATAACAATTTTCAGTTATCAAAATTCATGTAAACTAATGACACTTAGATTGGGATTCATCAAACTTAATTGTAGCTTTGAAGTTGCATTCAAGTGTGGTTATGCAAAGAGATAAGGTATTTTTTGTTTTGACAATTTCTGATTAGAGTAGTAGGACTTTAAGTTTGGTGATTCCTGTACTATAGCCTTATACTATATAGACTAATCCCTCTCTCATTGTGAGCGAAGACCCGTGCCTAACAGTGGGACAATATAATGTAGCTGTTTCTCGCAGTTTCACTAACAACCGAAAGGTCCAATCTATCTCTATACCAAAATTCATCAAATTTATTTCAGTGGTACAGGCGTAAAAGCGTAAAGATTTTAAAAATCATATGGCTTTTGGATAATATTGCTACAGAACATTAAAGACCCTGAAATAAAATTTTATTCCCATATAAAGCTCGAACTCGGAACCTCTACTGTAAAGTTTATTAGCAACTACTTGAAATTTGCTGTATTACCCACAAGACACAATGCTCGAAAACTCTTAATGCTCATCTGACGTTCAATAGAAGAACTGTGACGTCATAAACACTCAAGCATTACGAGGCCGTAAACCAGTGCTACCCAATTAAAGATTCTTTGTGCAATGTTTGTTTAACATTTGTGAAATACGTAGGTACAGTGACCATCAAATATATCGGAGCGAACAGACTGTTCATAATCAGCGAGCAACTAGCGAAATTAAACGTTATCTCAATGGGTTAAAATACATGTCAGAATGACAGCTGCCGTGTGTAGTGTTAATTTTAAAACATACTTTGTGTCGCTGAGATATGGTTTAATTTCTCTAGTTGCTCAGATAATTATGAACAGTCTGTTTGCTCCGATATATTTGATGGTGACTGTACATAATAGATAATTATTATGTAAGTTAATGTTATAGTTACCTGTCTTGAGCTCCGTCGTCATTGTCTCTACTATTTTTCATCAGTGTATTAATGGCCGCAACAAAATTATAAACCACTTTTGCTTCTAGATAAACCTGAAAACAAAAATAATTATTATAATTTTAACTTTATAATTAAACTTTTACGCGCTAACGTTTTAGTAACTCGCTATCAAAAGGGCTCGAGTAATGTGACAATATATCACCCATAGTTTTCGGATATCTGACCTTATTTATTGCTTCTATGCCTTTTCAAAAATCTTGTTGTGCAGAATATGTTTACAATGGGAGGTCAATCTAAATTGGGTTTGTATAGCTTTATGTGTAGCTGTGCGTATAGTTTGTTCGAAATAATCGAAATTTACCACTTCTAAACCACTTGCAGATAACTTCCGATCGGCTTACTTATTTCGAACAAACTGTACCAGCCCGCACGCTAAGCAAGGCTGCTCACTTTATTGCGAACGCAAATCAAGGCTACATTAAACAATTCCTCTAGAATTCATATTTAAAACCTATACTTTGCACATCCTTAGCATTTATAAAAATGTAACGTTTTTAGGTCAACCGAAGGTAAATCCGCAATTTCTTAATAAGGCCGTGTCACTTCTGTATGGTTCAATAAAAAAGGGAAAAATGGCCAGTTTTGGTGAATCACAACATTGTTCACGAATACACAGCTACATACATAATATACGCTATTCATACAACAGGAGATCATCTTATACTGGCAAGATATAGGACGATGTGAATCATTTATTTATACGTCACATTATCAATCATATTTCTATTTATCAAAAGTGGGGCTACCGTACCGGATTAAGCAAAGGCGGGGTCCTTAGCATATTCTATTGAAGGGCCCTATGAAGTACTAAAAAAACAATACTAATACATGGAATAATCCACTTTAGACTTTTTGACTGCCTTGTTACTCTAGTGGTCCCAAAAAGGTCCTGGTTTCGATTTCCTGGTCGAGCAGTGTTATTGGATTATTCTATGAAATTCCCAGTAGCAGCTCGGAGTCTGTATTTGTGCCCGGTTAATGGCAATAGGCTCGCCCCCTATTACATGGGACTTAAACATACCGGCGAAATGTGGGTGTACATTAGTACACCTCTGCCTAACCCATCGGGGAATACAGGCGTCATGGTATGTTATGTTATGACTTTTTAGTGTCCTCATAATCTTCTAAGTCTTAATAGGTGTCATTAAAAAAATTAAGCTCAGGCAGAGGTTGCCGGATTTCGATACGCGGGGCCCGAGTGCTACTACTGCTATATGGTTAATCCGCCACTGTCGTCCGTGAAT